>VZTJ01002646.1:162278-315025 GCA_013397795.1 Orthonyx spaldingii | reverse complement strand
TGGAAAGAGGAGAGGAGAGGAGAGGAGAGGAGAGGAGAGGAGAGCTCTGCAGGCCAGGGGTGCCTCCCCAGCACGCTCCTTCCCATGGAGCTGGGAGAAGCTCCCCACGTCCGGGGGAGGCATTCAGGGCACAGATTCAGAGGAAGGTCAGGCGGTGGTTGGCACCAGGGAATATAAATCACTCAGTACCCAGTCACTGAGGCCCCCAGATGGCCAGTGCAGGTTCATGGGAAAGTGGATTTTTCATGCTTAAGAACAGTGGAGAAAAGATTCAATTAAGCAATTTCTGGGAAGTCCTTGGAATGTCTATTTCTGGGCAGTTGAGTCAATTATCAGTCAAATAGAAAATTATTTCTCTCTGATGAAAGCAGAAGGAAATAGATCCTGGTTTTTGGCTGTCTGTAGAACACATTTTCATTCCAGAGTACATTACAGCACATTTGAGTTATAGGTGTCTGTGCAGAAAACTGCACATCCTGCTCATTATCCTCATTAAAAATTAGGTATTTAAAGTTGAAAAACCAGAGATCACTCACAAGGCATAAAAGTATGCAAACAAATACACACCAAAGTTATTGATTCAGAAAACAGAGCACAGCGATGAGAGTCGGAGAGATAAGGATGAGTCTCGTTATCCTGAGCACGGTGTGAGCTCTATAAAATAATAACCCATCACGATCTGAAATCGCACAGAGCAGAGTGAAGCACAACAGACTGAACAGCATTTCTAATCCTTCAGCTGCAATTAAAGAGAAATAAATACTGCTCAGTTAGGCTTCATACCCAATTACTTGCTTAGAGAATCTTTCCTGTTTGGTCAAGAGAAACCACAGGTAATAAATCTGAATTATTAAAGAGTTCTTAATTTGGCAGTTGCACAACAGTAGCACAGATGAGTGACTGTGGTGATATCAGAGCAGATACTGGGAAGAAATCCTTCCCTGTGAGGGTGGGCAGGCCCTGGCACAGGGTGCCCAGAGCAGCTGTGGCTGCCCCTGGATCCCTGGCAGTGCCCAAGGCCAGGCTGGACACTGGGGCTGGGAGCAGCCTGGGACAGTGGGAGGTGTCCCTGCCGTGGCAGGGGTGGCACTGGGTGGGATTTAAGGTCCCTTCCCACCCAATCCATTCTGGGATTCCACATTGCACAAAATGCAATTAAAAATGTCATTGACTATGAAGAGAAAATTCACCCCAACATTTTGATACTTGAAAAGACAATAATTTCCTCATGTAAATTAAGAACTTTGCAATGTGGTGAGCTGCTTACAGCAACACTCGACCTGTGACCTGTCCCTGGGAAATGTAACCCTTCCCAAAGCAACCACAGCTAAACCCTGAACTACTGAGATCATTTCTGTCTCAACAGCCACGCACGGCTGGGGTGGTGGCAGATGCTCCATCACTGCTCAGCCTGCTCCCAGGTATGCAAATGGAGTTTTGAGCCTTAAACCCCTCCTGGTCTTCATGGGAGGCTGTGGATGATGTGAGGGTGGGCCTGCTCGGTTTGTAGGACCAGAAACGGGGAAATTTTAAGTGAGCTCCTTTGAAATTATGGCTGCCACAGGCAATAACTCACCCTTGCTGGACTGCATTGATCTTCCTGGAGAGAAGGGATCAGACAGGTATTGCCAGAGGAGAAATGCAAATGCCACCAGGAAGAAGAAGAAAAAAGGAAGGCAGTGAAAAGAGGGAGTTGTGGACCAGCGAGGTGCTGTGGGGTGGGACCAGGACTGGGCACCCTGTGAGTGTGGGAACTCCCCACGGCCGGAGAGTGACCCCCACAGCAGGAACCCCCGCTCCCTGCCCTGCAGAGACACCTGCGCTGCCGGGCTCCTGTCCTCTCTTCACGCGGCTGCAGCCTGTGCGAACACTTTGGTGTTTCAGTCCATGCGAACACTTTGGTGTTTCAGTCCATGTGAACACTCTGGGGTGTCAGTCCGTGTGAACACTCTGGGCTGCAGTCTGTGTGAAGGTTTTGGTGCTGCAGTCCGTGTGAACACTTCTGTGTGAATACTTTGTACTGAGGCCCGATGCAGGCACAGGGCTCGGGGTCAGCCTCAGCTGCCCAGCTGGAGGGAGCCCAAGGCAGCGTGTGCTGAGTGTGCTGGTGACTAAAATGCTGCAGACGAGTTCCTGGAGCTGCTAAAGCACGATGTTTTGTACAGCACTTGGCACAATGCAGCCCCCACTCCTGTTGCCTCCTTTTTATTGTGTGTCAGATTGGTTAAAATGCAGTTGTGCTGAAATATTTCTATTATTTTTATGAACATCGAGTATTCTTCCTTTACAATTCCTCAGCAGGTAAAATCTGAAGTGTCTCCTTAGAAAATGAGGTTGAATATATGTGATTTTGGGGGAATTTGAACCAGAGATGTGGCAGTGGTAGGTCAGATAAATCATCACATGATCATTATAGAATGGGCTGGGCTGGGTTAAATCCCACCCAGTGCCACCCCTGCCATGGCAGGGACACCTCCCACTGTCCCAGGCTGCTCCAAGCCCCAATGTCCAACCTGGCCTTGGGCACTGCCAGGGATCCAGGGGCAGCCACAGCTGCTCTGGGAATTCCATCCCAGCCCCTCCCCACCCTGCCAGCCAGGAATTCCCAATTCCCAATCTCCCATCCATCCCTGCCCTCTGGCAGTGGGAAGCCATTCCCTGTGTCCTGTTCCTCCAACCCTTGTCCCCAGTCCCTCTCCAGCTCTCCTGGAGCCCCTTTAGGCAGTGGAAGGGGATAACTTCTGGAAAAGTCAGGGCACCTCCCCTACTCCAGGTCTTCCTCAGGGCAGGCACCAGCAGCAGCAGCTCTCACAGGTTTGGGTGCCAGCCCTGGCGGAGCCCTGGCCCTGTGGGGGAGCTCAGCTCTCCCCGGTGCCCAAATCCCCCCAAACAGCTGCCCCAGTGACCAACACAGGGTCCAAGCAGGAGCAGCCACACGGCGCAGGGCAGGCGTGGAATCCCAGTGGGAATGTCACACCACATGGCCAGAACCGAGAGTTATCAAGATTCTCTCATTCAAGGAACTTAGCATCGCATTTTCCGCTCCCTGGGCGGGTAATGGATATTCCACAGCTAATCACTAAAGGATGGCACTCTTTAAACATGATTTCGATTGAAAACAATACATCCACACATGGAATTGCCATTCCCAATAAAAGTTGCTCTTTGGCAGACGAAGGAGCACAGAGCTCCAGCCGGTGACACGGCTCACGGGTGCCCAGGGGCTGGGGAGGGGTCACCATTCCCACAAGGAGGGACAGTAGGGAGAGCCCTGGCACAGCCCATGGCCGTGGGGCTGAGGGGCCTGGGGGTATCTGCCATTTATCAAAGTCCAGCTTGGATTAGGCACCGGGATAATTCCCAGTACTTTCCCTGGAACAGAGACTGTTCATTGTCAGCCACCTCTGTGCCTGAAGTCCCAAACACCATGGACACAGCCGTGGCCACAGCAAGCACCAGGAATCTCTGCTGAGTCTCCCATTTCCATGACATCTCCACTCCCATGGCAAAGTGATCGAAGTCACAGAACCACAGAATCAGCAAGGCTGGAAGTGACCTTCAGGACCATCCAGCTGAACCATCAACCCAGTACCGCCACAGTCACCCCTGGACCGTATTCCCAAGTGCCACACAGGCCAGAATTCCTCCCTTTTTATTTGTCTGGTTCTGGCTCACATGGACAAGGATGTGTCTGTGCTGTGAATGTCACTGTGGTAAGGTTTATGCAGAAATAAAACAGTATACAAGGGGCCCACAGCGCCTGATCCTGCTGGTCTCATTCCCCCTCCCCTCCCTCCCTCTTTTGCAACTTTATTCTGCTCTCCCAGCCATGTTTTCAAACACAAGCACCTGAAGCAAGGAGTGACCTATTTTCCTGGTTACTTACAGCTCCCTGGCTCAGAGCATGCAAGAATGAGGATGGAAGAGCCCACAGACCTGGATGTTCATGCCAGAAGCCAAAGTGGATCCAAACTGGGATTGGTGCCACTCCCCTGCCCCCGGCCTTGCTGCCCCTCTGTGCTGGGCTCATGCCAGGGGAGCCCAGGGTGCCAGGGGCACTGGGGTGACCCCACCCTGAAGGTGTCAGAGTCTGGGCTCATCTCCAGGCCTCTGGGCTGAGCTGGGTTTGTCAGAGCCAGGGGGAGGAGGGAAGGCTGGAGTGGCGGGCAGGAATGGAAGGCAAGGCAGGAACCCCGTGGATTATTTAAATTGCCTGGGAAATGAACCCCACTCAGCTCTGGGAGCTGGGGCTTGTTTGGGCTGAATTACTGAGCCCAGGTCCTGCTCTGCCAGGGCCTGGCTGCTGCCAGCCCTCTATCCATGAATTCCCTGCATCCTTTCGTGGGCAGGGATGGAGGAAAACCTGGTGCTTGCTCTTCCTGTGCAAGATTTCCGACTTGTCGGTATTCAGTCACTGAATTTTGGGGCTCAGAAGCTTTTCTGGTGTCATGCCAGTCAATTCCTGCTGCATGACAGCTGCAGAGAACTCCTCAACATCCTGAGAACGGAGCAGAACAGCAGCCACGACCAGCAAAACCCTGGAAAAGCATTGATGGATTCAGCTCAGCCACCGGGTGAGAGTTAAACATCAGGAGACGTTTCACAAAACACTGGAGCTAAACTAATCCTTAAGGTTGGAAAGGAGCAAATTTCCCCCTGCAGTGCAAGCCCCCATCTCCAGCCCATCCCTGCTCAGCGTGGGAGAGGTGACAGCCAGGCCCCTCCTGAGCGCTCCAGGTCAGGCAAAGGGAAAAAATTGTCCCTTCATGGCTCAAAGGGAAAAAAATCATCCTCTCATGGCTCCAAGGGAAAAAATCATCCTCTCATGGCTCAAACCCCTCACCCGAGCCCAGCTGGGACTCACAGGCTGTGGTGTGGAGGGGCTGTCATGGCCCTATCCCACAACTCTATCCCACAGCCCTATCCCAGTTCTATCCCACAGTTCTATCCCACAGCTCTATCCCAGCTCTATCCCACAGCTCTATCCCACAGCTCTATCCCATCTCTATCCCACAGCTCTATCCCACAGCTCTATCCCATCTCTATCCCACAGCTCTATCCCACAGATCTATCCCACAGCCCTATCCCATCTCTCTCTCCCCTGGCTCTCTCCCTTGGCAGTGCTGCTGTTCTCCTGGCTGTGAGCTGATATTTCTGGGGTGCCAGGGACACGGAGCAGGTTTTAGGTTGCGCGGAGCACTGTCCCCGCCAGGAGTAGGGATCAGGAGAGCGATGCTCCCTACAGCTGTGGAATGCAAACGTGGCTCGGAGGTGGCAGCACAGGCAGTGCCAGGAGTTTGTGTTTGAAGAGAAATTCAGGTTTTCTCTGCCTGTGCTTACACACCACTGGCAGAATGTGTCCCTTCACGGGAGGCAGTGCTCAAACCATCCAAACTGCCTTTTTAAAGGGTTATTTGCACTTCAGAGGATTTTGCAGGAGTTTCGCTACACCTTGGAGAGCTGTGATGCAAACACTGGCTGTGCTGAGAGCTGGGGCTGGTTTAGCACTGTTATTGTTTTGCAGGTTTGGTAGATGATGCATTATCAGAAATCCAGATCTGGCGGTGCTGTCAGCAGGATGCAGGCTCCGATGGATACGGGCTGGAAACAGTCACTGAGTCACAGACTGGCCTGGGTGGAAGGGGATCTTTAGGTCTTTTCACCCAAAGCTCTCCGTGATTCTGTGGTTCTGGGACTGGCTCATAAGCAAGAGTTATGGAAAACTCTCGGATCCTTGCTGTAAATGTCACTGCATGAGTAGGTGTGGTGTGTGCCCGCTCCCCAGGGCAGAGTGGCTGCAGCCCTGAGCTGGGGGCCGAGGAGAGGGCACTGCCCAGCTGGCCACGGCCCCGAGCACGGGAGGCATCGCCCTCCTGCAGCCCACGGGAGCTGGGGCTGGGAAAAGCTTTTGTAGGAAATTGCCCAGAGCCTGACGAGTGTTGTGACATGTTTATGGGGTTCCCGTGGAGCAAATGAGCCATGCAGACAGCTGCAAGGCACACACTTTACTGGGCGGTTTGAAATCCAGAAAATAAAAGGGATACGGTGACAGCGTTTCCTCAGACCGGCATTGTCTGTTCCCGAGAGGAAAAGCATTCGGCAATTTCCACCTGCCCGGCACCGCAGGCGGCTCCCTCCGCGCAGCCTGGAGGAGGGCATGGAAAATAACACGCACGGAGACACCACCGAACGCTCAAACATAATAATTGTTCTGATTATTAACTTCTAGTCCTGGTTTTGCTGTTTTGATATTTTCAACTCCCGTGGTCTCCGCTGTGCCCTGGGGGTGCGAGAGAGGAGCCTGCTGGCCCCGGGCTGGGATGGGAGGGAAACTCTTCTGGAGAACAAGAGGGGCAGGAGGCTCTTCCCTCTCATCCCTGCAGGTTCTGGGCAGGACAAGGACCCCGTTGTCCCCATCCACCCCCAGCAGAAGCGGCCCCACACACAGCCCCCACTCAGGACCATCGGTGCCCAGCTCCCAGCTGGTGGTGGATGATCCCCGTGGTGCTGACAAGTCCTCTCCGGCCTTCTCAGCTCCAGTGGTCAGCAATTACCTGACCATTCCCTCTCTGGAACTAACTCCCTTTCTGACGTGATTTCTTCCACTATGAGAAATCCAAACTCCTGATTGATACATGAGAACCTTCCTGTTTGCAGGGAGGGCTGTGGGGCACGTGCTGGACAGGGGAGCTCTGCCCTTTGCCTTCAGTGAGGGAAGGTACAGAGTGGAGAGCGTTCCCCAAACACCTTGAGGGAAGGAGAATTTCCTTCACGTTTTTGAAAATCGTTTGAGCAGCTGGAGCCAGGTGACTGCCAGCACTGCGTGTGCCGGGACAATCGGTGGGTTATGAGGCAGAGAGGGCTGGCAGCCCTCGCTCTCCTATTTAAATCATCTTTGGAAGAATGGGTTCTTATCACCTGCTCTCCTTTTACAGTCCTTGTGAACAGGAGGGCAGAAATTGTCTGATTACAAATGAGGGTGGCTTTGGAACAAAATATCTCCCCAAGCACTTGGCTAATGCTGGAGGAGGCTGTGACCATGGGTGGCCACCCTCGGGGGACACGGCTGGTTCTCAGGTGACGCTTCTGTGCAGAAGGGTTTAATGTGGCAGCTCCCACCAGCACCAGCCAGGGCTCCTCTGCTTTGCGGTTCTGTTTCCTCTCCCCTCGAGGAGAGCTCAAGGATCCGTTTCCAGCAGAGCCACATCAGGGAGAGCCGTGGGGCACCCGGCACGTCCCCACTGCAGATCTGCTGTCAGGGTGCTGGGACACAAACCTGCCCAGAGAGCACTTTACAGAGTGTGACACCTTGGGTTCTTCCTGACCTTCCCTCTTCTCCTGGAGCAAAGGAGGCTCAGGGGGCCCTTGTGGCTCTGCACAAGTCCCTGACAGGAGGGGGCAGCCGGGGGGGTCGGGCTCTGCTCCCAGGGCACAGGGACAGGAGGAGAGGGAACGGCCTCAGGCTGGGCCAGGGGAGGCTCAGGGTAGATATTGGGAATAATTCCTTCATGACAAGGGCTGTCCAGCCCTGGCACAGCTGCCCAGGGCAGTGCTGGAGTCCCCAGCCCTGGAGGGATTTAAAAGCCCTGTGGATGTGGCCCTTGGTGACAGGGCTCAAGGGGAGGGTTAGGTCCACTGCCTTGGTCCCAGGGCAACCCAGGCACTAAGAGGGCTCCGGGTGAATCGGGGAAGCATCCCTGGGGATGGCCCTGGCCGTGCCCGCACTGTCTCCGAGGCGTTTCCAGTCCTCCCTGGCAGCCAGATGTGATCCGTGTGAGCTGATTCTGTGTGGCTCTTGACACGCAATTGAGACAAGCAGGACACTTTGGAAGATGCCCTTATGTGACAAGAGGTGAGGAGAGGGAGGTGACAGCTCCATCAGAGCTCACCTGGGCTCCCAGGCTGGCAAACAAGGCCCTGTTCCAGCAGCTCTATAACTTCCAGCACTTGTGCTGATCTCACCAACAATTGAATATTTATTCAGAACCATGCACAATAAAGCATTTATAGGCCTCTAAAAGAAGTTAAATTGTCTCAAGACAAGGTAAACCTTTGATGTTTAATAACCTGTATAATAATAAGTATCTGCTCTGGAAAATAAGGAAGGAAAATGGAAGCGCAATCATTCACCTGCTGCAAATTGGTTTACAAGACATTTTAATATATCACCAAATTATTGCAGCTGCTGACCAGCACACAGCACACTGGGAAGGCAGGGCTAGACCTGCTAGGCCTCTGCAGGAGGGGATTTTAAAACAGACACAGGGATATTTTTCTCAGGACATCCAGCCTGGAACGAGTCCTGTGAAGGACGTGGTCAAGGCAGAGAACACGAACCAGACTGGGCCTCGCACAGGCAGGAGAACGAGGCATTTTCTCTCCTGTCCAGCACGAAAAGTGCAGCTGGGTTTTCCCAACATGGATATTTGCTCTGTGAAATGTTTATTTTGCAGACGTTTGGAAAGCAAAGGGGCCAATGGCTGCTGCCTGGGGGGAGCTGGAACAGGATCCCTGCAGGGCTGGCCGATGCCCCAAGCCTGCCCACGGTGCACAAACACTTGGACAATGTCCTTAACAACGTCTGAGCTTTGGGTCAGCCCTAGAGGGGTCAGGCAGGGGCTGGGTGAGTGCTGCAGGTCCCTTCCAGCTGAAAGATTCTCTCCTCCATGAGGAAGAGGGAATAGAGCAGTGTAAATTTGGGGATACTTTTAAAGGTATACGCTGTGAGGGACTGGTTTCTCCAGGAGGGGAGCAGAGTCCCCACAGAACATCCTGGAGCCTTACATGAGCCCCAGAAGCTGCAAAACCTCTTGAAGTGGAGGAAGCTGGGGAGAAAAGCCCCAGGTGGGAGAGAAGGTCCAAGAGCTGGGGGTGAGTGGTCAAACAGTGAACAAATTGTCTCAGAAACAAACCAGGAAGGGGATAACTCAAAGCAGGGGAACAATCCTAATGAAGAGATTGAGGAAAATCAAGAGATTCTTTTCCTGTGTGATAATGAGCAAAAAAGAAAAAAGAAATACATCAGTGTTTCCCAAATACAGTGCTGGCCAAACCAGGAATGTTACAGCTCTGGAGAGCAGGGAATGACAACAGAGAATTACTTGGAAGTCTGGAAACAATCCCTTGGCAGCACTGGTTTTACTGGGTTGTTCTTGTCCTGTATGGTCCTGTTCTTCTTCTTTACTCTGTATTTTCCTCTGCTTCTGTCGAGGAGCTGGACTCTGTGAAGGAGCCAGCATTTCCTCTGCTGGGCTGTGCTGGCATCTTGCTGCCCAGTTCCTTACATAATCCAATTAAAATGGATGGATTGTTTAGAAATGTATAAGGAAGGATAATTAGCTTATTCCATCCATGTAAATAAAATGTCTCACTACACAGCTCCAGTGACAGTAGAGAAGGGAAACACTTGAAAACGTAAGGAAAAGGAAACAAAAAAAAAAACCAAAACACAACTCAGAAGAAAATTTGCTTTGTGTCAATCATGTTTTCCTGTAACAAAGTGAACTGAAGTTGGTCAGATTTGGGAAATCTCTCTTTCACACCATTACTCATTGTCTCAGTGCAATATTCCTGGCTCCTGGTAGAACTTCCTGGGATGTTCCCATCCAGGTGTGCCAGCTCCTTTCCTCCGGGGAGGCAGGAGCTCTCTGACAGCCACAGCCTGAACACCTGGGTGGAGAAAGGATTTGCCCATCCAAGAGGCATCTTCTGGGATGAAGGCATCAGGATTTGACGGAATGTTTTCCACATACAGGGAGAAATAAATCCCTCAAGTACATGCTACTGAGTAATAAGCATATTTTGGGGTTGGGCTTTTAGAGGTTTTGATGGGTTGGGGTTGGGCTTTTAGAGGTTTTGATGGGTTTTTTTTCTTTGTTTTTTGAGAGAACTTGGGGTTTTTTTGTTGTTGTTATTGGTGGTGGTGTTGTTTTGGGAAGGGATGGGGTTTTTTCTCTTTACTTTTTTAGATCAAACTTATATGTAAATGTTAAAATTCCTATAGCTTGATCGAATCCGTCAGTGTCTATGTGAAGATGACCCAGAACACAGTTTTATACATTTATACAACCACAGACAGACAACAGCCTGTGGCAGGTGTAGGGGACACCCCGCCCTGGAGCCCTGGCTGGAGCTGTCCCAGCTCGTGCCCCTGCCCACGGAGAAGGTGACAGGCTGTGCATAACACAGTTTTGTGTATTTATACAATTACAGACAGTCCTGGGCTCTGGCTGGAGCTGTCCCAGCTCGTGTCCCGCCCGCAGGGATGGCACTCGGGCTGTGCCGGCAGCACTCCCGGCCCCGCTGCGCCGGGGCCCGCCCTGGCGCTTTGGGAGAGATGCTGGCGGCGCTCCGGTGCCCTCCCTCCGGGCAGAGGCGTTTGCAGAGCTCCTGCCCGGCGCAGAGCGGGGCTGAGCTCGCCGAGAGCCTGTCCCGGCTCCGTCCCTCCTCATCGCCACGAGCAGCTGAGCCCGGCCCCTCCCGCCGTCCCTGTCGCTGCCCGGACTCAGGCGCATCTCCATTCCCGCCGGAGCTTCCCCAGGCTCTGCCTTTCCCTGCGGGCGCAGTCAATGATTTGGCTGCTGGCGCTGAGCACGGCACAAAAGGTTCCTGGGATCAAAGTTATTTTCGCTGCGTGATTTAAACTCTTTTAACTCTTACAGCCAGAGGCTGATAAATTATATTTTAATAGAGCCTGTAATGTATTTTTTAGATTGCATATGCAGCAGTGCGAGGGTGGGCAGGCCCTGGCACAGGGTGCCCAGAGAAGCTGTGGCTGCCCCTGGATCCCTGGCAGTGCCCAAGGCCAGGCTGGACACTGGGGCTTGGAGCAGCCTGGGACAGTGGGAGGTGTCCCTGCCATGGCAGGGGTGGCACTGGATGGGATTTGAGGTCCCTTCCAACACAAACTGATCTGGGATTCTGGGATTCTAAGGTACATCTTGCAGATATTTTCAGTTTAAAAATAATTCAGTTTTCCTTTCAACACAAAATTAATCCTTCTGCACCAGGAAAGCAATAAACCCACAGCTGGCAGAGGAAACTTCTCCTGTGCGAGACACCAGGGGAGGCAAAATTGGATTTTGCAGGAGCTTTGCGGGAGAGCCTGGGCAGGGAGCAGGGGTGGGGCTGCTCCGCACTGGGACAGTGCCCACAGCTGCTCAATAAATGGGCACTGGTCACCACTGGGACCCAGCCCTGGCTCCCTCTGTCTGGGCTGGAGCCCTGGCTGGGGGGGATCCCCGGGGGCAGAGCCAGGGCAGCCCCAGCCTCCCTGCAGGGACACTCCCGGGGGACCCCAATCCCAGGGAACCTCAGTCCTGGGGAACCCCAATCCTGGCGACCCCATCCCAGGGACCCCAATCCCAGGGAACCCTAATCCCAGGGACCCCAATCCTGGGGAACCCTGTCCCAGGGGACCCCAAATCCCAGGGACCCCAATCCCAGGGAACCCTAATCCCAGGGACCCCAATCCTGGGGAACCCTGTCCCAGGGGACCCCAAATCCCAGGGAGCCCCATCCCAGGCCCCTGTCCCCGTGGCCGTCCCACTCAGCCAGACTCAGGCCCCCAGCGGGGGTTCAGCCTCTGAGGCCTCCAGTTGATTTCTGATGTATTTGGGTGATGCTCTTTGGTCTCACAGCTGACCCCAGGCACCAGCAAACAGCACAAAGCAAATATTTACATTGAGAAAGGGAAAACCGAAATATTTGTGGTTTCCTCACTAGTGAATTCTTCCCAGGACCTGCTGCTCTTTGCTTGCCCAGTCAATTTCTATCAGTAAAAAAAACAAACATGAAAATGAAATTAACGTATATCTTGATAATGTTTTGGTTTCTAGGAGAGTTTGTTGTGGCAACTTTGGCTTTTCCAATTAAGGAACTGTTACAGTGTAGCAAGTTGCAGTCCTTCAGTGAAAATGCAACTTCACGGTGAGCTCAGCCCTTTCTCCTGCATCTCCAGGATAAACTCCCCTGCCTGTGTGAGAAAGTTCAAATCACCTAAAACGTACATTTGTAGTGTGTAAATGCCAGATTTTCGTGTAGAACACTGCAGTTATGAGCCCTGAAGGGAAACAGAAACACAAAAGTTATTGAAAAAGAAGAAAAAAATGAAAGCAGAAATAATTGATGCCCAGCCTCCACTTGCCCAGTTCCAGCGTGGCCGGGCAGGGAGCAGCTGGGTGCAGGGGATGTGCCTGGGTGTGAGGCAGGATCAGGACAAGGATAGGGATGAGGGTCAGCAATCAGAGCTTGCTGGCAGGTGAGGAGCAGCTGCCGGGGACTTGGGGTCACTGCACATCCCAAGGTAAATGCACGCTGGGTGTGTCCCGCTATTACAGCAAACCAGTGTCCTGGGAGGGAGGAGACCCAGCCACAAAGGAGCCCTGGAGAAAACACCTGTAACCCTTTTATAATGCTAAAAACACCGTGTAGCCCTTTAATTCTGCTAAAAGCACCGTGTGACCCTGTTATAGTGCTAAAACCACCATGTAACGCTTTCATTCTGCTAAAAACACCACGTAATGCTTTCATTCTCCTAAAATTCATTCAGGTGGTCCAGTTCACTCACTCGGGGCTCCCTCCTCCCCAGAGATTGGAACGAGCAGGAGGCAATAAGAGCAGAGCCATGAAACTCTTCTCCAGCTCCCTTCCCTTCCCTGGACACGCTCCTGCCCCTCAGTGCAAGATAAGAACCTCTAGAAGAATCCAGAATTTTTGAAAGCCTGTTGCTGAAATTGCTGTAAATGAAAAGGTGCCACTGTGACAAAAAACCATTTCTGTTCTGGTGCCAGTGTGTGGGAAGGCTACTGAAAGAATGGGAATAGTTTTGCCAAACCCCCCCGAGGTCCAGAGACCTCTACAACTGGAGTAAGAGGGATCATCCCTTTGGACAGGCTGGGAGAAGGATGGGAGGTGGCTTCAGACAGGGAGCTTCTGACAGAGCAGTTAACAGTGTTCAGTGCCTGGAAACTAAAGCAGGGTATTTCCAGCCCAGATTTAAGGAGGAAGAATAATAAATAAGGACTTTTGAATTTTTTCAATTTAAAAAAATTTTGGTTTTAAACCAGGCTCGAGTTTCTGTCCTTAAGATTACTCAGTGCCTTTGTGTAGGATGCTTTCCGCTCAGCGTGGTTGGTGTTGCCCTGCTGGGGCTGGAGAACAGGAGGGTTTTAGGCCAGGCCCTGGCTGTGCTCTGCAATGCTCACACAGTGGTGTTCACGCTGTGTGGTTCTCCCAGGGTGGGGCCATTCGTGTGTGCAACACCAGAAGCTCCCCTGCTGGAAGGCAGGTGAGGTGCCGTGTTGATCAGTGCAGAAACGCTCTCGGCTGGCTGTGGCTGAGCTGGGCACAGGAGGACCAAGCTGCGGCTCCGTGCTCAGCTGCCCGTTTGTCAGGTGCTGCAAGGAAATAGCTCGTGTTGCAGACAAGAGGCTCCTCGTGCTGATTTGGGCATCAGCGAGCAGTGTGCAGGCAACGCTCACCTGAGCATTTGCTGATAGAAATGTTTGGTTTATCTCGTTCTCTTGACTTGGAAATAGCTCTGTCTGTAGGCAGCATCAGTGTGGGATATGGCTCAGAGGCAAAAATAACTCTGGAGAGGCTTTGGAGGAGCCTTCAGGGAGACAGAGCCAGTTTGGCGTTGATTGCAGCTGTAGAATCCTAATAAACAATTTTGTTAATAAAGAGACTGGTCCTAGAGTCATGTAATTACTGAGCTCCCAGCGAGTGAAATGCCCTGACTGCTCTCATCTCTCTCAGCTCCTCGCTGTGTGAATCACCCTCTCCTCGGCCAGCTCTGCCTCCTCTCCAGCCTGAGCAAGTCCTGATTAAAAGTGTCACCTGCCCAGACTGGTCACGCTTGAGCTCCACTGTGCCCAGGAGCCCTGGTGCAAACCCGAGTTATGTAACCCTGGAATTTGAATGATAAAAATACCCCTGAAAATGAGACAGACGAGCTGACATATGCAACTGAGTCATTGTGTTCCTGGAACACAGCACAGTGGAGTCAGAGGCTTCTTGCTGAAATATAAAATAGCCCCACCATACCCAGTGTGAGTTATTTGGGAGGCAAACCAGCAGCACAACTCTTTGGGTGTTATTTTGTTTTCTTCCCTGGGAGGGTGGGCAGGCCCTGGCACACGGTGCCCAGAGAAGCTGTGGCTGCCCCTGGATCCCTGGCAGTGTCCAAGGCCAGGTTGGACATTGGGGCTGGGAGCAGCCTGGGACAGTGGGAGGTGTCCCTGCCATGGCAGGGGTGGAATGAGATGGGATTTAAGGTTCCATCCCAGTTCTAGGATTCTACTTCTTTCCTGCTGTGCTTCTGGAACCTGTAAGGTTGGAGTTCCTTCAAGGCTGAACACACTGTTTGTCACTTCTGTGGGTGCTCTGGGTGCTGGCTGTGCCCTAAGCCCCTCCTCTGGCTGCTTGTGCAGTTCTGATGCTGAGAGCCTGTGGCCTCTGAACACCTCGGGGTGCTCAGGGCCGGCTCTGCACGTGCGCTGCTTGCAGGTGAAAATAGATTCAGACTCCCCATTTGTCAGAAAAGAGAGGAGATCCAGGCTGAAAGGACATGGATTCCAAGGACCATGGAAGAAGCAGGAAATGAGTTGATGTTTTCTCTGAGAGCCCTCACTTTTCCTTGTGCAAAGCAATCCTGTCCTTTCTCAGTTTGCTCTGTGGGGCAGTTCAGGAGTGAAATAACTCAGAGTCACAAAGTCCCACTAAGGGAGCGTTTCTGTGAACACCCCGTGTCTCACCCTCCCCTGGTTTAACGCCCAGCTCCTATTTACAGGTCATGTCTGCAAATGGGAGAGTGTGAGAGGAGCTGGGCATTGTTTCTTTGCTCACAAATTCCCTACAGCCTTCAGCAGTCAGGAAACCGTGGAATTTCCTGGGGTTAAGCACAGCTTGTGTTGTGGCAGAATCCCAGGATGGTTTGGGTTGGAAGGGACCTAAAGCCCAGCTCATTGCACCCCTGCCACGGGCAGGAACACCTCCCACTGTCTCAGAGTGCTCAGGGACACTGTCCAGAACCACCTGGAGAGGGCTGTTGCCTCTGCCTGTTCATTTGTAGGGTGAGGAGACAGAAGGGGCAAGCCCCAGGTTTGATTTGCTTTCCCAACAGCACGGGGTTGTTTCTGCTGGGGCTGCCTGGGCCAATGAGGAATTTCATTGGCATCGTCAGCCCAAGGCAGATCTTGGGAAGGAGCTCCTGTGCTGTCAGTGTCAGGGAGGAAAATGAGCAAACTTGGCACGGAGATCTCTCCTGGGACTGCAAATGCACTGAACTGATTTGCAAATAATAGCACATCCATAACTTTGACAGACATCCCCAGCATTGATCTTCCTCAAAACAACAAATTAGGAGGTAAAGTGAAAACTGAGAGTTGGGATTCTCTGGCATTGTGATACTTCCTGGGTTTTTCACCTTTTCCCGAGGAAACAGTAAATTAAAGTGGTATCTCCCATTTACATTTCTGGGCTGGAAGTTCCCTGGGGAGGATCGCCAGGAAAGGCTTCCTGGGGACTAGTCACAGCTCCCTGCTGCTGTCCCCACCTCTAGTCCCAGGCCCTGGCAGAGCACTGGCCCGAGGCAGCGCAGGGCGGCTGCTGCAGGAGGGCTCCGGGACCCCCTCCAGCAGCTGCAGCCAGTGGGATCTGCCTCCGTGGGCTCTCAGAGAATGGGTGGGACACAGCTCAGCCTCTGCTCTGTAATCACAGAATTCTTTGGGTTGGGAAAGGCCTCCAGGATCATCAAAATTACTTCTCTGCTGCCAAACAACCCCAGCTGATCAGGATCTCGATCCACAGCAGCCCAGTCCACAGACAGAGTTGAATGGGCTGTGTCCTCCTCTGGGATGTTCCTGTTGTGCAGCCCTGAGAGGATTTGATCAGCCCCGCTTCATCTTCGCCTTTTTTCAGTAACGTGCAGGGACACGAAGGAGATGTAATTGAGTATCTCTCTGAAAGAAGCTGAAACGATTCAGTCATGTTCTAGAACTCCTCAACCTCAAAAAATAAATCCTGGAAGAATGAAGATGGAGCCCAGGAAGGAGTGAGGAGAGGCTGAGGAGGGTTTGCACAGCCTGGAGAGCTGTGGGGGATCTTTCTGCCACCTTCACCTCCTAAAGCAGCCCATGGGGAGGATGGATCCGGGCTTTTCCCGGGGTGCACTGTGGGGAGGCGGTGGAAGGAATGGGGATTTTCGTGTTATCCCTGGGTTTGATGCTCAGCTGGAGACCTCTGAGTCTCCTGCAAAGGGAATTTTCCCACAGCTGCAATCGGTCAGTGTGAACCTGTGGCATTGCCAGTGCCATTGGGGGATGTGTGTCCGAGGGGTGCATGCTGAGAGCTACCTGGTGGAACCTGGGGATGTCCAGGGTGGACAATGGCCCCAGCCAGGACCAGAGCTGTTTGTCCAGGAATGCCCAGGGAGGAGGGAAGGCACTGGGATGTGCCACAACAAAGCCTTGAGCTCCAGTCCCGTGAGCACAGCAGGCCCGAGTTCCTTGTGCTGTTTGGGGAGATTTGTCACAGGTGGGTCCTTGGAGAAACAGGTGAAGGTGGGAGAACATCCAGTACTTTCACCTGAAGCTGAGCAAATCCAGGGAAAACCTGGGACACTCCCAGCCATGAGAGACCTGGAGGCAGAGCATCCCTGTGGAGGGGCAGGGTTTGGTGCTGGGCCTGGTTCTGAGGATGTGGAGTGGGGCAACTCTGCTTGGTGTGGGGTGACTCTGCTTGGAGTGGGGGTGACTCTGCTTGGTGTGGGGTAACTCTGCTTGGTGTGGGGTAACTCTGCTTGGTGTGGGATAGCTCTGCTTGGTGTGGGATAGCTCTGCTTGGTGTGGGGTGACTCTGGTATGGGGTAACTCTGCTTAATGAGGGGGTAACTCTGCTTGGTAACTCTGCTTGGTGTGGGGGTGACTCTGCTTGGTGTGGGGCTGCTCCTCCCACTTGGGGAGGAAGCTCAGCTGGAGCCCTGGAGCTGGATGCTGCAGTGAATATCCAGGATCCCCCCGGGCTGTGCAGCCCTCAGGTGAGTGACAGGAATCCTTTGCTCCTTTGTAAGTGTGTGTTACCTCCCAGGGACTAAATCCAGTGTTTTTCTAAGCCCGGGGATGATGTACTGTGACTCACTCAGTGCTCTGAAAGCCCATTTTCCTTTGCTTCGCTACTTTGGAAGCAGTTATATCAATTGCCTGCTTTTCCTGAACAATTTATTACTATTACAGCTCTTCTGGAGTTTTGAACTGTCTGTAGTTAATGATGCCAGCTATTAAAAAGACACTTTATCCTGAATAACTGTGAGCATCTGGCTTTATCAGCAGTGATGCAACAATTTCTATGGCTCCAAGTTAAGGGAAAAGCTTTATGTATCGTAAGAGAAACCAGAACTGAAGAGTGTATTAAACCCAAAATGAGAAACGAGCAGTTTTCCTGTTTGAAAAAGCACTTCTGTGAGATAGGAGTGGCATTTTACAAAATATTCCTTCAGGTCTTCTCATACTGAACAATATAAAAGTGAGCTTGGGTTTGGGTGGCCTTTCTTAGTGGTTTTCACCAAATGTTTCCCATTCTGAAAATTTCAGATTTTTACCTGGCCTGGGTTGAGTCAGTGGAAGTTCCCCAAGAGCAGAGCTGTGCCAGAGGGACAGAGGCTGCCCTTGCCATACCTTCAGAGTCTGTTACCCTTTTGGATTCCAGAGAAAACGTGGGAGATCACTCGAGCAGATGCTGAGACTTGCGGAGGTTCAGACTCTCCTGCCCTGAGTCCAGAGCCCTGATTTCCTGGGCACTGCAGGGACTCAGCTCCGGCGGTGGGCACCCAGAGCTCTGCAACCTCCAGCTCATCATCCCCAGCCCTGGAGGGACTGAAAGCTGTGTGGATGTGGCACTTGGGGACATGGGTTAGTGGTGGCCTTGGCAGGGCTGGGGGACGAGTTGGACTTGGTCTTGAAGGGATTTTCAAACCTTAGAGATTCTCTGATCAGTTGTTGAAGATGACCTGGGTGATTTCCTACTTGGAAAGCAACAGCAGAGGCAAGAGATGGAAAATAACATTCTTGGGACCTGGTTTCAGATGGCCAGCACTGGAGATAGGCAGAGGCTCTGAGGGAGGGGTGGAGGGGCATAGAGCTGAGAAGGGATTTTGGTGAGTTTTGTCAGAAGATGGAGACGGCTATTCCGTGTTTCTCATAGCAGGAGGCAGGTTGTGATCTGGCTGGGCATCTAAAACTAGGAGGAAAAAAGTCTTTCTCTTTCTCCTTCTCCCCTTTTAATCCTTTATTACCTTAGGAGGCCAAAACTCTGAAGAAATTCCAGTTGGATTAGGCAGCACTGTGGAGTCTACAGCCATCACTGATAGCAGCAATAGTGTGGGTAGGAGTTACACATGGGGGAGAGGCCCAGGAACGCGGACGAGCCAAGCCCAGAGGGTGTCAGCTCTCAGCAGGGCTCGCAGAATGGGGGAGAGGCCCAGGAGCCCGGATGAGCCGAGCCCGAGGGTGTCAGCTCTGGGCAGGGCTCGCAGAGGCGCTCGGGAGGGTCCGAGGCAGCAGCTCCAGCAGTCCCCCCACGGCTCCGTCCGTGCTGCTGCAGGGCTCCCATGGGGAGGGACTGCCAGGGACCCAGAGCTGGGCAAGGAGCTCCGAGCAGGTCCCTTCCCAGGGCCTCCTGCTCTGCCACTGCGGGGTGTGATGGCAGCTGCTGCCCCAGCCCCGGCTCCTGTCTCTGTGCCCCTGGGCTGTGCTGCTGCTGCCGGGGTCATCGCTCTGTGTCCTGGCTCTGCAGCCTCTGCCAGGCGGTGCCCCAGCTGCAGCCACGGCACACCTGCCCTGCTGGGTGGGATGGGAGCGCTCCAAGCAGGCAGATGTGATTCCTACCCCGGGAGCTGGGGAGAACTAATTAGCAGACTTGTTGGAGTGTTGCTTTGCTCCATTATTTCCTTTTTCTGAGTGTGTCAATTTAGGCTGCTTCCACTGAATTACACCAGTTATTAGAAATGTTCTACAGTGATCTTTAAATATCATCTGTGTCATAAATATTTTATGACATTTTCAGTGGCAAATGATGACTTTAATCAGACTCCGGAGAAATCCGGCTGGGAGAGCACTCCAGGGCAGGGGCCCTTCAGAGAGCAGGAGTGTCGGGTTCCTGGGAGTGCTGATGACAAAAGCTCTTTGTGCTCCCAGCCTGGCGGAGAGGAGCAGACACTCCTGGGCTCTGTGGGCTGAGTGTCCCATCCCAGCTGGCGCTGCCCACACAGGTCACACCCGGTGCTGTCACCGAGCTCAGCTCTAGGCTCAGCTGCTCCTCTCAGCCCAGCCCAGCCCAGCCAGGCCCAGCCGGGCCCCACGGCTGTGCAGTGATGGAGCTGCTGGGGGAGAAAAGTGCTGGAGCTCGTGAGCAGTGCCTGTGTCACCATCATGGACCCCAGAAGGGCCTGGGATGGAAGGGACCCTAAACTCCCCCAGTTCCACCCCTGCCATGGGCATGGGCACCTTCACCAGCCCAGCTTGCTCACAGCCTCGTCCAGCCTGTCCCCAAAGGGGTGCGTGGATGGAGTGTGACCACCAGGAGAGCTCTGGCTGTGTCCTCAGGAGCATCCCATGGACTCACTGGGGCAGGGGGGTCTGAATGGGGATGGGACACTGGGAGAGCCGGGGGCTGGAGATCCTGCCCAGAGGGTTATGAGCAGTGTCCTGGGGACAGTTCAGGAGGAGGGTGCCTGCCCTGGCAGGGGTGTGCCCTGGGGTGGGCAGTGGCCACGGAGGAGGGGGGGAGCCGCAGGGGGAGCCAGCACCTGGAGATTGGGGTGGTCACCCCTCAGTCAGTGCATGGCTCACCTGTTATTTTTTGAGCTAAAGTGCTTTCATTTCAGGCTCTGTATGTATTTAATTTTTTTTTCCTTCAGAGTAAAAGTTCTAGGAGTTCTGCACAAAAACCTAGAGGAAAAAAATTATCTGCGAGTTGAGTTCCTCCTGCATAATGATGTGCTTTCCACAGAACGATAAATGTTAAAGCACAAAAATTGTTACCTGTGTTTTGGAACAATTCTCTAAAGATAATTAACGTACAGAGACAATTTTTACCTGTGATTATTCCTTCCAAATATATAGCTGTTCCTCGTGGGAAGGAAAGCTCTGCATTATAAACCTTCTGTGTGATGGTGATTGCTGGTTAGGAGGGAGAGATGCTGCCATTTGCGTGGAGAATTCCAGGAATGCCAGAGGTTACGGTGACCAGGATGTCACTTTTCATGGATGATGCACAAAAAGCATACCTTTGTGTGGAACAAGTGATTTGAAGTTAAAGAGCACTTCAGAATGAAAAGGACAAGTGAAAAAAGGCTGAATCTCCTTAAATTGAGGCAAAATGAAAAGTACAGAGCAGGCTGGGGGAGGGATGGCCGAGAGCAGCTCAGCAGAAGGAGTTTGAAAGCACTCCAAGGGACAGGAGAGGTGCTGGCTGAAGTCCGGGAGAGCCTCGCTGGGAACGGTGCTCAGCAGCAGCTCCGCTGGTCCCTGCTCTTCCCCTGCGCCTCCCCCGCAGCCCTGGGAGCGCTCACAGAGCAGGAGAACCCCTGGGATAACACCGGAGCGCGGGCAGGGATCAACTGCTTTCCCTGAAGGGAGCTGGAATGAGGTGAGCAGCTTCAGGAGTGCTGCTGAGGTGGGGGGGGTCTGTCATGGGGCCCAAAGCAGATCAGGGCTGGGTGAGTGCCCGGGGCAGCAGAGCAGGGGCAGGGACGGACCCTGGGGCAGCACATTGGGGTGTGCTGGATTTGGGGCTCACTGGGAGCAGAAAAACTTCTGAAAATGGCAAAACCCAAATTCTGCTTAGAGAGTGAACTTTGAGTAGAGCAAAGTGCAACAGGCCCAGCAGTTGTGGGTTTTCTTCTCCTGAAAAGAAGAACCTGCTGAGCAAGGGCAGATGTGGCCATTCACAGAATCCCAGGAGGGTTTGGGTTGGAGGGACCTTAAACCCTCCTCTCATTCCCACGCTGTGCCGTGGTCAGGGACCCTTGGGGGGCCCTGTGCTGCAGCACCAGCAGCTGCTTCTGGGGCATGAGGGGGGCCCTTGCTGCGGCTGGTTGGGAGCAGGAGCTGGGAACGGGGACAGTCCCTGGTGTGCACCCGGCGACGTTTGCTGTGACAGCGCTAATTAAGCTCCTGGGAGAATTGATGCAGAGCTAATAAGAAGCAGAACTAAACATTGTCTTAATTTACCCTCAAGCTCACAAAAATGTTGTTCATTCATGTTGCGCTAATTAAGCCAGCAGCCATTAACCCTTTCTGCAGAGTCAGAGACCCTGGGCACTGAGGAGGAACCACCCTTCCCAGAGAGCATCTCCGTGCTCCCGGGAGTCTTCAGGCCCTCGCCTGCACCCTGCACTGGGGTGCTGTGCTTCAGTGGTGCTAATGGGTACAGAGAGGAGTTGTTTTTCCCTCTGCCCTTCCCAACTACCCTTGTTGGGCTGGAATTTGCTGCTCAGCATCCCAGTGTGTCAGGGAGCAACGTCCCTGCCTCCAGCTGGGCTGAGGTTGGAGCTCCTGGAAAATTGATCCTGGATCTGAGCCTCTACTCTGTCACAGGCTGGGGTTTGGGGTTGCCTGTGTTGGTCAGTACAGAAGAGCCAAGGGCTCTGCAAGTTCTTTTGCAAGACTTGGGACAAGGGCTGGAGGGACAGGACACTGGGAATGGCTTCCCACTGCCAGAGGGCAGGGATGGATGGGAGATTGGGAATTGGGATTTCCTGCTGGGAGGGTGGGCAGGCCCTGGCACAGGGTGCCCAGAGAAGCTGTGGCTGCCCCTGGATCCCTGGCAGTGCCCAAGGCCAGGTTGGACACTGGGGCTTGGAGCACCTGGGACAGTGGGAGGTGTCCCTGCCCATGGAATGAAGCCACTCTAAGAGAGTTTGCACCCAAATTAAAAGAGCCACGTGAACCAAGAAGGGAACGTTCAGCCAGGCACTGGTGGGGCTCCTCTTGGAATCCCTCACTGGTGCCCACCCCAAAAGCAGTCAGGAATAACGAGAGGCAGCCCCAAGCTCACCACTGCTCCCTCAGCTCCCTTCCAGAGCTCAGGGACACGTCACTGGTGCTGGGCAGGGTGGGCTCTGCTTGGTGCTGCAGCGCCAGGCTCACCTCTGCTCTTTAAAGTACACGAGCATTAAATATCATTTTGTGCCCTTTTCATCCTCCTGATCACTTTGAATTCTTGTAATGCTCCTCAGGAACACAGGGAGAAGCTGTGCTCCCCTCACATTTCAGGCAGGGCAGCTGCATGAGCTGTTGCAGGAGTTCTTCAGATAAAAGTGGTGCTGCAAAGGCAGTAGCAGAAGATCAGGCCTTGAGTTCTCATATTACTCTTAATCATGTGTTTTCATCTCTTCTTGTAGGAAAAAGGACAAAAAAAAAAAAGGAAAAAACTCACTAGACCTCCTTTCTCCCATACAGCTTTCACATTTCTGCCATTTCCTGGTTTATCAGTCACTGACAAACCATCAGACACGTGAGTCTGGCAATGCTCAGAGCTGAGGCTGAGCTCAGCCCGGCACTCCAGGGTGGAAATGCTGCCTCAGCCTTGCCTGAACTGTCCCAGATGAGAGACTCCAAAACTGAACTTGAAATCTTGTGACAACAGGGCAAGATTTTCACCATGTTGAGCATCTCTGACAGTGAGCTGGGCATGGAAAAGCCTCATTTTGGAACAATTGAAGTCAATAACAGCCTTAGAATCACAGAATCCCAGACTCATTTGGGTTGGAAGGAACTTTCAAGCCCTCTCATCCCCCCCCTGCCATGGCAGGGACACCTCCCACTGTCCCAGGCTGCTCCAAGCCCCCATGTCCAACCTGGCCTGGGGCACTGCCAGGGATCCAGGGGCAGCCACAGCTTCCCTGGGCACCCTGTGCCAGGGCCTCCCTTCTGTAAATCATTGAGGTGCCACAGTGCAGCTGACCCCAGGGACCCCGGGTCTGGGAGCTGTCCAGGGACACTGGGACAGGGAAAGCTTCTGGCAAAAGAAAGGAAAAGAAGGAGATTTCCTCTCCATGAACTCTCCAGTGGAACAAGCACTAAAGAGGGAGCAGAATGAAGTAAATGAAGGGATTCTCTTGTGCTGAAACCAGCCCAGTGGGCCGTGACTGTGAATAGATTTGGGAAGTGCAAATTAAAAGGTGTTAACATCAGAGCAACGAGGGTCAGGAGAACTCCAAAAGTAAGAGCAGGAGAAGAATTAACTTCTCTTATGTGATTGTGCTTGGAACTGTGAGCTGGGAGAATATCTGGAATGTGAAGTGCTAGTTCAGCTTTCCAGGAGCTATTTCTGAGATTATTGTTCTGTTTCTTCTTTTCCCCCTTGCAGTTTTGTTGATCCTTTTTAAATGTAAAGGCAGGTCTGGGGATGATTCCTGTAAAACTGAAAGCTGTCAGAACGTGCCATTCCCGGCAAGTCTCTTGTGACACACTTGGGCTCCAGCAGCTGCTGCTCGGCTGGGGCTGGGGCTGGCAGGTGAGGAGGAGCACAGCTGGAGCTGGAGTGAGGAGAGGCACATCTGGAGTGCTGCGTTTGCCTCTCCTCCTGCTCCGGGATTTCCAGGAGCATCCATTCCCATGGACACTTCTGTTGAACATGGATCAGGTTTGAAAATGCAGTGATTTGTTGGTGTTTGGCCATACCAGGTCTCACAGGAGGTCTGGAGTCTCAGCCCTGTGAGAAGCAAGGTCAGGAGCATGAACATTCCTCATTTCTTCCAGCCCATGACTGGGAGCAGTGGCAAAACCGTGTCAAACCAGCCCCAAATCCCAGAACATCCCTGGGATGGCTCCCTGTGCATCCCTGCTGCTCTCACTCTCCTGCACACAGGCAATCCCAGCTGGCTCAGGGCAGCACTGGGAACCAAGGCTGGGGGGACCTGGCTGCAGGATCGGCTTATCCTGAAAAATGGGGAAAACAAGGAATATGGAGGCAGATCATGTACTAGAGCCACACTTCACTCAATGAGAAACTGGAAAACACTCTCCCTGTTTGAGCTCTGCCTGGCCGTGGATATCCATATGCTTCTAGGAAGAAAAGGAAAGCCAGAAGCTCCATAGCTTAAAGTGCAGAGATTCCTGGCAAATCCAGTCCTTGGGAGCAGGGAAGAAGGGAATCTGTAGGGAGAGATGGCAAATGTACCCATGGGCAGGTTCCTGCTCCACTCCTGCCGTCCTTCCACGAGTCTTTGTGTCTTCACACTGCTCCTGTGTCCTGAGGAAGGGATTCATGTACCAGGCAAAGCGATCAGCAACGTGCTGAGGACACCTCAGGCTGCTGGCTGGAAAGCTTTCCTTGGGAAATAGCCCAGACTCATGGATGGAGAGATTTCCTCTGGAATAGCCCAGACTCACAGCTGGAGAGCTTTCCTCTGGGATGACTGGGGAGAACAGAGGAACTCTGTCAGTCTGGGGCCATGTGAGCTCTTGCTTTGCTGCTGAAATTGCAAAGTGTGCAGTAGATGCAGGTAAATAATGCAACTGAGTCAGTCAGGTGTCCCAGTCACGGCCCCGGATCCACGGAAGAACGGCTCAGGGGGTGAGAGCCTACCCCGCTCCCACAGCTCCCAGTTCTCCATCACCACCCAGCTCTGCTCCCTGGCTCTGCTCCAGGACCCCCCATTTCCCACCCGGACTGGCAGCAGGGCTGTGCAGATGGGTAACCCTGGGCAGGATGGGTTCTCACCCTGGGAACAGCCTGTCAGGGAGCTCACAGAATTCCTTCTCTTCTCCTCCTGACTTCCTTGGCTCTAGTCAGCCTGATTAACTCTCAGGGAAACTTTGATTAAAAAGAGCTGCTCCCAGCACATGCCACACCTTTAGTTCCTAAACCAATTTTTGGATGTGTTGTTGGAATTTTATCTTCTCATTTCTTGAACAGAACGTCCCTTTTTTACAGCGATCTCTCTATTGCTGATGTTTTCACAGTGCTCTTCTTGCCTTTCAGGGACACTGACTGGGTTTATTCCTCCTCTGTGACACTTTCAGCTTCCTTTGGGAGAAAAGTTTAATCTTTCACCTCTAATACAGAATCTCTAAGCAATGTCTGTGCTGCTGAGAAAAACTTCTACGAGCTGGACTCGATAATCCTTGTGGGTCCCTTCCAACGTGGGATAGTCTATGATTCTAATACTCTTTCTGATTTCTCTTCTGTTTGCTTCTGATATCTTAAAAAAGCCCCTGGGATCCTGTTGAGAGGGTGAAGCTGCTGCCAGGAGTTCAGGGGTGCTCAGTGAGGGAGATCAGGAAGAGTGGTGGGACCCTTGGGAGGAGGTTGGACAGAACCAGAGAGGTGAGTGACAGTCGGGGCTTTCAGCCGGCTGGAAATCCCCTGGTTTTGGGTGTTTCATAGGCAGAGATCCCAAAAATACAGCCCTCAGTGGAGATCTCTGAAACCTGCAGCCCTCAGTAATGAGATTGTTCATTTTCTGTGTGCCTTGTGCTGGAGCTGCCTGGCAGGGGAATCAAAACATAAAAGCAGCAGCCACAGCTCGGTACCCAAACACAGCAATTCTCTCCCGCCCAGGAGAGCCAGAGTCTTTCAGCTCCACAGGTCAAGCTGCAAGTGCAGACAACAGCATCCTGCCTTGACCAGGATCTGGTGGCAATCACAGCTTTCTCTACACAAGAATGTCCAATCTATTTCTCTTTTGAGCTCATGGGTATCCAGAGCATTTTCGCCTCTTATCAGTTCTCTTCAAGTTAAACAAAGTGAAAGGAATAATATGAATAACATATGCTGTAGTGGAATCAAAGGAGCAGCTCCAGAAGGTCACGAGATTCATCTGATTTTCCTCTGAAGGCTCCCAGCCCTGGAGCTGCCACGTTATCTCCCATTCCAGCCCACATTCCTAACGCCAGGATAAATGTGAGCACCCGCTCTCACACTGCTGATTTTGGGGTTTATTATCTAAGCTGTGTTTATAGAGACATTTATCTATAAAATTCTTTGCATACATTCTTACATAGATTTCCCACAGACTTTCAGGGAGGAAAGAGCGCTCGCTGTTCTCCTGGCACCCAGCTGAACCCTCCCTGGCTGAGCTGTTTTCTCCAGGCTCTCCAGGAAGCACCAGGAATGCTTCCCACATTTCCCACATTATTTCCCACATTTCCCACATTATTTCCCACATTTCCCACGTTTCCCATGTGCTGTGGTCACTGATCAGCCATTCGGGACTCTTGTGGGCTCCAGCACACCCACCCAGCACGGCTCTCAGTGAGGGTGTTGTGCCTTCAAGGAGCTGAAAGAGTTCTGTTTGTTAGTGCCTTGTGCACACAGCCTGGTTTGTGGGAAGCAGCGTTTGTTTTGCTTTGGATGCTGTCAGACCCAGTCTGATGGACGAGCAGAGGGGTGAGGATGAGGAATGGGGTCCTCATCACATCCCTGCTCCTGTGAATCTGGGTTTTTATACTCCAGAGATCTGGTTCTGATGTTCAGTTTTGCAAGGAAATGCTTCACTTCTCCTGAGAGAATCAGAGTCACTGAGGTTGGAAAATCCCCCTGAAACCACTGAGTCCAACCCTTCCCCAGCACTGCCAAGGCCAGCACTGACCCCTGTCCCCAAGTGCCACATCCACAGGGCTTTAAATCCCTCCAGGGATGGGAACTCCACCCCTGCCCTGGGCAGCTGTGCCAGGGCTGGACAACTGTTTTGGTGAAGGATTGTTCCCAAATTTCACCCTGAGCTTCTTGTGGCCCAGCCTGAGGCCGTTCCCTCTCCTCCTGTCCCTGTTCCCTGGGAGCAGAGCCTGACCCTCCCCGGCTGCCCCCTCCTGTCAGGGAGTTGTGGAGGTCAGTGCTGCTCCTGGAGACAAAGCCCCGGGATGTTTGCAGGGTTTATGGACAGGAAGTTCTGTGCCTGGTGCAGCTCCCTGTGCTGACACATCCCGGAGCACCTGGAACCCTCCACACCCACCAACACCTCCCGATGGCTCAGCAGCCGCCTGGAGCTCACCCAAAGGGACTTTAACCCTCCCAGCTCCAAGGGCAGCCCTTCGGGGCCAGCTGGGTCAGTCACTGGGCAGCACAACCCACCCCAGATCCCACGTGGGAAGCGCTGCCCTTCCCTTCCGTGGGGTGCAGGGCACAGGGGTGGCCGTGGCAGGTTCTGCTCCCTGAGCAGCTGGGCCAGGCTGTGCTCACAGGTAACCCCCTGCCCCCCCTAATCCGTAATTATTGCCCATCACTCTTCCCTGGAACCTTTCCGTGGATGACAAGGTTTGCTCGGCCAAGGCGTTAATTTCCAGCTCGGGAAAGCCTGTGCTGTGTGCCTCGGACACGCGGCCTCGCTCCCAACTCCGCGCTGCCAGGAAAACGCTGCTTTGTAACCTGACAGTCCATAAATGAAGCAGTTTTGTGCCAAATAGCAGCCTCTGACAAACTCCCTGCATGAAAGCCTTCTTCCTTTTGTGTGACATTTCACCACCTCTTTTTCTTCAATGTTTCTGACATTTTTCCCATTACTGTGATGAAGTTCTAAGGAAAGAAGAAACTCATCGTTCACTCTTCTTGTGGAAAGGATGAAAAGGGAATGCAATGAAAATTAGAGGGGAAGATAGCTGAACTGTGGTAGTCAAGTGGAAGATGTTGGGCTGAAGATTAGTGCCTATGCAGTGATAATAATTTTCACAAATGCTGATGATGTAAGATCAACTCTGGAATGGAATTATCTGGAAAAACAGCACCTTACAAACAGGAGTGGCTGTGTTTCCTGAAGGGGGTCCATTCCTGTGTTTCTGAGTGGTAGTTTTGTGCCTTAGCTTCTGGAATTTTCCACCAGGAGGCTGGCTATGCCAGCAGCAGGAAATGCAGATATTGAGGCATTCCCAGTATAACCTGACTGGATTTATTTATTTGTCTGTAACAAATCCATGCGGTGTGTGGGGCAGGACTGGTGAAAAAATCCAGTTTCCATCCATTCCCATCCTGGCAGGCACATAACAGGTTTTGCACAGTTTTCATTCTCCTTCCAGGTGACTTTGCCGTGTCACCAGGGCTGGCATGGAGCAGAGCCCGGCTCCTGGCTGCTCCCACAGGCTTTGGACGCCGTCACCTCTCCAGAGCTTAAATTGCGCTCCTCAGAGGTGCCAGAAGTTCTTTTCTCCTTTATCACATTTGAATGGTTTGCCTTGTGAATGTGACTCAAATATCTGCCTGTTGGCTCCTTGATTTCAAATTCAGGGTAGTGGCAGCTGCTCTATTTCAGTTTGGTTTTGCTTGGTGCGTGACCAGCAGCAGGTCACACAAGAGGGCAGTGGCAGTGGCACACCCAGGCCTGCACGGAAGGACCCCTCCTTCTAAAGTTCACTTTTATCTGCAGAGCATTTGCAGGGGCAAGGGGCCGAGAACTTCTGGAAACTGAGGGGAAAAAATGGGTCAGTCCTGCTGAGATAATATTAAAAAACCCCCAGGAATCCTGATGCAGGGGCACGTGAACTATTGTTTGTGGTTTCTGTGCCACAGGACATTTGGACAAATACCCAGCAGCAACTATTTAATAAATGTGTGGAGTCAATTATTTTGCTCCATGCCTGGAAGGGTTCAAGACTGATTGGACAATGGGGCTTGGAGCACCCTGGGATAGTGGAAGGTGTCCCTGCCCATGGCAGGGGTGGGAATGGGATGGGATTTAACATCCCTCCCAAACCAAAACACTTTGTGATTCTGTGATATAATAAAATAACAAAATTATTTGAAGCTTTCTCCCAGATTTGTAAAGATTTCCCTACATTCTGAGGATCTGTGCCACAAGACAACCCTGCTGAGCTCTAGTTCTGTGTGGAATCACAGAATATCCTGAGCTGGGAGGGACCCATAGGATCACCCAGTCCAGCCCCTGCCCTGCCCAGACCCCCAACACTCCCCCCTGTGCATCCCTGGCAGCGCTGTCCAAACGCTCCTGGAGCTCTGGCAGCCTCGGGGCCGGGACCATTCCCTGGGGAGCCTGGGCAGTGCCCAGCGCCCTCTGGGGAAGAACCTTTCCTGCTCTCCAGCCTGGCCCTGCCCTGACAAGTGTGGTTCTATAAAAGGCCCTATAAAATCGTTTTTCTGGAGTTTTCCTGCTGGATTTCCACTGTCGGTGTCCAGGTGAAGGAGGAGGGGCTTGCCCTTCACCTCAAATGAGTCAGGGGAGGATGGTGGTGGAGGAAGGAGCAAGGAGGATGGCAGAGGGCAGAGCAGGGGCTGCAGGTGTCAGACACGGCCCCTGCTGTCCCACACACCTTCTCCCCGCACTCCGTGCCTCCAGCAGGGCGAGCACAGGATGGGCAGGAACACTCAGAACTTCTCCCTCAGGAAGCATCTGGCTCGTCTTCCTCCCACAGTGAAGTTCCTGAGGACTGTCAGACCAATCTGGCCGTGTTTTAATTAAACTCCACTTAGAGTGATCGGTTCTGTGGATTTTTGTTGTGCTCAGCTGGGGGAAAGAGAAGGATGCTCGTGTGCTTAAGCATCCTCCTAAATGTTCATTTAGTTAAATCCTGCACATTGTATTTGACTTTCGGCAAAATAATAGCGATGCAATTAGTTATCTGGATTAGCACAAAGCCTGCAGTGGGGGAGATTCAGAGAACACAAAGCCAGCACTGGCATTCCCAGCGGGCCGCACTTTAATGAGGATTTGCATCTCTAATTTCACACCCAACTTTTTTTAAAGAGCTTTTCCATAGGTAAAAACTTAGGGAAGAAGTGCTGCCTGTGCTCTCAAGAAAGGCACTGGTTTTGGAGATGGCCACAGTTGCTCAGCTCATCCTTTAACCCTGGATCCCTGGCAGTGCCCAAGGCCAGGTTGGACATTGGGGTTTGGAGCAACCTGGGACAGTGGGAGGGGGTGCCCATGGCAGGGGTGGGATGGGATGGGCTGCAGGGTCCCTTCCAACAAAACCATTCTGGGATTCTGTGACATCCTTTGATCATCACATAATTATTTTAACTTGTCACTTTTCACTGTCATGGAATTAATTTTAAGATGGAATGTAGTGGGTTTGGTCTCTTTTATATTTCAGACTTAGCTGTCTGATACTTTGCCTTCTGTGAATGGGTTTTTTTGGCATCTGGGGAAAGCAAAAACAAGCTGAAAACAGAAATAGAAAACAGAATACAAAACTGTAAAGCCATTTGAGACATCCTGTGTTCTCTCCAGTCATCTACATTGTTATGTTGATTTTAAGTATCCAGGCTGGGAATATATCCCTAAAATATTTCTTTTTCTGATGGAAAAGTAATGGATTTTAATACAGCAGATAAATTCTCATTTTGTTCCTACTTTTATTGAAACACTATCTCGACATTTTCCCATTTGCAGAGTAATGCTATATGGGTAAGGGTGGGGGTTGTTGTTAATTTTAACTCCATGTTTTAAAGTTTCTAACAGGAATATAAAAATTATCCAGGTTATGTAATTAACCTCTTTCTGCAGTGAAATATTGAAAACATGATTGCAGATACTTGGTCATTTCTCAGAATTCTTGTATTAAAAACCTCCTTGCCTGCACCTGTATGTGGACACACATGCAAATATTCACAGGTACACACAGAATTCCCTTTAACTTCTCTTTTTGTGCCTGGGGGCTGGAAGGCCCCGGGACTGGGAGCAGTGGGAGCTGACCTGCAGGACCAGGTGGGTCCTGGGGGAGATTCCTGCTCCCGTTGCCTCAGCTCACCCAAATGTTGCTTGAAGGAGGACAAATTCTGTGTGGCACAGGGCCTTCCCTCCTGGGCTGCCCTCCAGGCTCCCCAGGGACTCTCCAAGCCCGCCTTTGGGGTGCTCCAGAGCTCCATCACCGTGTCCAAGGCACACACTCTGCAATGTCGGGACATTTCCCTCTGGCCTTGTTGTGAACATTCCTTTTCTAAGCATTTTGCTTTCCAGGAAACACAGCAGAACTAATTTCAATAATCCCTTTGGTTGAATCGATTACAGAGACTTTTTATGTTCCCAGAATTTTGATTAACAAGTAAAACCAGGAAGTTGCTTTCCATATAAACCTCTCTGCACTTCTATGGACCCTGGTTATCATTGATTTCCCCACTCGAACCACAGAGTCCACGGCCGCTGGAGCCCCTCACGCTCGTGGCTGTCACATCTCAGAATTCCCCTCATGAGGAGAAGCTTCATCAGCTTTCAGCCAAATGCTCACTTTTCTGGAGCAGTTGCATGTTGCTGCTTTGTGCCACAGAAGGTCCAGCTGTAAAATGAGTTTAAAATGCATCCCCGAGGCAGCCAGGGTCCTTCATATCCATCATCGCCATAATGACCCAAAAGTAACCAACAGTTCCTTTTTGAGGAGTCTCTTTTCCCAACATCTTGCACAGCACAGTCTGTATTTCCTTGGGGTGCTGTGGGAAAGCTGTGGGAGACCCTGCAAACCCCAGCCCGGCCACAAGAAACGATCCCACTGCTCCTGCCCCATCCTGGGCACCCGCTGGGGCCTCCTGCCCTCTCTGCACCCAAACATCCGGGTGTTGTGCCAGTGAGATGAACCCGGGGCTCTTCTTTCCCCCACCACACCTCCTGGCTTCTGTCTCTGTGTTTGTCTGTGCTGGGTTTCGAGCTCTGGTTTAGCCGTCCTTCACCTGACACTGCTGGGGGTGAGAGGGAGGGCTCAGCAAACGGGTGAGGAAGGTGGGAAAGTGGGGAAACTGGAGAGGGCTCCAGTACTGCTGGGGCTGAACTGGGGCTGTGCTGGGGCAGTGCCAGGGCTGTGCTGGGGCAGCTGCTGGGCTCAGCAGTGCTGATGGAGGGGAGGATGAGGCCGGTGGGGCTCTGTGCCCTGGCTTGTGCTGCCCATGGACAGATCACCCAAGGTGCCACATCTCAGGGAGGTGTTGAGTAAAACCCAAATGAACATTTGATCTCTGCTCCCTGTGACAGGGACAGGAGCCAGGGAAGGGCTCGAGCTGGGCCAGGGTAGGGTCAGGCTGGAGATCAGGAAAGGTTCTTCCCCAGAGGGTGCTGGGCACTGCCCAGGCTCCCCAGGGAATGGTCCCGGCCCTGAGGCTGCCAGAGCTCCAGGGGTGTTTGGACAGCGCTGCCAGGGATGCACAGGGGAATTGTTGGGGGTCTGGGCAGGGACAGGGGCTGGATCCATGATCCCTGTGGGTCCCTCCAGCTGAGGATATTCCATGATTCCATGATTCTATGGGGCTGCAGAATTCACAAGCAGCCAAAGTCCCTCCCTGCTTCCAAGTGGCCCCACCCTGCAGTGCTGCAACAGCTCCGTGGTGTTTTCCCACTCTGTGACATTTCAAGTGACACAGAAAACAGAACAACCAAAATCTGAGATTTCCTGTAATATCCATCCAGAACAATTTATCACTGGGGACTGAAAAATATAAAACAGTTTCTGGTCAATAATGGATTGATTTGAATATTTTGAATAAGTTTAATGGAGTTTAAATTATATCTGGCACACTCTTAACTGTTCTAATAGGACAGGAAATTTTGGAAAAACTTGATACAAGGATAATTTATGTGTCTGCTTTCTGCATTGCTGTGCAGTAAATCAGTGAGAATGGATGGAAGGGATTTTTACAACTCCTGTCTCTGAGGACTGTTACAATGAAAACTCCTTTTGAAGGTCAGCAGGTGGTTTCAGTGCAGCCTCCCTCCCTGTGTTCAGGATTTAAAGCTCTTAAATGGCAAAAAGCAAATTTATTTTTTCTACCAGGAGAGTATTTTAAATCACTTTAAATACCAGGAGAGATTTATTCCAGTTTGTGGGATCCCATAATTAGTGCTGTAGAATAGAGAAGCCTGGGTTTTGCCTAGGCAGGTGCAGAGAGGGATGTGTCTGAGATCCCAGCTCATGCTGAAGTTCCTGTGGTTCAGCTCGGGCCAGACCAGGAGCTGGGAGTGCAAAGGATTCCATGGAATATGGACAAGGTTTGCTCTCCGCTCTCTGTTCTTTGCCTCTGTGTTTGTGCCTCTCGTGGTGCACTGAGAGAAGACGAACAAGGAGATGTGTCCAGGGCTGATCTCCTCGGGGGCAATGTCAGCCCAAAGCACATCCGTCACCTCCCCCTGTCCCACAGTCCCGAGGAGCAGGAGGGACCCCAGGCACGAGGCCCTGGTTGAGGGCAGGGTGGCTCCTCTGCCCATCCCGGCTGTGAGGGGTGGATATTCCCAAATTTCCTGGGACTGGAACCTATGGCAGTTCCCTGTCCTCTGCCCAGAGGCTACTTCCTGAGTGGAAGTTGGATATCCTGGTTTTTATCCACTTCTCATTGGGTTTCTCTTCTTTCCCTTTCTTCAGGACGTTCCCCTATGACAGCCTGGCTGCACCAAGGACCTGCATGCCCAGGGTGGGACCAGCAGCTGCAGGGGCCCTTTTCCACACAGGGCTCCTCAGGGTGCACCTGGGGTTGGATGAGGAATGTGCTTTCCAGTTGGTCTGTGCTGACAGGGAGCGAGGGCACCACAAGCACACCATGCAAGCAGGCTCCTGGCAAATGGCAATTACACGAGGGGATTTCACATCTTTCCTCCTCCAGTTTTCTGATCTGTTCTCATTAAGGAAAAAAAAGAAAAAAAAAAGAACGAAGAAGAAAAAAAAGTTCAGTTTCTGTTGAAGCGAGCTGTGTGTTCTTGTTCTGCAGGAGGGAGCGTGGCTGGGTCATCGTTAGCAGATGTCTCCCAGACAAGTAAGAGGTTTGATTCCAGCAGCCCTCAGAGGATGAGGAACCGCCCCTGCCAGGGCTCCTCTCCGCAGACTCTGCCCCGCACCCGCCCTGACCGCCCCTTCAACACCGTGCCTCGGTACTTTCAGAAAAAATCCCTTCCAGAGACTTGGGAGGCTTCGTTCCAGCAGGGAAAGGCACGAGAATGAATTGAAAATTGCTGTTCCAAATTAGAAACACAGCGTTGCCGGCGAGGCCGATCACACAGAACAAACCGCGCTGGAAGCGAGGAATGTGCCCGTCAGCATCCCTGCATCAGGCCGGGTTTGCTCCGGGATGACGTGCTTGATCTCAACACAGCCTGTCAAGTGTGACACAGGGCGAGTGCTGGAATCAAATATCCTGTCACAGCCGCCGGTCGCATCAGCCGAGATAACAGCTCCGTCCTACGGGACATCAAGGCGGGAGACGGCTCCCGCATGACAAAGCTCCCGGAGCTCTGAGTCACCGCTCCCACCTCAGCTCCGCGCTCCGAATAGACACAGTCTGCTTTGGGGGTTGTTGTTTCTCTTCTCCCTTTCCCCATAAACATTTTGGAGGAGTGGGCAGAAGGAAAAGCTTCGCTGCAAGGCAGAGCCACGGCGAGCAAAGGGATGGAGAAGCGATGCTGTAAAAGCGCGGGGGCGGTGGCAGACCAAACCCAGCACGGGCACTTTGGGGAGCTCGCCGGAGAGCTCCTGCCGCGTTCCTGTTCCATCGCCACCCGGAGTGCCCCGGGCACCGGGCCAGCAGCCGGGAGGAGCCCTCTCTGGGGGCAGCACCCTGTCCCGGTGCGCTGAGCGAACACCGGAGCACCCGGAGAGAGAGGAGTCGCTCCCGGGGCCTGGCAGGGAACGGGCAGCCTGGGAAAGGACAGGATAAAATCCTTCCCAAGTGGAGCTCCTCCCGCCAGCCCCCTCCAAAACAAACCGTCTGAAACCAGCAGACTTTAATTTTACACTTTCAAAGACATTTCCTTGGGCACTTTAGTGCAGTGAATAACTGGGAAGTGGTGCAGCATCAGTTCCAGGGAGTGCACACAAACTGAAGCCATGGGTCCCTGGGTCTGCTGTGGCTGTGACCCTGCAGCTGGATCTCTGCACTCCAACCCTGCCATCCCAGCCCATGGCTCCCATCCCACAACTCTGAAAATACTGAGAAACATTCTTCATGTTGCCATATATTAATAGGGGAATTTTTTTTCTTTCCTTTTCCTGAAGCAATTTTCCTATTTCTGCACTTATCTGCTTCTTCCACATTATTCTTTCATGGTTTGCATTTACAGGTTTGTGTTCCTCTTGACGGCCTGTGGAGCTTCCCAAGGGCTGTGACAGAGAGGCACCTTCTAGATAAAATAATTATTATCAAATAAAGAGAAATAGTTATTATATAAATAGCCGATACAAAAGCAGAACCTTTCCACGGAAAGGCTAAATGACAGGCTTAATGATGAACGAGACAGACTAATTAGAGGTTTCATAACTCATTAGCATCAAAATGCAGGAATGTTTTAAAGCCAGACAAGTTGGTCAGTGCAGTGGTTGCAGGTGCCAGCAGCTCACCCAGCAGAGCCAGAGGGAATCCAGGGTTTGGGCTGGTCCTGTCCCAGTTGTAACCAGTCTGTTTCCAGGTGTGAGTGCTGCTGGGGCTGGGTGGGCACGGGGGCAGCCCTGCCAGGACTGGCCCATCCTGCTGAGGGATATTTTCATATAATGAATGGAAACAAAAAATCTTCTTTTGCTATATTTTGATAGATAAAACAAGAGAAATACTAAACCCATCAGGCTGGGATGAGTCCATTTATGTGCATTGGTTCCTTGGGACTGAAAGTGTAGGACTGTGTAACTCCGGTGTTTTATCATCTGCCTCCCTCCCTACCTTCCTGCCTATCTATCTATCCATTTATCTATCTATTCATTTATCTGTCTATCCATTTATTTATCTATTCATTTATCTGTCTATTCATTTGTCCATCTGTTCATTTATCTATCCATTTACCTATCTGTCTGCGTACTCACCTCTGTACTCACCTCTCTGCCCATTTTGTGTGCAGGACACCCACAAAGAGATTGATCACACGGCAGTTCCAAGGGGAACATCTGGAGCAGTAAATTCCCTCTCCCTCTGGGCAAACCCCGTGTCCCTGAGCAGAGTTCAGGCCACCCCACAGGCCCTCACAGGTGAAGCTGCTGGGGCTGTCTGCAGGAGGCAGCCCAGGTGTGGGGCTGAGGTGCCGCCTGAGCCCACCTGGAGAGCAGCAGCCTCGGGAGAGCATTCGGAATTCTGCGGCACTTTCACCGAGCTGACGGAAATCTGCATAATGAGAAGATAAACTTCGAGATTTGCCTGGCTGAGAGTAATCCTGCTGGTTTGGAGTTGTCACATTTGGGAGACAAAAGTCTGAATGGATCCTTTCGCAGCCGTGGCAGGTGACGCCAAACGTGATGAGCACGGGACTGTCTTCCCTGGCTCCTGCCCCTCAAGGTTATTAGAACACTGTGCTGACACAGCTTCTGAAGAGGAATTGCAGTTATTGATGTCCGTACAGCAGACAGATTTCCTGGCAGTCCTGAGCAGACACACAGGCCCAGCCACAGCGACCTCGGGAGCTGGGAAAGCGCTGACACGGAATGGGGGTGGCACAGCCTCAGCTACACACAGGGATTCTGCCCAGAGAACCTGCCATGCAAATGTTAAACTCACAGATTTTCTATAAATTAAACAGAGAAGGCAGAAATGTAGTGCAGAGTCACTGCCAGCTATACCCCAGTTTTAGCTTTATTGAAAGAAGATGCTGCTTTATGATCATTCTGATTCTCTGATTCTGATTTTTCCAGATTCTCTCTTCCAGAGCATCACCTCTGTTTCCCACCCACAGAGGACATGAGATGTTTGGTGACAATAATTGGCCTCAATAATTGAAACATTTTTTAAATCCTTGAACCAGTAAATGTTTCTTCTGGACTATGGCGTTGCTGAATTACAAGTCTCCACTCTTCTAAAAGGTTAAGAGTCAAAAACTACAGCTGGGAATGGTGCCAAGTTGGCCAAAATGGGAAAAAAACACCCACAAAACCCCACCCACATTTCTGATTTTATGTCTTTTTTTTCCTTTTTTTTTAAAATAAATTAACCTGTCCCCTCGAATACCTCAGAGAGGGAAACCTCGGATCCTGTGGCCCTTGGGAGCAGAGAGGTTTTGTGAGAGCTGAATGTGTTGCTGAGAAGCCATGGGCAGGCGAGTGATTGAAATTCTCTGTAGCACATGTAGGAATGCAGAGAGATAAAACAGCCTTAAAAACACGGGCAAAACAACAAACGCCAAGGAGCTGAATGGAATTTTCTCCCGACAGCTGCTCGGTGCCGCCGCTCACTGCTGGTGAGAGCTGCTCACACACAGCATTTTGTTTCCTCAACCCCATCTCTAAGTCGCGGCAAAAATAACATAAAAGGATCCTCATTAGCCGCAAACCTCCCTGTCTGCATGCGGATATCGCGGGGCATCTGCACATGAATGAACCATCGCTCCTCGGACGGTGCTGGGCGCACCTGGGCTCTGCAGAGCGAGGGAAGAGCTGCCGGGGCTCCACCGGCACAGCCCGGGCTGGGCGAGTGTCCGGGGGCACCTCCGGGCACTGGGACCGGCCCCAGCCAGGAAACAGCCCCGGGACCTCGGGGAGTCGCAGACACTCCAGCATTCCCACCCTGCATCCCATATTCTAGCCAGGAAACAGCCCCGGGACCTCGGGGATCCGGCAGACACTCCAGCATTCCCACCCTGCTTCCCATATTCCAGCCAGGAAACAGCCCCGGGACCTCGGGGATCCGGCAGACACTCCAGCATTCCCACCCTACTTCCCATATTCCAGCCAGGAACGCCCCTGCGGCCAGAGCTGAAGCCCTTGCACGATGGAGGACTCCTGATCTCACAGCTTTCTTTCCAAAAGGGAAACAAGGAGGTTGGCTCCTCACTGCTGCTGCACCTAAGAAGCACGGTCTGACTGTGCTTTTTCTCCTAACGATTCAAGGAATGCTGATTTCCTGACATATCATGGAACCACAGGATCACTGAGGTTGGAAAAGGCCTCGAAGCCCTCCCAGTCCCTGCTGTGCCCGATGCCCACCTTGTCCCCAGCCCAGAGCTCTGAGTGCCACCTCCAGGAATTCCTTGGACACCTCCAGGGATGGGAACTCAGAACCTCCCTGGGCAGTTCCAAGGCCTGACCACCCTTTCCATGGGGAAGTTCCTGCTGAAACATTGATACAATATCGGCATCTGTGATACAGTGATCAATCACTCACTCCCCAGTCACCCTTCATTTCCTTTGCCGTGTAGATTTGGCAGCAAAGAGCTGTGCCTAATTTAGCAAAGATCAATTTATCCCTGGTGGAGTTATTTCACTGTTCAGCACCATTTTTTGGTAGTAAATTTTATTTACTTTTGACTGTTGACCAAGGGAGATTTGATACCTATCCACGTCTTTTAAACCCCCTTAACCCAATGATGGAACAAACATAGAGAAGCCCATTAATTCATATATACATAATCAAAAAGTCATGCAAGCTAAATTAGATATACAGTTAGAGCAAGAGATGCCATCTGTTCAAACTTTCTAAGGGCTAAAGTAACTGAGATGAAGCCAATTTTGGTAACAATAATAAAATTATGCTGCGGAATTACAGGCTCTATGTCTCACAATTTATTCCCTTTCTCTCAAATTACTCTCCTAAATCATATGAATACAATCACCTTCATCCATACATTGTTCTGCTTTTCTTTTGACTATTAAATCCACCAACCTTTGTCAGTGAAAAGCAGAACAGAAGCCGTGAGCTGCTGAAACACCGTAGGAAAACGTGTCATTAATTTCCCGAGAGCAGTAATTTCAGATATTTTACACGCTTCCTTCAGCCGGTCACCACTTGTTCAACACAAGCAAATCAGCGTTAAATTACAGTGCTGACCCTTGGGTACAATCCCCGGAACGCTGCTGGCTTTGTGGCTCTGCTGCTGTGTCACACAAATGTGGAGCCGGAGCCGTTCCCACCCCGGCGGGCCCATCAAATCCAGCACTTGGGAGAGTCCTGAGCAAAAAAATCGTTTGTTGTTAGAATAATTTAATGCTTCAGACATGAAAAATGTCAGCTGGGTAAAGCAGAGGCGGGAAAAGAGAGGCTGTGGTTCCTCTGCAGTGCCCGGCTGTGCCACGGCTGTGGCAGCGACGTCCCCAACCCACAGCCGAGCCAGGCCCCCCGGCCCGGTCCTGTGCCCTGACCCCAACCCCCACGGCTGGGCTGGCAGCTCCTGTGGGACCCAAATTCCCTGGCACCCAGCTTCCCTGGGATCCACCTTCCCTGGGATCCAGTTCCTATGGGACTTAGCTCCTGTGGGATCCAGCTTCCCTGGCACCCAGCTTCCCTGGGACCCAGCTCCTGTGGGACCCGGCTTCCCTGGGACAGTCCATCGTTAACCAGAATGCTGGAGCGGGAAGGGCAGCTTGGGCAGGGGAAAAGGCCCTCAGCTCTCACTGAGCAGCCCCACCATGGTGGGTGTTCCAAGACCACTGTGGACCAGGATTTCTCACCTTTCTGAACTGGTTTTGGCCCAAGCTGAGCAGCCTCTCATGTGGTAAGGGCAGCAGAGGGTTTGGGGTGCTCACATGGTGACACTGCTGTTCCTTTTCTCATCCCTTGCTAAATCAAGGCACCAGTGAAGATAAGGATATCTGCTTAAAACCACATTTCCTGCTTGGAAATCAAACCATGGGTTAGGAGCCTGAACCTCCTCCATTCAATGGTGTGGGAAAGGACTGGTTCCCAAATATGGGTCATGGAATTGTGGAGTTGGTAAGGTTGGCAAAGATCTCTGAGATCATCAGATCCAACCATCAACCCATCACCAACCTGGCTGCCCAGTCTGCGTTTGGCAGATGCCAGGTGGCACCAGCCCAGAAACCCCAGGCATGGGCTGGGATTGGGATCAGGGAGACCCAAATCTCAGAGTGGGGAGGAGCTCCACACTTGCTGCTCCAGTTCCTTTGGCTCTGTGGCCAAAGGAAGGACCAATGTGCCAAAGGAAGGGTTAGGAAGGAAGCCCCAAGGGAAGGATTCGGAGCCTGTGGGAGGTGGGTGCCCTGCCAGCCTTTGCTGGGGGTGGTGGAGCAGCCCAGTGACCAGAGCAGGGCACGAGACACGGCCCAGCCCCAGCCCGGGGCACGGCAGCCAACCCCCAGCTCGTCCAGGGAAAAGCCTTCCCCGACGCACCAGGGTCAGGATGGCTTGGGAGGTGAATCAAACCCAGCCTTCCAAATATCCCCCACGAGAGAGGGTTCCAGTGGCCATCACCCAGACCAGGCCACATCCAAATCCTGCATTAGTTGGTGGCTTGTGGCATTTTGAATGGAAGGAAAAGTAGCCACGGGGCAAAATTACCTTTGCAGAGGAGCAGAGCTGAGAGTGCAGGCTCTGAGAGCTCAGCCTTGGCTGCTGTGTGAAAATCTGCAAGACAGTGAGAAACAGGAATGGAAGGAGGAGCCCAATAAACACTGGAAGTGAAACAGCAGAACTTGGGTTGAGAAGAGCTGCAGCTCGTGACACAGAACCAGTCACAGATCCACCCCTGGATCCAGCCTGTCCTGGTCCCTCTGCAGAGCCCTCCCACCCAACCCGGTGTCATCTGCCACCCCCTGAGGGAGCACCTGACCCCCTCTCCCGGATCCCCAGCTCTTCCTCCTGCTTTGTGTGACTGCAGTTCTCTCCCAGAGCAGGAACAGGGCCTGCATTATTCTTTTAATGTTTCAACCATTTTTATCCTTCCTCCCTCCAATGCAATGTTCAAACCTGACAGTCATGGGAGTTTTTTTATTATAAATATGTTTCCATTAAAAGCCTCTGGTCTCAAGATTCCTGCGGGAAACAATACATCTGAAAAATAATTTTACCACTGAACGCTTGATCCTTGACACAAACACATTTCCTGGACACGAAGGAATACAGGTGATGTGTCATCTTCACTCAGAATTTCAATAGCCAGTGGCCTTTCCTGGGCAGGGGGGTGAGCAGGGCGGGGTGTGCTGTGGGAAGGGTTTGGAGTGTGACCCTGGATCGGGAGCAGAGCCAGGTGCCTGCCTGGAATGTCAATGGCTCCAGCCACGGCGCTGCAGCATTTATCTTTTGTCCCCAGAACACGAATCTCTCCTGCTCTCAGCCTCGTGTTTCCTTTGAAGAGCAATTTCTGACACTGCAGAGCATTTTTTATCCCCAGTATTTTTATCCATTGTGCGTTGTCTTTCTCATTTTTCAGGAATTCTTCTCCCTGACATTCTTGCATATTTATTTGTGCAGGGGTTGGGAGCTGGAGCGGGTGTCAGGCCATGATGTCAGCCATAAAACCTGGGACTGAGGAGAATTCATTTGTCCCTCTTGGAGAGCCACGAGCGGGTGCCACAGCAGCTGAGAATATGTGAGCCAGCATTACAGTGCTCCCAGATCAACCCAGAGAGGATATCTGGCATTTTTCATAGATATTTACGATTCTGCAGAATTAGCAAATCATATTTAAGTATATGAGTCTTCTTAGCCTGAAAACAAAAATAAAGCAGGAACAGCAATGTGTAAATCTAGAACACCGAAAATGAGTCAAGGGAGTTACAAACCCTGTTTAAAGATGAATTTCTAATGAGATATGACAAGAAATTAATCCAGTGTGACTTGGGTAATCAACACAACAGCTCCAATTTATAATGAAGGGGGAGTGTGACTTTACTACAGGTTTTAGAGGGAAGTTGTGGGGAAAACTGTCAATAAAAACTTGCAGGGAAAATTGCTGAGGCCAACATGGGCGTTTGTAACAGCCCCAGATAAAGAGAGTGTTTAATACCCAAATAAAGAGATTTGAGCTCCAGGCTACCAGAGCCTTCCCAGGTCCCCAGAAGGTCATGAAGGCTCAGGTCCCAAAGCTCTACAAAGTGTGTCAGATTCCTTCCTCCTCTGGGTTGGCTCTGTCCTGTAATCCTGGGTTCTCCCTACACCATCACCATTTCCCAATCCAAATCGCATTTCTCCTCCTCAAGTTCCCCTCTGTGTCCCCCTGTGGTATTTTTGTTAATTCTGAGCATAATCCAATTACACTTGAACCCCTCCCCTGTTGCTGGTGACAGTACCTGGCCAGAGGGTGATGCCAGGACCTCCAGACACTGTCACAGAGAATTCCTAATTAAAATAGCTGCTGAAAATCCTCAAATAAAATGTGAATAAAGATGGTTTTTCTTTTTTTTTTCTTCCCCCAGAATTTAGTGAGTGTAATAACCAGCTTACAAATAAATGGAGATGTAAATAAAGCAGGGTGCAGTGCCAGGGAGCCCGGGTGCTGGGACCGTTGTAATTGTAAAAGTTGCCACCGTGGTGAAAATAAATTACATTTATGCGTTGTCTGTGAGTCAGACATTGGGCACGGAGTAACAGCTGAGAGGAAAAGCTTTCACAATTCTATTAACTGTAATGGATTTGGAGGTTCAAACACGCCATTTATCATCCGAGGCCCACCCAAAATGAAAAGCAATATGTAGAGCTAATTAAATACCAGCGCCAGCAATTAACTGCTCCCCAGAGGCCCAGATTTCCCAAGATACAGGAGTGGATGCTGTTCAGAGCGGAACTCAGGGACTTCTGGCACCGGAGGAGCTTTGCTGGGGGACCCCACCAGGGCTGTGTCCAGCTCGGGGGCACAGCACAGGGGAGATGTGGAGCAGTTGGAATGAGCCTGGTGGAGGCCACGGGAGGCTCCCAGGGCTGGAGCCCCTCTGCTCTGCAGCCAAGGGCAGCCTGTCCTGCCGGCTCTGTGGCACTGCTTAATCACTTTATCCTTGGTCTGCACTGGAAATTCTCCTCCAGTACCAGACTCCTGTCTCTGGGCTGCACCAGGCTCTCCGTGCTTTACAGGCTCTGGCAGCAGCAGTGCAGAATTAAAGCCGAAGCCTGGATTCTCCTGAGACTGTGCTGGATGGATTAAATACATTTTTCAAATGCTCTTCTAAAGCTTCAAACCAGGAGAAATGCAGCAGCTCGGATCTCTGACAACTGCACCTTTATTTATCAGGTGGAATAAAGCGGCTGCATTATGCATTTGGGGGGGTGTTACTTGAGGAGAGGGAGGGCTGGGCTTCCAGCTCTGCCCAGAGCACCTCTGGGGCAGCCAGGACACAGAATTCCTGCTCCAGTGTGGCTGAGGGAGCAGAGGGAGCCCAGAAAGCCTCGAGCAGAGTGTGCCCCCAGCACAGGCTCGCCTGGCTCTCGCCAGAGGGGAGCCCTGGGTTGGACCAAGCCCCACCTTCCATGGACACCCCCACGCCCATTAAACAATGCCCATGAGTGCCAGAGCTCCTTGGGTTTGCAACATTTCCAAGGACGTTCCCACAGCCTCAACCCTTGTGACAGACATTTTATAGAAGCAGAGAATCACAGAATATCTGGACTGATCTGATATACTTCCTGAGCTGGAAGTACCCACAGGGATCATGGATCCAGCCCCTGTCCCTGTCCAGATCCCCCAGCAATCCCCCCTATGCATCCCTGGAGCGCTGTCCAAACGCTCCTGGAGCTCTGGCAGCCTCGGGACCGGGACCATTCCCTGGGGAGCCTGGGCAGTGCCCAGCGCCCTCTGGGGAAGAACCTTTCCTGATCTCCAGCCTGACCCTGCTCTGGCACAGCTCCAACCATTCCCTGGCTCCTGTCCCTGTCCCAGGGAGCAGAGATGGAGCTGCCCTCGGGAGGAGCTGCAGCCGTGGTGAGCTCTGCCCTCAGTCTCCTCTTCAATCTCTGCTGCACAGGGAGCTACTTTTTACAGCTACCTGGAAAGTCCTGGGTACTGATGGATACAAATAACCAGCTTTTACAGGCATCCTTCTCATCTTGGTTCCTCCAGTTGAAAAATCCTTGGCTTTTATTTTATTTCCCTGTACTCTGAAGTGCTGGATTTGAATGGTGAATGCTTAAATGGACTTGAGAGTAATGTTCGAAAGGAGATGAAGCAAATAGCCTTAAGTGCTCTCTTTAAAAGGAGATAACAATTATCAATGTCTGAAGGAAAAAAACACATAAAAGTGATGGAAACCCCTTCCAGTGGTTATAATCTAAAAAAATCAGAACAGCATAAAAACGAAGCTCTCACACTTAGCCAATTAACTCAATTAAATATATTGTTACGGGAAGATGCTGCAGAGAGGTTCATGATCTGCCAGGAGTGAGTTTATTGTGGGTAAAGAGCACCAGAGAAGGGTGTGAGGGGCGCAGGGGGGGTTGCTGGAGGATGAAGTCCAGCAGTGCCAACGGAGGGGGACCCAGGCCTCGGTGCCCCGGGCTCCTGCAGCGGCACCTCTGCACCGCGGGGTCTTTGTCTGGCAGCAGAGCAGACAATCCAACCCCTGGGGAACCTGGCAGCCTCCTCCTTGCTCCAGGGCAGGGGCAGAGTGCAGGAAGGACTCTCAGAGACCTCTCCGGGTTTGCTGAAGAGAGGTTCCCCTGAGACACCTGTGAGGGCCAACCCCAGCAGTGTCCTACAGGAACTTCCTGGGGCATCCCGCTCTGAACGGGCCAGAGCAGCATTTCTGGGTGTGCAGGGAAGGTCCCTGTGCTGGCTGGGGCCAGAGCAGCATTTCTGGATGTGCAGGGAAGGTCCCTGTGCTGGCTGGAGACACAGCAGCATTTCTGGATGTGCAGGGAAGGTCCCTGTGCTGGCTGGGCAATGGTGAGGGATGATCAGGGACAGGGGTTGATGGTGGGCTGGGCAGGGCTGGGTTTACAGCTGCACTCGGTGCCCTCAGAGGGCTTTTCCAACGCCAGTGACTGTGTGGAAACACCCGAGGTTCAGAGAGCCAGGTGTGCCTCTGGCACAGCCCGGGATCACCCCTCACCTGTGCTCACCTCAGCTCCTGCCCCAGCCCCTGACCAGCAGAGCCCTCCCCATTCCCCTGTCCCTTCCCTGGGTGCCCGAGCCCACGGCCGTGTTCCACACCCACAGGACATTCGGGTTTATGGCTGGGGAGGGCTGCACTCACCATGCTCGGGTTTCCAGGAAGAAGCCAATTCACCCTTATAAATCACAGGGAGAAGACACATAATCATTTGTTATTGAACAGACGGAGAATAAATCAAATTCTGACCGTAACTCTAGGAAACAGCACAGAAATGAGGGGCAGGTGATGGGGACGGCAGGGCAGAGCTGGGGCTGTGTGGGACAAAGCCGGCAGCGGCCGCTGGGCTGGGCTGGGGCAGTGACACCGACGGTGACACCCACGGTGACCACGGTGCTGTGGGGGGAAGGTGCTCTGTGCTTCCCCCCAGGAGCTGATCATCGGCTCCAGAGGTGCAGAGCTCTGGGCTCAGAGCACGGGGACCTGGGAGCAGCAGGAGGAAGAGGAGGGAATTCTGCATCTCTGTTACTAAATCAACCCCAATTGATGGAAAGTGAAAGCAGCGCATACAAGCGGCTGTAAAGCACCTGCACAAGGTGCTGGAATGAGAGTAAGGCTGGATTCCATCAGCATCCCCCTGCAGGCAGCTGGCTCTGCATCCTGTGAGGAACTTCTTCCCTCCAGGCAATGCTCAGCACATCCACGATTTGTACTGAATTCCAGGCACAGTGGTGGGAACAGGGTGTTCTCGTGAAGCAGGGCCATGGAGATCTGTTCTTGTGGAAAGAGACATTTTGACAGTGAATGCAAAGATAGAAATAGCACTGAATTCCCAACTCGTGTTGCCCAGTGCTGCTGTGCACGGCATGGCTCCACAAATGCCTGTCTTCTCTCCCCCATAAGAATCTCTGATTTGAGGAAGGAATTCTTCCCTGTGAGAGTGGGCAGGCCCTGGCACAGGGTGCCCAGAGAAGCTGTGGCTGCCCCTGGATCCCTGGCAGTGCCCAAGGCCAGGTTGGACATTGGGGCTTGGAGCAGCCTGGGACAGTGGGAGGTGTCCCTGCCATGGCAGGGCTGGGATGAGATAGGATTTAAGGTCTCCTCCCACCCAAACCAAACCAGTCTGGGATTCCACGATTCCCTCCCTGCACACCCTGGCATAGGTGGGACATCTGCTGCCTCTTCCTCCTGGACTGTGTCTCTCTCCTGTTGGAGGAAGGAACTAGTTAACAATTCCAAGCTTTTCAGTGGGCAGGGATGGGTTCACAAACTGGAAATTTACATAGAATTCACACTGAATTTTTGCATAATAAGAAAAGATCAGGACTGCAGAAGAAAGTGCAGCCCCATTCTGCACTGCTCTCCCCCTTTCTGGCCTGTCACAAACCCCATTGATTGACTTTTTAACTTCATCCTCCTGTTGAAACTGCTAAATTAAAATGTTTCCACAGGAAACCACCCTTAATGTGAGCATCAGACCCCTGGCAGAAATCCATTTTGCTCGGAGCAGTGACCAGGCTGCCAGAGCTCCACTCCCAGCCTCACACGCCCTGTGCTGGGCTGAGCTCCACGTGCTCCATCATCAATTAGGGAGTGTCACAGCTCCTGCCAGGGAGCCATGGGCTCCTCTCCTCCTTCTCCACATCTGTGCTCAGCTGAGAGCCATCCATGGGAGCTGGACATGTTCCTATCCCATGGTATTTAATTTATCTGCATGAGGCTTTGATCTATTGTGCCACATCCACACTAAAATCCCAATAATCAGTTACAAATCATAATGATTGAAGCTCATCAGTGGCCTAAATGTTGTTCCAAGCTGCTTGCTGAGTGCAGGTGAGGCAGAATGGGGTTGTAAGTGCCAAAATCCACATTTGCATCATTCTGCCATCGATTCCCTGGGCAGGAGCAGCCACTGAGCTGCCCAGGGATCAGCAGCAAGGACAGAAGGGGGAGGAAGGCAGGAAACTGCTGAGAAGGCAGAAGGATGACGCCCAGAGAGGCTGCTCAGAGCCAGGGGAGAGGGGAGCTGAAGGTTTGGCTGTGACAGGGAAGATGTGTGTTGATGTCTTCACAAATAATTCCATGGGTGAGAGGATGGGGCTGAACGGCTTTGAGAAGGGGCTGAATGTCTGTGCCCGCTCCCAGGCACAGGTTTGTTACAGAACCCGGACAGCCTGACTCCTGAAACAGCCAAGTGTGAGTTTCTGAACTCTGGGGTTAATTTCAAGCCGCGGGTGTGTCCCAGAGCGCGGACAGCTCGGCTCCTGGAACAGCCAAATGGGGCCGCACGAGCCTGAACTTCTGAACTTTGGGGTAAAATGCCAGGTTCAAGGAGGGATATGGGGCAGGCGGATCGGGAAGGCTGCACCTTCCTGGTACCTGAGCCGCACCGGGGAGGGGAAAGGGAGAGGGCAGCGTGCGGCCGGAGTTTGGGATGAAAGGAGGCTGCGCCCTCGGAACCCCGAGAGAGAGAAAACCCCTCGGGCTGTGCTCCAGGGACTCTCTGCCTTTATTGGGAAGAGCTGCAGGGCTCCTCTGGCTCCTTTATGGGCACCGGCTTTTCCCAGCGGGATTTTCCGCACAGCCGGACAAAGCCCGGTGTTCCCTCTGTCCTTCCTGGTGTTCCAGAGGAGCAGGAGCAAATCGTCTGTGGGACCCCCACCCAGCCCGGGTGCCATGGGCAGGGCAGGGGCTGTCCCTGATGGGGGACACCAGAGGCACCTTGGTGGCTCCAGCCCTGGAGCTGTGCCAGGGAGCAGAGAACAAAGCAGCACAGAATCGTGAAATCCCGGAATCCCAGAATGGTTTGTCTTGGGAGGGACCTTAAATCCCATCCAGTCCCATGGGCAGGGACACCTCCCACTGTCCCAGGCTGCTCCCAGCCCCAATGTCCAACCTGGCCTTGGGCACTGCCAGGGATCCAGGGGCAGCCACAGCTGCTCTGGGAATTCCAGCCCAGCCCCTCCCCACCCTCCCAGCCAGGAATTCCCAATCTCCCATCCATCCCTGCCCTCTGGCAGTGGGAAGCCATTCCCTGTGTCCTGTCCCTCCAGCCCTTGTCCCCAGTCCCTCTCCAGCTCCCTTGTCTCCTAGGAGAATTTCTGGTCCCTGAGCCAGGGAATTAAGCCTGAGGGGAAAAAAGTTCCCTTTAAGATGAATCACAGGCTCTGGGCTGTTGTTTTCCTGGTTTGATTTCTTTTCTTTTGTTTTGTTTATTTTCCATGTGTGGATCTTTGGAGCCCACTTAAAGGGTGGCAGCAGAATACAGATATAAGAAACGACATCCTGTCTTTAGGATGAGATTACTGCTGCCTTAATGGACCCTCAGAGCAATGGAGTAAATAGAGGGAGATAAATCCAGAAGGTTATACAATATCTTTAGAAATATTTTTTATTTCTCATATTTATAATGTTTTCTCACAATGCAATTCTACAAAGCCATTAAATACAGACGTGAAGTTCATAACTTGTGTAAACTTCCAAGAGAATGTTTTCCTTCCAGCCTGGTAATAAATGTCCATGTGAAATGCATTTAAATAACTTTTTCAATCCAACAAGTAATGCCAGGAATGACATTTTAAAAAGTTACAGTAGGAGACTCAATGCAGGAATCAGATGCAGAATGAAAAAGAGAGATAACACTGTAAAGGAGCCTCAGCTCAGGGAATCAGTGGCTCAGGTGTCTTTGTGACAGGTCCTTGAACGGTTTTTGGGTTTGCCCCTATGGAAGGGAACATCCAGGATTTGGAGATGCCTGTGGTCAAAAAGAGCAGCAAAAGCCAAAAGGGTCCAAAAAAATGCTCACAGAGTGACCTCCTCACTCAGCATGGAAACTGGAGTGAGGTTTGTCTCTGCCTTCTGATAATAATAACAGGAATGAAAGAATGGAGGGAAAGAGGGAAGGGAGATTGGGTAGGAGAGGACAGGAGATCACCAGCCCTGGCTCAGCACGGATCCAGCTGACAGCGGCCAGGTCCTGGGGGGCCCCTGAGCCCTGTGGGGGCACCTTTCCTGCCCTGGGACTGGCCTTGTCCTCCTCACACCAATGGGTGAGGCTGTGCAGCCCATTCCTCTGGACCTTCCTGGAAATGGGGTCTTTGAGGGTCTGCTGGTGGCCTCGGTCCCCCTGTGTGGGTCCTGCCCCACGTGTGCTTGCTGTGGGGTGTCCATGGGCCGGGACAGGGCTGTGGGCTCCAGAGAGGGGTGAGCTCCTTCCTGCCCCGCCTTGCACAACCCCCTGAGCACAGGTCTGTGGCTCGTTAGAGAAATGCTCTGCTGCTCCTCTGACCAGAACTGGGCTCGTGGGTCAGGACTGGCCGTGTCCTCATCCCCCACCAGCTGCTGTCCTGCTCTGCCCCAGGCACATCCAAGCACGGCTCCTCAGGAATAGGGGAGGGGGTGTCCTCGGGGCCAGAGGGGCTGTGGGATGTGTGGGCAGGGCTGGGAGGGGTCCCTGGGCCTGGCACAGGGTGCCCAGAGAAGCTGTGGCTGCCCCTGGATCCCTGGCAGTGCCCAAGGCCAGGCTGGACATTGGGGCTGGGAGCAGCCTGGGACAGTGGGAGGTGTCCCTGCCATGGCAGGGGTGGAATGGGATGGGCTTTAAGGTCCCTTCCAACCCAGCCCATTCCATGATCCTGTGATTTTGCCACCCCACTCTCACCTTCTGGACAGCCTGGGCTGTTCACTTGGCTGATTGCTCGTTCCTTGGTGATTGATCCCATCCATGAGGCCTCCTGGCCGACTGCCCTGGCTGTGCCCACAGGACAATGTCTTCCCAGGATGGCTTTGGGCACAAATCCGAACCACAGCACCAGAACAGCCCCCCTGAAGAGCATTCTCTCCATCCAGACAGACCAGCAGGAGTTTCTGATCCACATCAAGTTCCAATTAATTCCCTTCTTTAATGACTGCAGCACTTCAACAAGTTGCTCCATATAACAGAATCAGATGAATTAGAAGCAGGAAGATGCATTAAATCATGGAATACATCTCCTTGTCAATGCAAAATCTGTTCCCCTGAGTCCATTCCGAAGGAAATTTTTAAATAGACTCAGATTAAATGAATTTTTAGACACACAGTCCCTGGATAGCTGCTCAGAGCTCAACGTGTGAATCGCAGCTGTATTGTACCAGCCAAATAGGAAAATGTTAATGCAGAACTCCTGAGTTCTTCCTGGTTCCTTGGCAAATCTTTCCTGGATTTAAGCAATTTCCAAGCAGCTTTAAGACCAAAGTGCAATGTAATTCCTAAACTTGCACTCAGTGAATCAGGAGCCACCGAAGGTGTGGTTGATGTTATTTAATTACACATCAGTGTTAAAATGTGTCTGATCTTCTCTTTTTTGTTCTGAAATACAATTTCCCTGTGGATTGCTGCTGGAACAGGACCCAGGTGTGATTTCAAACCCAGCTGGGAGGAGCTGTGTTCCCACTGGAAGGGAGCAGAGCATCCAGGATGCAGAGGGAACACAAAGCTGGGTGAACAGGAGCTCCTGTTCCCTTTAGCATTTTCTCACAGCTTACCCCACTTTCCCTGGAATTACCCAGAGCTGGTAGTTCCGTTTGCTTCCTGGAACACTTCTCACGTGAGATGAATAGAAAATATAATATTGAATTAAACTTCATTTACCTTTACCACTTGTTTTGACTCTAGAGGTTTTTATCATAAAATTCAGGTAACCTGCAGCACTTAAAGCAGGAGGTGCCTGGGTACAACACGATGCTCTTCATTAATATTCCCACATTAATTTGTGAATCATAAGATTTTTAATGCTGATAAGTGTCTGCACATCAAGGTTATTTGTCTCTTAATAGACTCGGTGCCTGGATAGAGAATCAGCCAACAAGGGCTTTTCTCCTTTTCCTTTCTCTCAGAAGTGGCACGTGACAGGATGACTAGACCATAACATAAATTAATAGTAATTGCAACATTTTCGTTCCTAATTGCCTAAAAATTGAGTTAATGTGTTTAAAAAAAAATATATGTCAGGTAACTATCATTGAAGATGCTGTGTAAGCTGTGAGGAAATCTGGGAGAGCTGGGGATGTTCACCTGGAGAGGAGAAGGATCCAGGGAGAGCTCAGAGACCCTGCCAGGGCCTAAAGGGGCTCCAGGAGAGCTGGAGAGGGGCTGGGGACAAGGGCTGGAGGGACAGGACACAGGGAATGGCTTCCCACTGCCAGAGGGCAGGGATGGATGGGAGATTGGGAAGGAATCCAGTGACAAACCTGACTCCTGGGGGGCCTGAAGGGCAGCACCTGCCAGGGCCTGCTCAGAGCAGCTCTGATGCAGCACCAGCTCTGGGGGCCCTTTCCTGGAGCCTGAGGGATGTTTGTTCCTGGGGCATTTCGCTTGCTCTGGAATGCTGTGCACTGAGCTGGAACGCTCAGAAGCCTCAACGCCCCATCTCCTTCCCTCCTCTCCTCCCAGCTTTGCCCTGGATGAGCTGCGGTTAAAGCACCAGCCAGGATGAGCACAACGGACTGGAGATGTCCCTGCAGGGCCTGGGGTGGCCTTACTGTGGGGAGAGACATGGCTGAGTGCCACCAGCCCCTCAGCAGCCGCTGCCACCTCCTGGGGAGGGCAAATCCCCGGGTAGCTCACAGATCGTCTGGGGTGGAGTCCTGACCGTGCCAAAGGACCCTGCTCTGTGTCCTGCTGGGCTCTGGGGGTGTCCCTGCTGTGTCCCTGGGGGTGTCCCTGGGGTGTCCCTGCTGTGTCCCTGGGGGTGTCCCTGGGGGTGTCCCTGGGGGGTCCCTGCTGTGTCTGTGGGGTGTCCCTGCTGTGTCTCTGTGTGTCCTTGCTGTGTCCTTGGGGTGTCCCTGCTGTGTCCCTGGAGTGTCCCTGCTGTGTCCCTGGGGTGTCCCTGCTGTGTCCCTGGGGTGTCCCTGCTCTGTCCCTGCTGTGTCCCTGGGGTGTCCCTGCTGTGTCCCTGCAGTGTCCCTGCTGTGTCCCTGGGGTATCCCTGCTCTGTCCCTGCTGTGTCCCTGGGGTATCCCTGCTCTGTCCCTGCTGTGTCCCTGGGGTATCCCTGCTCTGTCCCTGCTGTGTCCCTGGGGTATCCCTGCTCTGTCCCTGCTGTGTCCCTGGGGTGTTCCTGCTGTGTCTCTGCGTTGTTTCAGCCCCAGCATCTGTAACACCCCCACACTTCCCAGGTGCCACACTGGAATTCCCAGGTATCACCCTGCCCATCGACACCATTCCTGCTTCCAGAGTCCTTTTAAATCTCTTCTTGGCCTCGCTGATTTGTGTCTGGTTCAGAATCTTGTTTTTCTCTGTTATCCCATCATTATCACTGGAGGAAAAGCTCTGCTGTCCTTTAAAACACATCCTTTGCCCCAGGACTAGATTGCATCTTGTACTTTCCAATGTCCTTCTGGTTCTCCTTCCCTCTAACATCCATCTGGGTCCTTTACAACTTAAAACACTGCCCTCCTTCCTTTTCAGGCGTCTCTCTCTTGTTGTAGTCGCTCTTTGCCATCATTATCTCAGAGTCATTTGTGGGCAAGTTGCTGCTGCTGTTAGCACGATCCGTACCTTCGGCTTCCTCACGGAATGTTGTGCGGGTTTTTTCCCCAAACACGAAGTCAGCGCTACATTGTTAGAACTGGAACACACCACGTTGGACTAAACCAGCCCAGCTCCTGCTCCTCTCCCGGGGGTGGGCTGGGTGGCTCCCGGAGGTGTCCGGGGGCAGGGGATGGAGCAGCTCTGCAGGCAGGGCAGTGACTCCGTTCCTGCTCTGAGGAGCACACAGGTAGGATGCACAGTTATTTACGCCCAATTATGGCAGAGCCCTGCTGCACCAGTGGAGGGCTTCCCAGTTTTCCCTTCTCTCACAGCCGCTTGTGTCCCCTGGGTGAGCAGCCAAGGCCGGAATGCACGTTCCCCTTCATCCCGTGTAACACTGAGGAAAACGGAAAGGTTATCTCCTGAAGCACAGCATTTAGGAATGTTTGAGGTCACTTATTTCAGTTCCTCTGTCAGAGTCTGTTCCAAGCAATAATCAGATTTCATGCACAAATGAGTATCCAGTGGAAAACTTTTCCACAAGCCCGGTTACAAGAAGCTCGGATCATTAAAAACCTTTGTGGATAACATCCACATGTGCTCACAGTTAGTTTGCACTCTTGCTTCCAGCGCCAAAATCAGCCTCAACAGACACGTTTCTGTCACATGAAATTGTAACTTTAGTACATTTTGCTCATTTATTTAAGAAGAAACAGAGTATTCATGTGGAGGCAGAGTTTGCAGTCCTGGGCTCTGCTTTTCTCTCTTATTCAAGCTGCCTTTGGACTCCTGTGCTACCCCAGGGGGCCCCTTCAGCACCGACTCCTGCTCATCTCAGCTAACAGCTTCTGAAGAACAGCCCCTCTGTGCAGATCAGTAACAAAATAAAACCATGCACACTGCTCCAAAGCTTTGGCTGTTCTTTTAAACAGCCCTTTTTGTTAACAATCTCATTATTCCTCCCTGGGAGGGTGGGCAGGCCCTGGCACAGGGTGCCCAGAGCAGCTGTGGCTGCCCCTGGATCCCTGGCAGTGCCGAAGGCCAGGTTGAACACTGGGGCTTGGAGCAGCCTGGGACAGGGGAAGGTGTCCCTGCCATGGCAGGGGTGGCACTGGGTGGGATTTAAGGTCCCTTTCAACACAGGCCATTCCATGATTGAATGGTTCTGTGATCTAAATCTCCTGTACCATTGTTAGCACAGCACCCACATGGCAGGGAGCAGCGGAGCCGGTGCAGCACCAGCTCCGTTCCTCTGCTGGGTTTAGGTCTGTCCTACTCCCGCCTGTTCTGGTAAAACTCTGGCACAGCGGTGCCAGAAGGGATCCTGTTCCCAGGGCAGAGTCTGTGCAGTCCCAGGTGGCGGGAGAGCGCTCGCCCTCAGGAGTGTGGGACGAGTCTCTTCCTGTGCCCACCTTTCCCAGAGAACAAATCCTGGAATTCTCTTATGCAAAAAAATAAAAAATTATACACCCCTGGTGCATTGTTTTTGCTGCTTCATCATCTCTTTAGTGTGCTACAGGAGCACTTCTGCCTCCCCTGACGGGGCTGTCACAGCGGGCCCTGCCCGTGCGCGCTGCTCTGTCCTGCCTGTCACTGACTTGTCACCCTCCCGCTGCTCTGGCACACGCAGCAAACCCAGAGCTCGAATTCTCCTCATATGCTTGTTTTTCTCAGCTGTGACAGTTCTTCATCTGGTTTTTGTGGGGTTTTTCACTTGAACTTCATAAGCTACTAAATTGGCACATTCTCATATTGTGATTTAATTCTCCATGTCAGGGCTGTCACCTTTATAAATATTTCTCATAAGTTTTATGGATCACTGCATCAGCAGACTGCTAGGGAGAAGAAGGGGAGTAAATTGTGTCTTAGGATAAGTTGTTGAACATTTCTGCAGCTGTTGGGGTGTAACTGGGTCTGGCCCTGTGCTTGCCTGGCTCCGGGATAGCCAGGGAATGGTGCCTGTATTGCTGCTGTGGAAACACAACCCCTCTGGGTTATTTAAAATGAGCTGAAGTAAATGAAATAGGAGGATGGAACTGGGAAAAGGGCAGGGAAATACGGGGGAGGAAAGGAATAATGGAACCATTTATGTTGGAGAAAACCTCTAAACTCATCAAGTCCGGCCATGAGATCATCGGGTCCAAGCAGTCCATGAGAGGCAGGGAAACCACACCATAAAGCACAGGAGGCAGAGTTAAGGCAAAGCTATCACAGGAATCAGGAGATGTTTTAAGCAGGGAAATGGTGGGAACCAGAGGTGGAGGAGGAAGCCAGAGAAGAACATCAGGGAAACCAAATCCTGGGACGGAGCGAGAGGCAGCCGACACTGTGCAGTGCCCAGAGCCCAGCGGGGAGCGTCGCTGGGAACAGCAGCCCAGGTCTCCAGGCTCCAGGATGGGTCTGGAGAGGGAGAAGCTCTTGCTGTGGGGGCAGCCAGAGAGAGCCTGGGGGGGATTGCCCAAGCAGGAGGTGCCAGAGGTGCCAGAGGTGCATCCCAGGAGCCAGGGGTGCAGCTGAGGACAACCCGAGCTGTGTTCATTCCCAGCTACCACCCCGCTCTGGACCTTCTGCATAGGCTTTTCTGCATCCTCGAAAACAAATAAACCACCACAGCCAGAGCAGAGCAGCTCTGGAGGGACGGTGAATCTAAGCCCAGGCATCCATATGGAGTCTCTTCCCACTGCTTGGCAGCTGCCACCGAGCCCCGGGATTCTACTGGGCTGCTCTTTGCAGTAGGATCTCTGAAAGGGAAAATGTTCCTGGAAATGGTAAATAAAATTTCATTATCATGACAGATAATGCATTAAAGTGTAACAACATTTTTTTTATTGGATTCATAGATGGTGAAATGAGGGTCATCCATCCCAATCTGCTGTGATAGGCGCTGGCCCTGCGCCGGCTCCGTTTTCCCACCCTGGCTCAGTGGTGATGGAAGCTGATTGAGGTTTGAACGAGCTGAGCAGCTTTTGCTTTTTATGAAGCTCCACCAGCTGTGTGTGCATCAACTGCGCTCCAGCTCCAAACCCACAGCAGAGCCAGGAGACGGAGACACGGAGAGATGGATCTGAGCTCACACGCCTTGGCCAGGAGCTGCAGGCAAAGCACGCCCCTTCCAGAGGGCAACTGAGTGGAAAAATCCCAGATTTCAGCATCGCTGAGGGCACAGTTACCCACTTGCAAGGAGATCTTTAGGATAAGAGGAGGAAGATCCCTTTCTTCTGGGAGCAGGGGTGGAGCTTCCAAGGGGAGATCCTGGGCCCTTTGGAGCCCTCAGCTCCCCAACACCTCTTCCCTTTGCACAGTTCCCTTAGAACAGCCTGGGATGGTGGAAAGGGTTCCTGCCCTTGGAAGGGGGTGAAACAAGATGGGATCTAAGGTCCTTCCCTCCCAAACCATTTTATGGTTTCTTGATTTTGTGATTCTGTGATTTGTGCTTCCCTGATTCTGTGATTTGTGCTTCCCTGATTCTGTGATTTATGATCCCCTGATTCCATGACTCAGGTGTGTAAACACCTGCAGAGCCCCGCTGCCTGGATGGGTTCAGCACGTTCCAAATCTTCCTTGATTTAGGCAGAGGAAGAGCCTGAAGAGAGGCAGGTTCCCAGCCTGGAATGGGATGTGTACGGGCATCCCAAGTGGAACATCTGTGTCTCGCTGCTTCGCTGCTGCTCCTGACTCCAAACAAAAAGCAAAGGATGTTGATCCAAACTCCTTGTTGCTAAAAACCTGCAGGAACCTGGTATTCAAACCTGCAATTGGTGTTTCTTTCTATCTTAGGTGTTATTTACTGCTCGTGGAAGGAGCTGCCAGCCGGTTAATTCTGTGGATATTCCTAATTATGGCTGGGGATAATACCAAGGACAATGGAAATAAAATTACTGTAATTTTAAATCAAAAACTTCTCTATGTTTGAAATGATTAAAAGGCCGTGTGTAAATATCACCATGTTTTGATTCATTTTCCCATGAAATTTCAGCAGAATTATTTTCTCTAGCAGGAGATGTTAATAACAACGCCGGGAAATTGAACATCAAGGTTTAACTCGGAGGCAATAAATCAGCGCAGCAAAAAGGTGAAGGGTTGTACATTATGAAAACATTTCCCAAGATAATTACAAGTTGGAGGCATGTGTTGATTGAGTGGGAAATATTATCGGATAGACAAGGCTGGATTCACAATGGAGATAATCAGGTGAAGTGTTGCTCAGGGATTTTAAGGGAAAGTCAGCTGAAACCCCACAGCAATTACACAGAGTGTGTGCAGAGTGCTGCGAGCTCCTGGAGTTCCCAGAACGCCGCCCTGAGCAGGCCCTGTGGCCGTGGCAGGGACACTCCGAGTGTCCCTCAGCACCAGCCCCGGCTCCGCAGCTCCGGCCCAGCGCCAGAGCTCGGGGCTGGAGCTGGGCAGGGCTGGGCAGGCGTTCCCCGGGTCTGGAGGCACCAGCACAGGCATCTGCAAGGAAAGCACTGAACCAAGGACGTGTCTGGGAGGACACAGCTCACCCTGGAAGCTTTGGAATGTTTACTTCCAGCGGGAGGAGCCGGTTGGATGGCAGCACTGAAGCTGCTCTTTGGGTGGGAAGGGACCTCAAAGCCCACCCAGTGCCACCCCTGCCATGGCAGGGACACCTCCCACTGTCCCAGGCTGCTCCCAGCCCCAGTGTCCAGCCTGGCCTTGGGCACTGCCAGGGATCCAGGGGCAGCCACAGCTTCTCTGGGAATTCCAGCCCAGCCCCTCCCCACCCTCCCAGCCAGGAATTCCATCCCAATATCCCATCTAAACCCTGCCTCCTTCAGCTTAAGGCCGTTCCCTCTTGTGTTTGGTGCTGTTAAATCTCGTATCAGCTGCTGATGTCTTGACTCTGAAATGAGTAGGAACAAAAGTGACCTTTTGGGTCATTTTCCAAAACTTCAGGAGGGAATGAGGCCCTTATGGAAGACACCTCCCAGGAAGCAAAGTTTAGCCACATTTAAAAGACTCTTCTGGCAACCCATTCCAGTCATCTCATTAAGTCTGAATAAATATGAGAATCTAATATTAATTTCATTTTCATATATCCAAATTAGAAGGCAGCAGTGAAGAAAACAACATAATCTGATTAAACAAATTAGAATCATGCTGCTAAAATTGCCCTTCGGTATTTATTTATTTTCGACTGCAGTAGCTTAAAAGAACCTGCAAAACAAACTCCCCCAAATGTTAGGGAACAGCTCCCTGCCTGTGCTGCTCCCCGGGAAGCTCCCAGCTGGGAGGGCACTGCAGTCTCACAGCAGAGATTCCAGCTCCGGATTCCACGCCTGCACCTGGCATTTTCCTTGGATCCTGCTCCAGGCCCAAGGGGAAGCAGGGAAACTGGATGAGTTTTAAAGTCCAGTTGAAACCAATCTAGAATTCTGTTAATTATCCAAAAGTTCTATTAATTTTTAATTTTTTTATGGTGTTTTATTATTGATGTTGCTATATTTTAACATTATTAAATAATCTTAAACAGTGTTTATTATATTGTAATAATTGCATCACATACTAAATCCATTTAAATCTGTCAGTCATTTAAAATGAAAAAATCACCATGCAACAAACTTTACCTTTATTAGAGAAGTTCGGTGTTGGACCAATTTTCTTCAGTGTTTCACCAACCACATGGAAAGAGCAGGATTATTTCTGCCCAGAGGGCAAGGACAAGTCAGGCATTTAAAACAAGGCAGAGCTTGGTGAACCCAGCTTGGCCATCAGCTCCCAGTTTGCCCCATGGCCTTCCCTGGAGTTACAGGAAAGAGCAGGAGGGACCTGGAGGGGCTGGAGCAGGGAACGGAACAGAGCTGGGAAGGGGCTGGAGAACTCCTGAGGGAGCTGGAAAGAGGCTCAGCCTGGAGCAAAGGAGGCTCAGGGGGCCCTTGTGGCTCTGCACAAGTCCCTGACAGGAGGGGGCAGCCGGGGGGGTCGGGCTCTGCTCCCAGGGCACAGGGACAGGAGGAGAGGGAACGGCCTCAGGCTGGGCCAGGGGAGGCTCAGGGTGGACATCAGCAGGAATTTCCCCATGGAAAGGGTGCTCAGGCCTTGGCAGGGGCTGCACAGGGAGGTTTGGAGTGCCCATCCCTGGAGGTGTCTGAGGAATTCCTGGCAGTGGCACTCAGAGCTCTGGGCTGGGACAAGGTGGGCATCGGGCACAGCCAGGACTCCATGGGCTGGGAGGGCTTTCCCAGCCTGAGGGATTCTGGGATTCTGTGATCCTGAGATAAATTGTTGAATCCTGGTACACTCTGGTGTCACTGTGATTGTCTCCCCAGACTGATGAGATGAGGACAACAGATCCTGTCCATGAGAGCCTCGGCACACCTGGAGAAGGGATGACCTTGCCTTCATCACGATCTGCTCACTTTAAGGCCTCATTGATTCAATGAGACCCCCACAGTAAATATTTATAAAACATCACATAAAAAATTATAGGTTATTTAAATTTAATTTGCATTTATACTTCCAAATCAGGTTATTATATAGCAGAAATGTACTGAAATTAAATTCATAATGCACATTACAGCAATTGGGGGAAATTGTACCTTGAAGCAATTTGTATTTAAAATTCTGTCTGTGTGCTTCTTCACTTTCCTGCTGCCTGTAAATAAATTTACAAAGCATTTCCAGTGACAGCCATAGTGTTCCAGCTGCAAATTGATGTAGTTTGAAACAAAGAACAATTACCACTTAAGCAGATCCTGTGTTACACTAAATCTTAGAGCATTTGAATTCCCTGCTAAAACAAAAGGAAGTGATTTTTCTTTTCTCCTTAATCCACAACAGTTCTTGTCAGGTGGAAAATGTTTGGGCACTAACCCCGTGCCCGTTTGTCTTCCTGGAGAGCTGCATTCCAGGGGTCAGAGCACAGACCAACAGCCTCGGTGACAGCGCCGTAAATCCTGCCCTTGGAGCAGCAGCCGAGTCCAAATCAGTCCCACAGCCCTCCCCAGCACACAGATCCATCAAAATGCATTCCCTGAGTTCTGACTCCTTGGTCTCAACCACAGTCCTGAGGAAAAATATTAAATCATAGAATCATGGAATGGTTGGGTGGAAAGGGGCCTTAAATCTCATCCAGTGCCACCCCTGCCGTGTGCAGGGACAGCTTCCACTGTCCCAGGGTGCTCCAAGCCGTTCCCCACCTGGCCTGGGACACTGCCAGGGGTGGGACACATACCCAGGTACGAGGCTGTGCAGCAGCCAGCACTGAAACGGCTCAGAAAGCAAGGAACCATCCATGGAGATGCCTGGAAAAGTCATGGAACCAGAGAATGGTTGGCTTGGAGGGAACCCTAGAGTTCATCTACAAATCCCTCTGGTGCCTGATTTTCCATGCAGATGTGGAGGTGGGAGCAGTCCAGTCCATTACTGGGAGCTCTCCAGAGCCCAGGCCCCAGTGAGACTCCTGTGGGCCGGGCAGGGGGTGCCAGGCTGGGGACAGACACAGTGCCCAGGTGTTGGGGAAGGTGAAATAGGAAAACCTTATAGATATGATTGCCTGGCAAAAGATGCCAAGAATATAGAAACTATAGGCGAGATTGAAATGAGAACAAGCTTTGAGCTACCAAACCCCAGTTACTGAACAGCTGAAACACAATGGCATGGCTGATTGAATTAAACCACTCGTTGATGAAACAATGCCTTCTGCTTGCAGACAGGTCCAAGGGTCAGAGCAGACCCTCCCAGCTTATCAGAGGGTCTACAAAGTAGATTTTAGAGTTTAAAATGTAACATCATATGGTAATGCAATGATTCTTATAGGCTGTATGTAGATGATATAAGATTTGTAGCTTATACCACATTGGTTAATGAGAATTAGAATATTCAACACAGAAGATGATTTATTAGATTGTAAACGGGAACCAGAGGGACTTTTGTTACCTTTTGTCACTTTTTCTCTCTTTTCATTACACTCTCTTGCCTCTCCTGGACTTCTTGTGTCCTCTCTACTCTTTTCTTATTTCTCTGACCTGCTTCGAGCTGCGCCCAGCAGCTCTTAGCAGGTCCCTTTCACCCACGCTCTTCTATAATAAACTTCATACGCTAAGATCAAATTCCAGAGGTCTCTCGTCTCCATTCATCCCGACCGTCCGAAGCCAAACTGCACCGCACCCCCGCACCCAGGGCTGTCCCCTTGGGCTGGGACCTTCCAGGAGCCCCCTGCTCTCTGTAGGACAGGGGAGGCAGGGAAACAGAGTGAGGACAAAGTTCCATCCTCAGTTTCCATCTCTTCCCCCCCAGCCTCAGGGGAGGCTTGATGAATCCGAATGAGATGTTGTGGAGGACAGGATCGATTTCAAAGTGACAGATCACACACAGCCATTCCCACTCACAATGACATTTATTTTAATGTTTGGTTTCAAATGTGTAACATTTGTTCCTTAATTAGCATTTTCCCTTTTGCCATTTTAAGTTGATTTCCCACGTTGTGTTTATTACATTTTTTTCTGTTGGTTTTGGTTTCCCTTTGGAACAAAAGCAAACCTTGGGCCATCAGCATCCCCTCCCAACACAGGCTGCTTCCCAACGTAATGGATTCTGTTGTATTCCTGCGGTGACCAAGCTCCTTTAATTATTTGACTGCTTTTCCTGCACTACTCTCCTTCCCTCTTCCACCAGCTGGGTGTGGATTTCCAAAAGGTTGGTCCCTGTAGGGATGGCTCACGGGGAAGCCTCAGCTTCCTTTGCACAGCCAAGGGCAGGACACGGCAGGGACAAGGGCAGGACACGGCAGGGACAAGGGCAGGACGTGGCAGGGACAAGAGCAGAGCACGGCAGGGACAAGGGCAGGACTGCCCAGGTGAGCTCAGGACTCTGCACATTTCCCCACCCTCCCATTCCTGTTTTGCCCCCAGGTGCCCCAGTGCCCCTCAGCCCTGGCCATCGGCAGGGCAGTGCAGGAGGATCCCAGCCCTGAACAAGGAGAAGTTGGATAATTCAGCAGGTGGGTTTAGGTTCAATGAGGCCATTGCAGCCCCCAGCCATGCCCAGGCTGCTCCTGCAGCAGCAAAACTCCCCTGGGGACAGGGCCCGGGGTCACTGCAGGAAAAGGTTCTTTTCAGTTCCCATCTGGGGCTCCAATGCCTCCCTTTTATTACATCCCCATTCCCAAAGTGGTGGCATTGCCTCTTCAAGGTGACTAAACAGGGCTGAGCTGATGCATTTTCTGTCTTAAGTCATTGATTTTTGGATTCAAGTGCAAATCCAAAAAAGCTGGTTATGGGATTTGCGTTCCTTCTGAATAGAAGAAATTCATACATTTCCTCAATCCCCCCAGTTCCTCAGAGCAATCATTTTCCTTGTCACTGAAAATCTCTGTTGTGTCCTTCTGATGCCTCTTTAATAGTTTGTTTAGACTTAGTTTCAGAATCACAGGGAAACTCTCTCGCACCTGAGAAAATCACACACAGTGATTTTGTTGCTGCTGCTGTTGAATATGACAAAGTGAGAGAAGAAAAAGTGACACCAGTCAATTACTCCATGTCTAAATTGCCCCGATTTTTGAAGCAGGAATTCCAGGCAGAGGGGCTTTCCCTGAGCAGGAAGCTCCTGCATTGCAGCTCACCCACATTTCCTCCTGCACGTTCAGCCCCTGCAGCCCAGTCTGACAGGACCTGCGGGGGATGTGGATGTGCTCTCTGTGGGCCAATCCAGACAAACAAACTCTGTCTTTTCTACCCATCCAGAGAAGTGATTATTTCAGATTTCTTACTGCAGAAAATAAAGACTGAACATCAAATAATTTTTCAACCATTGTGGCCACGCTCTGCAGGGTATTGGCAGTTAAATATCGAATTGACCACCGCGGGGTCAGTAGAACACAGACCACTTCATTGCAGCTCCTGAAATATTGAATGCAGCCAGCTGTGAAAGTGAGTAATTGCCCGTGCCCTTATTTAACGTGTGAAGTGACAAGGGAAGATGAACTTTCAGACTGGGGACAAGGGTGATCTCTTCACAATTTGCATCACCAAGAGCATCATCTATTCCATTTTAACCTCATAGTGAGAATGCTGAACCCTGAGGGCTCCAGGGGGAGTTTCAAATGTTCCTGGCAGGCAGGAGCAGAGGTTGGAACTCTCTCTCACTGTGTTGGGTTTGCACCACAAGGTTTTGGTGGTTGGGGGCTGCCCCAGGCTGGAGCAGGGGCAGAGTGAGGAGCCCAGGCCCTGAGCAGAGACAATGAGTGAGGAACTGAGCACAGCCCCAGCTGCTCATTCCCCCGTGCTGCTGGGGGGAAATCCGGAGTGAAGTTCATCCTGGGAAGCAGGTACGGGTGGGGGGGAGGGGGCTTAAGATCTGATTTTGTCAATATCCTGCTCTGATCTGAGTAACAAATTAAACTCATTTCCCTAAGTCAAACCTGTTTTGCCCGTGCCAGTGATGGCTGAGTGATCTCTCGCTGCCCTTATCTCCACCCATGAGCCTTTGATGGGTTTTCCCTGCCTTGTCCAGCTGAGGATGGGGTAATGGAGCAGCTGGGTGGGCGCCTGTCCCCAGGCTGGGTCAGCCCCTGGGGCTGTGCAGTGCCCGAGTCAGCAAAGCTGCAGCGATGCTGTGCCCCTGCCCCTGCCCTCCCTGCTCCGGGTCAGCTTTCTGCGGGTCAGCAGGGGGAGAACACCGCTCCACACCTCACATTCTGCAGCTCAGCAGGACAGGGACACAGCTCCACACCTCACATTCTGTGGCTCAGCAGGACAGGGACACCCCTTCACACCTCACATTCTGCTAATTGGGTGGGGGGTGAGGGGGGCTCAACAGTGGCAGGGATTCTCTCAAAAAGAGAGGTGAAACCTCTTCTTTTTCACAACCACAGCATAACAGACCCCGGGGAGTGAAACCTGATGTGTTTTGGATGTCTGTGAGGAGGTGCAGGATGGCAGCCTGGATCTCTCTGAACTTACAGGGAGCTGGGAACTAAGTAGGCAAAACCCCTCCTGTTCTTCCCAGAGCCCGGGTTAAGGGAATCACTGTGCTCGTGGACTTACTCTGGAGCTGATTTTATTTCTGCACTTGGATCCACCTGAGCATTGCATTTATAATTTCTTTCAGAGTGCGTTTAAGGACCATTACTCAGTGACTGGCTGGGGCTGCCAGAGTACTGCTGGGACTACCAAAAGTGAAGGGTTGGTGCCTGAAAACCCTGTGCAGTAGCATGTCCAGACAAAACACCCCAAAGCACCCAGACCCTCAGACCCTCACTGTGGGGTGAGTGTGCTAACAGGACATTCCAGTGCCACGGTGCTGGCTCTCGAGGGGACCAGGATTTCATGGGAATGAGCTCCAGCCCCAGCTCTGCTGAAGTCCAAAGTCAAAGCCTGCTGGGGGCAATGAGAACATGGCAGGCCTTTAAACATGAGGCATGGCCACACTCAACAGACAGAGCAGCTCACTGGGGATGAGCCACCACTCCCAGGAACCCGATGGCAGGAAAACCCAAAAGCTCTGAAAATGGGCTGGTAGATGTCTGACTGTGAATCATGGACAGCACTGAGGTCCAGAGGAGGCCAGGGCAGGAGCCAGTCTGGCAATGAGAGCTGAACTGGGCTGTAATAAAGAGGTTGTGGGTCCTTGTGAAAAACCTGACCTGCCCTGCTGGGTTTGGAGATGACATCCTGCACAAGGAATCCATGGGATTGGTATTAGTTACACATGGAGTGGTGAGCAAAGGGGGACAAAAACATTTACAATTAAAAATAATCTTCTCTTGTCATCTCACGTGGGTAAAATCTTCTCATGTTGTGTTCACAGATATTACCCAGCAAAGGTGAGGGCTTATTTCTGACTAAACCACATGTGTCAGTGAAGCAAACATGATTCTATTTTTCATTTGTGGTTGTTTGCATGTTGTGTTTATCCTGACTCAAAGCACATGGAAAGCCCTGCTCTGCTGACAAAGGGACCCATTCCATGCCAAGGTCTCCCTCACCAGGCTCCCCCATGGCCCCTGGGGCTGGGTGGAGATGGGCCCTGTCCCGTTCCCATTCCTGCTTGGATCACTCAGGACTGCCCAGGGTCACTCTCCCGGCTCACCAAGGATCCCTGCATCTCACAGTTCATTATTAGTGTTTTTCGGAAGAGGCACTAGGAACAAAACCCATTTTTCTCATTTTTTTCTCCATGCACTGACCTTCTGAGTCAATATGCTCCTCTGGATCAATAAACTGAGCTTGTGCCTGCAGGCGGTGAAGGAATTTCTCCTACCACGATGCTGAAATGAGGGGGAACACCAGGAGAGGCGGAGACAATATTGTTCAGCAAAGGTTGAAGATAATTGAAAGACAGGAAAGTTGTCAGTTGGCAGGAAAAATTAATAACATTGCTGCCATATTGAGATCAAAGCTTTCTCCAGTGCTTTTTCTCTCCTTCAAGGGCGGGCAGAGCCCTGTGCCCAGTGTTACCGTGGGGCAGCAGCGCCTGCCAAGCTCCACATGAACAACTGGGAACACTTTGAATTTCCTGCTGGTTGCACTCACAGCCGCTGCTCCCGGGACACAGCCTGGCTGCCAAAGGCAGGCACAGAGAGCCCCTCCAAGGCTGCCAAAGGCAGGCACAGAGAGCCCCTCCAAGGCTGCCACCGCTCCCTCGAGTGCCCGCTGGGCGAGGACACAGCTCTGGGTGCGTTACACAGCAAACGGGTCACAGCCGGCCCTGCGGCTGCTGCCCACTCCAGAGGCAGCCGGGCACCCCGAGCCTCCGGAAACCATGGATAATAACAGGCACTGAGGGCAAAAGGGGCACTTCCTTAAATCCAGGGTGGGTGTGTACCCTACAGAACACCCCCCCAGCAGAGTGACCCCAGCAGAGGCGCTGGCAGCGACAGAGGTGCAGGAGCTCTGCCCCTCTGCCTGGGGCAGCAGGAGGTGCCAAGGGGAGCACACAGAGTGAGAACAGTCTGTGGGTGGCTTCTGCCTGACTCTGAGTATCCAGAAGCTGCATGGTTCCTACAGCTGGGAATATCAGATCTCCAAGGTCACAAAGGATTTAGAGATTCTGTTACATGTCAAATCCGAATTTAACAAAAAGCAGAGAGGTCTCCAAGGAAGGACTGGACATGGAGTTCAGGGAAGGCCTGGATGTGGCACTCAGTGCCCTGGGTTGGGGACAAGGTGGGGATTGGTCACAGGTTGGACTCAAAGATCCTGGACAGCTTTTCCAGCCCCGGTGATCCTGGGATTCTGTTCTGTGGTTCTCTGACAGGAGGCAGTGAGTGCAGGACGTGGGAACAGGGGCAGGCACAGGGCTGGGAGATGGAAAACACCACCAGTAATCCAAGTGGGAGAGAGACAGGTAAAGCACTGTGTGGGGAGCAGGAGAGGGGCAGTCGGGAACAGAAAGAGCAGGAAGAGGCGGGTGAACACCTGGATAAGCACAGGGATCACACAAGGCAGGAGGGTTGGCATTCCCGACAACGTGCGCCTGCCACATGCATGCAGCAGGACACAGGGGTGCTCAGGCTGAAGCATCAGAGGATTCCGTGAGGACAGGAAAAGATCTGTACAGGAACAGCCTAATGAGGTTGGATTCTTTAGCCTAAATAAGGGGAAAATATTTATTATTCCCTAAATAAGGGAGGGCTGGGAAAGGACGTGATTGCTCTCTGTGAACACCCCAAGCGGAAAACATCAGGGAGGATAAAAGGTCATTAATTCTAAAAATAAATTTGGCATAAGAACAAATGCCAACAAACTGGCTATAAATAAATATATCCTTGAAAAGAATGGCAGTGTCATTAGAAAAAATTCCTGAAAAGGAGACCCCCACCTCAGGTGAGACCCCACTCCCAGAGCTGCCCTGGGGGACCCAAGATAGGGAAAGGACCTGGAGCTTCTGGAGCCAGTCCAGAGGAGGCCACGGAGATGCAGCCTGGAACAGTGGGAGGTGTCCCTGCCCATGGCAGGGGTGGCACTGGATGGGCTCTAAGGTCCCTTCCCCTCCAAACCAGTCTGGGATTCTGGGGTTAAATTGCAGACTCTGGAGCAATGTTCCAAGAGGAGCAGGGGGTGCTCGAAGCTCAGCGAGTCCCTAAAGAGGAGCAAATCGCTGCCATGCAGGGGCTCTGAGCCTGTCCCCAGCAGCCCTTCCAGCCCGTGCTCCCGCCCAGCCACCGCTGGCACGGACAGAAGGCTGTGACATTTCAGCGCCGCTGCTCCGATGAGCGCTGAGCGAGCTGACGGGCCCGGGGGCTCAGCTGCGCCCCAGACGGTGCTGCTGCCCCCGGCCGGGCACTGCCAGCCCAGCCCTGCCCTGCCAGCTGGGGCTGGGGCCCCGCACGGGCAGCAAGGGCTGGCTGCGCAGGGAGCGACGGCCACAGCAGTGCCCGCACCGTGAGCTGCCTGCAGGACAGCCGGGTGTGCGTGTCCGGGGCGCTCCGGGCACTGCCCCCTGCCCAGGGCACTCCGGGCACTGCTCCCTGCCCAGGGCGCTCCGGGCACTGCCCCCTGCCCAGGGCACTCCGGACACTGCTCCCTGCCCAGGGCGCTCCGGGCACTGCCCCTTGGCCCGCAGGAGCTGCCGGCCCTTCCCACAGCCCGTACCCCCGAAAGCAGGGGTCGCAGATTTCACAGGGACAGACTGCCCTGGGCTGGGAGAGCTCCAAGGGTCACCCAGGGCAGCCCCGGCCCCACACAGACACCCTGGCCATGCACACCTGAGAGCAGATCCAGCGCTCCTGGCAGTGTCCTGCCCATGGAAGGGCATCTCCNTGGAGCTTACAAAGAGCCACTTTTTTAGATGGTATGAAACAGTTCAGATCTATCTGCATTTATCTTGCCCCACAAAATCAAAGAACTGTTATCCACACTGATACCCTTTATATTTTTCTGAGCTTTGTCTGTGTTCTTCATTCCCTCCCCATATTGTACCCATTTGTCATCTGGCAACAGAGAAACATAACAATAAACCATTGGCATTCACAATTGTGCATTGAAGAAACAGCCATAAGGTTGTCCAAGGGTAGATTTTACTAGGTTGACCCACTCTAAAAGCCAGCCTTAATAGATTGTATAAGCTGGAGAATTTTTCAATGCATATTTTTCATCTGGAATCCACAGCCAGATAAGCCTCAACCTGCACATCAGAGGAGCAAAATAAGGCAAGGGAAAGGCAAAGCAAAATAAGGAAAAGAAAAAGGGCAAGGCAGAAAAAGGAAAAGAATGTGGAAAGCAAGCAAGAAGAAGGGAGATGAGGGCAAAGGAGATGAAGGGAGGGGAGGGGAGGGGAGGGGAGGCAGAGCAGCCTCACCTAAAAGAGGCCCCACACCGGGACTGTCCCCGCTGTCCCCGCCCAGAGTCACCTTGCCGGGAGCTCGGGGCATCATTCGCAGGGAGTGGGAGTGGGGGGCGGAGACAAAAGGATGAGGCGATCTCTGCCGAGGAAGGGAGTTCAGAGGGAGAGCTCAGCTACAAAGGAAGCTGAATTTGCCGGCGGGGAATCCGGTGTGTTTTCGTTGCTGAAGATAAAATTTCAGTTGCTGTTGCGGCCACACACAGAAAAAAGCCTTGCAAATCTCTGCCTCTTTAGGAGACTTGTCACAGCTCAGGAGAATAATTCACTTTATCACCCACGAAATCTCCAAAATATTCCCATTGATTGCAGCTGAGCGAGGAAAGTACACAAAGGTGTTGATTGCACACAAAAAATGTGATTGGTTGAAAAGGTTTAAGAAATGGATGAATAAATAAATAAGTCCTGTCCTGCATATTTTTTATAAAACGTTATATATAACTGGATGACCCTTGGAGCTCTCCCATCCAGTTTCATATATAACAGGTACAAAACTCGTGTATATTTGCTGGCTGCACTAAAGGAATGGAATATTTCATATTCCTGCATTTTGGAGGGGCGGGGAGGAAGTGGAATCAAAATTTAAGAACCTTGTGTTTTGTAACTATTTTTAGAGCCATTTTCAAAAGGATGAGTAGTGAGTGACAGCCTCATTAAATAAACCAGGAGGGTATTTTTTCTCTTTAATAGTTTTCTCCTATGCTTAGCTTGTACCTAAATAAATTAAAAAATGAACAATGTACAAGTCACATCAATATCGTTCATCTCATAATTCCCCTAAACTCAGCCATAACAGCTTCTCAGCTGGATTTTATGTCTGGAGGGGCCTCTGGCTGGAGAGCAGTGCCCGGCTGTGACAGGCCCAGCTCTGTGCCAGGGGAGATTTCCCATTTCCAGGGCACCACAACTCCACTCTCATCCCAAAAATTTCACAGGTTTGCCTCAACTTTACCTTTCCATTTTTCTAGTTTACAACAAGCCACTTTAAAGAAACTGCCTCACATGAAATAATCTCAAGTCTATTTTTCTTCAAGTATTCATTCTTTTTTCCCCAATTTCCTGACATCCTGTGATCCGTGTGTGGAACGGGCTGTGGAAAACTCTGCAGCTTTCATTTGCAAACACGTTAAACTTAAAAGGAAGAAAAATGAGCCATAAATGCTGGAATAAATTCCATCAAGAAATGGTTGAGAAAAATGCTCTGTAGCTGAGAAGTGTGGCGTGAATTATTAATCCAACTCTTTGAAGAAGGGTCTCTGTAGGGGAGCAACCTCAGAGTGACCCCCCCCACGCCTGGGGTCACACCCAGAGCCACCAGCAGTGACTCAGAACGGGTTTGTTCTCATTTCCATTTCCTGCGGTGGATTCCTCCTTCAAGAGGAACCGAGCTGAGGCTGCAGGAGCAGTGCAGGGCTGGGGACACAGGGAAAACCAGAGCTGCTCACTCCCTGGGGGATCAGGGCTCAGCCTGGAGAAAAGGAGGCTCAGGAGGGACCTTGTGGCTCTGCCGGGGGGGTCGGGCTCTGCTCCCAGGGCACAGGGACAGGAGGAGAGGGAACGGCCTCAGGCTGGGCCAGGGGAGGCTCAGGGTGGACATCAGCAGGAATTTCCCCATGGAAAGGGTGCTCAGGCCTTGGCAGGGGCTGCCCAGGGAGGTTTGGAGTCCCCATCCCTGGAGGTGTCCCAGGAATTCCTGGAGGTGGCACTCAGAGCTCTGGGCTGGGGACAAGGTGGGGATCAATGGTCTGGGAGGGCTTTTCCAACCCAAACGATTCTGGGATTCTGTCACTGCCCTGCCCCACACGTACCACCCCTTCTTCCATCTGTGCCTGACTCCTGATTTTCCATAAGCCAAGCAAGACTCTGAACGTCCTTTCTGAAAGCTTTCTGCTTTCACTTCACTCATTTCTGATAGACCACGGTGTGGCTGGGGCTCCGGCACAGCTGTGGGTGAGCTGGGATGGGATGGACTGTCTGACCTGCATGGACACAGCCAGGGATCCCCAGGGACACAGCCAGGGATCCCCAGGACACAGCCAGGGACTCCCAGGGACACAGCCAGGGACCCCCAGGACACAGCCAGGGATCCCCAGGGACACAGCCAGGAATCCCCAGGACACAGCCAGGGACTCCCAGGGACACAGCCAGGGACTCCCAGGGACCCCCAGAACACAGCCAGGGACCCCCAGGACACAGCCAGGGATCCCCAGAGTCACATCCAGGGACCCTGAGGAACAGAGCCAGGGATCCCCAGGGACACAGCCAGGGACTCCCAGGCACACAGGCAGGATCCCCAGAGTCAGAGCCAGGGATCCCCAGCAGCACAGGCTGTTTCAACACGGACACAGGAGGTGCATTTTGGATTCAGAGGATATTGATCCTCTGCCTGGCTACGCAAGTCTTGCCTGAAGTGGAATTCCATGACAAGAGGAGAAGTAGTTTGGATAAATTTAAACTGGAGGGAATAAGCTACAAGTGGGAAAAAAGTCACAGGCGTTAGGGGCCCCAGAGCTACTGAAAATCACTGAACTGCAGCTGGCCACAAACACCTCCAGCTCAGAAAGAGCCCTCAGTGCTCCCAAGGAAAGCCAGCAATTCCAAAACTGGGTTTTCTTGTGGTGGGATTGGCTTTTCCTCCTCCGGAAGCACCAGCACCACGTCACTGCCCCAAAGGGCGCCAGAGGGACACAGAGCCTTGCTGGACCCGCCTGGTCCCGCCGCGTCCCGGGGCCGCGGCGCCCCGGAGCTGCGCTCGCTGCCGGGGCTGAGCTCTAACTGCGCTCGGCCCCGGCGCCGGGCCCAGGGAAGGCGCTGCCGGCAGCACAGACACCAGCTCCGTACCCACCGAGAGCTCAGGCGTGTCGGCGGAGCCTCACTTGGCCAGATTGAGCTGTTTTCCAGCTCATTTGAGCCGCATTCCTTGGAGCAGAAAGACGGGCAGCTTGGCTCGCTGTGGGTGAGGGGGCAGGCAGCAAGCGAAAGGAGAGCATTTCTCCCCCTCCACCTGTGTTCTACTCCTAAGATCACTTCTCTCCAAAGAAAATTACCATGGTAAGTGTGTTCTGAAAGTGGATTAATGGATATAAATCATGAGAATGACACCAGCAGTTCTGCTCAATGGCATCAGGGGCTTCAGTCTGGTTCATGTGGATGATTTTTATTTTAAATATGTCACTGAAAACAATCTACATAAAATATATGCTGGGATTCAAATCAGAATAAACATCTACCTCCCTTGCAGAAAGGACAAACTTTGGTTAGGGACTGGAAATCAAATTTGCATTTGAAATGAACTGGTTCAAGATGTGCCCTGCTGACGATGCACAGCAGAGGCCCTGGAGAGAAGGATCAGAATTGTATTTGGGAAATACTTTTCAGACCTTTTCTGAGTGAGCTTCTCACGGCAGAGCCCCAGGGTGAGAATTACGGGGGCAATTGGGAAGTGCCGAGGAAAAGCCCCTGTTAGAGAGGCCCAGGGCTCAGCAGGATTTGCAGAGCAGTCCCAGCCTCCCCCGGCCGGAGCAGGCGCTGGCTGGAGCCACTGGCGGGGCGGGGACAGGGACACCGAGCCCAGGGTGTCACCGGGGTGTCCATCCTCAGCCTCGCCTGCCCTGGCGCAGAGGCAGCTGCTGGGGTGGGCGCCCACCGCCAGGCACAGGCGGCTGCGGCCCCCATCTCCTGCCCTCCCCTTCCCACGGGAAGGCAGACAGGGAAATGGGAGCATCTGGATGAATCATTTCACAGCCAGAAAGCATCTAAAGGCTCCAAGGGAGCTGGAGAGGGACTGGGGACAAGGGCTGGAGGGACAGGACACAGGGAATGGCTTCCCACTGCCACAGGGCAGGGATGGGTGGGAGATTGGGAATTGGGAATTCCTGGCTGGGAGGGTGGGGAGGGGCTGGGCTGGAATTCCCAGAGAAGCTGTGGCTGCCCCTGGATCCCTGGCAGTGCCCAAGGCCAGGTGGGACACTGGGGCTGGGAGCAGCCTGGGACAGTGGGAGGAGTCCCTGCCATGGCAGGGGTGGCACTGGGTGGGATTTAAGGTCCCTTCCAACCCAAACCAGTCTGGGATTCTGGGATTCCTGCTACTGTAGGGTTTTCTCTGTTCTTATGTTTTCCTTGGGGAAGGTTCTTCTTAAAATATTTTCAATTGCAGGGTAATTTTCCATTGGAAATGGTAAATCACTGGGAGCTTTACACACACAGTGAAGTTTCCATTTCAGCTTATCAAAAAGAGCAAAAGTAACCACACTGCAAGAAAAATAAATCCCAAAGTAAAGAGTAAGGAGTGGTTTTGACTAAGATGGGGTGCATTATGCTGAGGTAGGGTGTGGGAGAGGATTTCAGAGAAATCAGTCATCACTTTGCTTGGCTTTTGTTTGAATGCTAAGGGAAAGGAGCTGTTAGGGCAGCCTTTAGAACGGTTTCTGAGGCAGAACAGCAGGAGCAGGAGTGCTGGAGAGGCTTGACTGGATTAACCCGTACCTGTGACCTGCCAGGACTCCTTCCTTCCCTCCTTACAGCTCCTCCTTCTGTCACACCAGCTCTCACATCGCTCACATCCCCACGGAATCCCAGCTTCTCGGCGCATTCCCTGTATTTGGCAGGGCCACGGGGACCTACAAATACTGAGGAACTGAGACCCTCAGTGCAGACACGGCCACGAGCCCTGCCGGCCCCTCCGGAGCTGCCCCAGCACATCCTCGCCTTCCCTGACCTCGGGGCTGCAGCAGCGCCTGCGGAACGGGATCCTCCCTGTGGGACACCTCCCTCCCGCCTGGGGCACCTGCCCCCCTCCTGGAACACCTTCCTCCCTCCTGGGGCACCTTCTTCCTTCCTGGAACACCTTCCTCCCTCCTGGGACACCTTCATCCCTGTGGGACACCTCCCTCCCTCCTGGGGCACCTTCCTCCTTCCTGGGACACCTTCCCACCTCCTGGGGCACCTTCCTGCCGCAGCAGCACCGGGACAGCGGGCACCGCTCGGGCAGGGAATGGAACACGGGACGGGGAGCTGAGACTGCCGAGGGGTGGGAGCAGCACTGCAGGGGCTGGACGGGGGAGAAACAGCTCCAAAGGTGTGGGAGCAGCTGAATCCCAGCTCCAAAGGTGTGGGAGCAGCCCCCCAGGGGCTGCACAGGGGACCCCCAGCTCTGCGGCTTCCCAAGCCAGACACCCTTTTCCCATTGTTTTCCCCTTTCTCCCTTCCCTGTGCTCCTGCTGCTCGCTGCCCTACTTGTGCTGGTTTGTTTGCAAATAAACCTGAGCACAAGGTTGGGAAAGCCTCATTAGCAGCTGCTGTGGCGGGAGCTGCCCGGAGCTGGGTTACCCACAAAGGATTGTGTCACACAGGAAAGAGCATCAGAGGGCCTGGAGTGGGAGATCCGCCCACACACGCAGCTCTGGTGGGACTGGGGAGGTTGAAACTGGAACTGAACCAGACCAGAGCTGAAGCTGAGTGTGGGGGTCCTGTGAGGAGCCCTGGGCTTGGCTCTGGCCAGGGAGAGCCCAGGGCATGGGGCCGGGCACCGCTCGGGCTCCTGCAGCCCTGGCTGCTCCTGCAGCAGGACAGGGACCTGCCAGGGATGGGAATGCCAGGAGGGCAGTCCCGTGGAGCTGCTGAGGTGGGAATGTCCAGCTCCACCTGAGCCATCCCTTGGAACAACCACCTGCAGTGCCACGGCCGCAGCACAAGGCACGGAGCTTTTGGCTGATTCCAGGGGGGCCATGCAGAACATCCAGGGGCTGGAGCCCCTATGGAGCCAGGCTGGGAGAGCTGGGGGTGTTCACCTGGAGAAGGGAAGGCTCCAGGGAGAGCTCAGAGCCCCTTTCAGGGTCTAAAGGGGCTCCAGGAGGGCTGGAGAGGGACTGGGGACAAGGAATGGAGGGACAGGACACAGGGAACGGCTTCCCACTGCCAGAGGGCAGGGATGGATGGGATATTGGGAAGGAATTGTTCCCTGGGAGGGTGGGCAGGCCCTGGCACAGGGTGCCCAGAGAAGCTGTGGCTGCCCCTGGATCCCTGGCAGTGCCCAAGGCCAGGTTGGACATTGGGGCTGGGAGCAGCCTGGGACAGTGGGAGGTGTCCCTGCCATGGCAGGGGTGGCACTGGGTGGGATTTGAGGTCCCTTCCCACCCAAAGCACTTGGTGACTCTGTGGCAGGCACTGAGAGAATATCCCTGTGCCATTCCCAGTATCTGCTGCTCCGAGGCCTCACTCAGGCACAGGAGCCTGTCAGCAGGACGATGGGGGCTGGGCTGATGTGTGACATTTCCTCTCCCCTCAGCAGCTCTGAACTGGGAGAGGAATCACAGTTGTGATTTTCAGGGTCAGCTCTCAGAGCTGTTCCCTTCAGCACTGAGCTCACTGGGCTGCAGTGCCAGGACTGGGACTGGAGCTGAGGAGATGCCATGGGGACAGGGACACAGGAGAGAGGAGCAGAGCCCTGGGAGCGATCCTCCTGAGTGTCTGATGCAGAAAAGCTCAGCTCACACACCTGTCACATGGAGCTACCAGAGCACTCAGTGATTGTGGCATCCAGCAGGGAAAATTGAGATAATCCCCGTTTTTCAAATGCAGAACAAGAAGCATTTCCAGAGATCTGAAACCTCTCAGAAGCCCCAGAAAGAGACCTGGGGCAAAAGGCAGGCTGTGACATGGCACTGCAGGAATCCCTTCCCAACCCCTGTGCCCTAATGTGAGCAGACAGACGTGAGAACATCGCAGAGAAGGGAACTGGCAGCCTTGCAGGAAAGGCTCCGTGCAGCCCAGAGGCTGCAGCTGATGGGGCACAAATCCATCTTGGAAATAAGATGCAGTTTCCTTGGGATCAAAGTGATAAGCAGAACTCTGTTCCCCGGAGTAACGGATCTGTCACAGCCTGGCAGCTGGAAAATGAGCTGGGGCACCCTAACCCAGCCGTGGGGAGGAGCTCCACGGCCGGCGTGGAAGGGATACATCAGTTATTCCAAATTATCTGGGGGAACGTTCTTCCCCAGAGGGCGCTGGGCACTGCCCAGGCTCCCCAGGGAATGGTCCCGGCCCCGAGGCTGCCAGAGCTCCAGGAGCGTTTGGACAGCGCTGCCAGGGATGCACAGGGGGGAGTGTTGGGGCTCTGGACAGGGACAGGGGCTGGATCCATGATCTGTGTGAGTCCCAGTGTATCCAACGTATCCACAGAATCATGGAATATTCAAATCAGGAGATGCTGTGATTCTCTGAAATCTCACAGAGGAGCCAGCCCGAGCCTGTCCTGCCCCTCCCGTGCATCCCCGCACGGACAGAGCCCCTGCCCAGCCCTGTTCCCTCCCTGCCTGGTCCCACAGCCCTTCCCAGTCCCCGTCCCCTGTGCCACCGGCAGCGGGGACAGCAGGGCCCCCAGGACAGGGCTGTGCCCTGCTGCACCTGCACGGGCTCGCTGTTCCAGCCAAACCGCACGGCAAAAGGAGTTTGGGCTGTTTGTAAACCCCACACAGCACCGAAGCACCTCTGAGAGACTCCCGGGAAGTGCAGGAGGGATTTGAGGGATCTGTGTTTTCCTGGTAGGCTGGAAATAACCCAAGGGTTTGGAAGTTTCTTTCTGGGGAAGAAAACCCCACGTCTGACCCGAACAGTGCCGTTGCTAAAGGACTTTGATGTGGGTGTAGAGGCACCCCTCACACTCCCCAGGCTGGACACAAGCAGGATGTGCCAGGCTCAGCTCCTGCTCAGGGTGGGATCTACACTGGATTTACCCCAGGCCGCTCAAGGCACAACTTGCCCAGTTGGGTTTGCGACCAAACTTTGCCCAGATGGATCCCAAATCTCTTCAAGAATGGGATTTTTTGGCTGCTGGCAAGAGTCTCCTGGCCAGTCCAGCGGCTCTGCAGCCCCTCGGTCTGAGAGCGAGTTCCAGCCCAGCTGAACTCCAGAGCAAAGCCCTGGTAATACTCCTTGTGCTCTGGAGCTGCAGTCACACTGGGCTGAACCGGGGCAGTTCTAGCACGGAAGCAGTAAGTGTGGCTCCAACATTTTCAGACAGCTTGAGATTTTAATGCCTGAAGCCAAATTCATTTCTTGAATGAAAAAGATATGATTCATTTTGCTTGACCTTATTCAGGGGATTTTAGATAGCTTTTTTCCCCGCCTGATTGAACAGCCTCATTTTTGTTTTACTTTGCATTCCTCTGCCTCCTTTTTTCGCTTTATTTCTCTTTCAATATCATGAAAGTCTAAAGAAAGAACCGAGACAGGGAGGAAAAATATTAAATACTAGGTAGCAGCGAAATTAGATCTCTCTATTAAATTAAACAAAACTAATCATTCCTATATCTAACCTAAACTACCCATGCAAAGTTCTCATTTTCTCTGGAAATCTTTTTCCATGAATAATAACACGGCACAGCCACCGTGGCTCTTGATGCTTGAAGAAACAGAAAAAAGGCATTATTGATTCTCAGGACAAATAAATCCTCTCTGGGGGTTGCAGCCGAGTTTCCACAGATGATTTGCTGTTTTCAGGGGTGTGTCTCCCACCCCTGCTTGTGGCAGGGCCAGCTGTGGGTCAGAGCCGGACTGGGGGTAGCCCAGAGCTCTGGGAGCTCCCCGGGCTGGGCTCGGCTGCCAGGGCAAGGCTGGGTGGAATTTTAACAGGAAGGCTCTGTGCTCCCATCTGCCAGGGACAGCAGAGCCACTGCAGAGGGGTTTGGCACCAGCCTGAGTCCCCTGGCACGTGGGATGTGGAATCAGAGAGTCATTGAGGTTGGAAAAGGCCTCTGAGAGCACAGAGTCACATAATCCAGGGTGGATCAGGCTGGAAGGGACCCCAGAGGGTCACTGTCCCACTCCCTGCTCCAGCAGGGCCATCCCAGAGCTCAGGGCACAGCAGAGTGTCCATGTGGCTCTGGAATATCCCCGGGGAGGAGACTCCAGCCCCTCTCTGGGCTCTGCTCAGGGCTGGGCCGTGCCCAGGGCAGAAGTTGTGCCTCCTGTGCAGGGAATTTTCGGGCTCAGTCCCTGCCCGTCCCTCTGGTGCCACTGCTGGGCCTGGAGCAGAGCCTGGGCCGGGTCCTGAGCCCTCCCTGCACACAGGGACAGCCAGGGACAGCCAGGGACAGACAGGGACAGACAGGGACACCCAGGGACAGACAGGGACACCCAGGGACAGCCAGGGACACACAGGGACACACAGGGACACACAGGGACACACAGGGCTGAGGGCCCCTCTCAGTTGGGGCTCCTCTCGAGGCTGAGCAGCCCCAGCTCCCTCGGCCTTTCCTGGGCACGGAGATGCTCCAGCCCTTCCTCCCTCACATCCCGCCTCTGGATCTGCTCCGTGAGCTCTGTGTCCCTGCTATGCTGATGACCCCAGAGCTGGACACAGCAGTGATGACCCCAGAGCTGGACACAGCCCTGGTGACCCCAGAGCTGGACACAGCAGCAATGGCCCCAGAGCTGGACATGGCTCTCCAGGGGCAGCAGGTCCTCCTGTCACAGCCACGGGATCGCTCAGTCGCCCGCTGGGTGTCCCTGGGAGGGGACCTGCAGCTGTCCCCTTGTCCTTCCCTGCCCAGGAGGGGCTGCAGCTAGCCCAGCCCCTGTCGGTGCCTGGGAGGATGGGGCAGCAGCTCCAGTGGTGGGAGCCATGGAAACGTCAGCCCAGCTCCAGGAATTGCCCCTGAAGCATTCCCAGCTCCCTGTCCTCGGGCACTCTTTCCAGCTGCCTTGCCTTGTTTGGGATATCTGTGTTCCATGCAGCAGGAAAATGCATTTATTCTTAGAAGGCAGTTCCTACAAATGAAATAACTAATGGAAATTAATGGCAATAGAGCCTAATAGAATTTTCTTAATTTTATCATAAACTGTTTATTGAAGATTGCTTGATTTCCATCACAAACCCATTTGCACTGTAACTCAGCCTCCTCGCGCTGTTACTCATCTGCAAAGGAGACTTTGTCTGAATCTGAGATGGAGAACTCTCCCTGCAGACTGAGCTCAAACGTGCCCACTAAGTTTAGGAAATAAATTAGCTCAGCCTTGTCTATGTTCTACAGATATTGAGCTGATATTTTTAATTGCTGCCACGTAAACAAGTTTTCTTTACAAATTAAAATTATGAGTAGGTTGTTATTTCCAGGGCGGTTTTCAATAATTAGATAAGATTAAAATAAATCAGTTTGATACGATATTTTTTCCAGATTACACTTGAATATGTCTTCCTTATCAAGAAAATATAAATCTCTAGTGGCCATTTGGACCTTTGCACTGAACACAGAGAGTTTATTCATAGTCTGGACTTTCTGATGAAGAAAATAATATATGGATTAAAATTACCTACAGAACATCTTAACCTAATTAAACTCCAGTCTGCAAGAGAGAAACTTGAGGCTTCAGGAGGTTTCAGAGGAAGGGCACAGCCAGAAGTAAATAAAGTCAAAACATGCAAAGGAAACCATGAAAAAATCCAGGCATTAACAGAACCAATAACTCTGCCTTGCCAGCTCTAAGATGACACACAGCAGGGTCAGATCATCCCCTAAACTATACAGCACAGGGGAAAAAATCTGGAAATAAAGTAAAGAAATCCAGAAGGAAGTACAGAAACTACTGGATTTTAACATGTGCTGTGTTATTTTTAAAGTGTTTCTAGAATCTGATTTTGATAGGCTGTTAGAATGTTCTGAGAATTTATGGGTAAATTTTAAAACATTTTGCACTGTTTTCATCCCTCCCATCAGGGGATTTTGAGAAGTGGCTGAGGAACATTTGAGGCTCAGAATCCAGAACCACAGAATCATCAGTGGCCCTCTAGGGCATGGAATCCAAACGCTCCCCACACGGGGACAGTGACAGCAAAACCCCTTTGGGCTGCACAGAACCATGGAATCACAGAGTCCTTGGGCTTGGAAGGGACCTCTGGGATCATCCAGACCCTGGGCAGGGTCACCTGGAGCAGGTGACACAGGAACACGTCCGGCTGGGGCTGGAATGTCTCCAGAGAGGGAACTCCCCCCTCCCTGGGCAGCTGTCCCTGTGTCTGTCACATTCCCGGGCTGGGTTATCCTGGTTTGGGGACACTGACTGTGTCCGTGTGTCTGTCACATTCCCAGGCTGGGTTATCCTGGTTTGGGGACACTGACTGTGTCCGTGTGTCTGTCACATTCCTGGGCTGGGTTATCCTGGTTTGGGGGACACTGACTGTGTCCGTGTGTCTGTCACATTCCCAGGCTGGGTTATCCTGGTTTGGGGACACTGACTGTGTCCGTGTGTCTGTCACATTCCCGGGCTGGGTTATCCTGGTTTGGGGACACACTTCGGCCCAGCAGGTCTGAGCAGTGCTGACAGGGCTGGCCCGTCCATCCCTCTTATTGGTCCCACTGACATTTTACCTTCCTGCAGCACCAGCAGGGGCCAATGTTTGTGTGTGCAGCAATGTTTGTGTGCACAAATATCCAAACAGAGCCGACTTTAAGGCTTGGGGCTCCTGAATCTCTTGTTTATAACCATTTCCTGAGGAGCCTCAGGGATATTTACAAACATCCCACAGTGTTTGGGCAGCTCTGGTGCAGGGGCCTGGCCTCGAGCAGAGGCCTTGTGCACTGTTACCACACATTTGTTTGTTCTTACTGGGAAACAAGGAACGGGTTTTATTTTCCAACTGCAATTGCACCGTGAGATGTCTTTGTTCCAAGTCCTGCACTCCCAGTTTGCCAAAGGCATTCCTGTCTGAGCCCTTTGCCCTGGATCCTGTGACTGACTGGTCCCAGCAGCCAGGGTGACTGGGTGAGCTGGGCAGCCAGGAGAGGGGACAGCCTCACCCCTGCTGCAAAGTGAGCCTGGAGGGGCAGAGTGAGGGGTGCCCAAAGCAAGATTTTCCCTGGGAGAGGTTGGACAGGAGAATGGAGCACCCAGCCCCTTCCTAGGAAACCCAGAGCAGGGGAATGGGAGCCCAAGACCCCCCTGAACCCTGGGGCATCTCCTGGCCACGAGCTCAGCTGGGGCTGGAGGAGTCCAGGAAGTGTCTCCTGGCAGTCACTGCAATCTTACCCTCTGTGCTTCTTCAAAATAAGCGATCAAAAAACCCCACTCTTCTTGTCAGATTAAAACTGAATCCTCTACAAGACCAGAAGAGTTTTCATTCTTCCCTCCAACCCCAAGTGAAATTTCAGGGAAATAAAAGTTCATTAAACTCGGAATTTTGTACTCTGTGCATTCTGAGAGCAAATCACTCTGGCAGAGCCTCTGAGCTGCCCCATGGGGAATGGTTGGGCAGAGAGGGCAAACACAGAACCCCAGAATCCCACAACCACAGAATCCCAGAATTCCTGAGGCTGGAAAAGCCCTCCCAGCCCACTGAGTCCCAGCTGTGCTCGATGCCCACCTTGTCCCCAGCCCAGAGCTCTGAGTGCCACCTCCAGGAATTCCTTGGGCACCTCCAGGGACGGGGACTCCAAACCTCCCTGGGCACCTCCACCACACCCAGGGCTCAGATTTTCCCTGCAGTGATGAGCTGAGAGGTCGTTTCCAACGCTGCACTTTGCAAAGGCCAGGTGGGAGGGGCAGAGAGGGACGGAGCAGCTCCAGTGCCCAGGGGAGAAGCGGCAGCAGCAGGTCAGGCCCCAGGCAGGAGCGGGGACTGCTGCACTTGTCCCACTCTGTAAATCCTGAGAGGAAACCTGGCAGTGACAGCTCTGCCACACAGCAGCACGGACGGCCCTGGTGATGGGGATCCCTCCTGAGCAGCCTGTCAGAGCTCTGTAAAAGCAGAGGAGATCACAGCTCCTGGCTGGTTTTGTCTGCCAGAAACCTGTGACCCAGTTAGAAATGACCCAAACCAGATCCATCCACGGGCAGAGGAACAGGGACTGTGCTGACCCTCACCCTCAGGGTGACCCTGGCCAGCAGAGGTTGGGGTTGGTGATCTCAGAGGTCTTTTCCAACCCTAACAATTCCGGGATTGTGCAGAACTGCTGTGCGGCCACCTGGACTCCAGCCTGGCCAAAGGGATCGTACAGCAGCGTCAGGAATTCCCAGCTGCCCTGGGAAGGAGCACGGCTCCAGGAGAGCCAGCAGCTCCCAGGTGGCGATCCCTGCCCGAGGCGGCTGCAGCTGGCGGGGAGGCACTCGGCTTTACAGGGAAGGGCTTGTTTGTCACCGATTTCTGTTTCCCTGCAAACTGTGCCTGCCGTAACACGTCTGTATCCCAGCCTGTCATTTCGGGGTTTGATGGAAGCAAGTGATTCCACAGGCTGGTGTGAAACAGACCTGGGCATCTCAGCTGCTCAGGGCTGAGCTGCATCACCCCTGCAGGCACCTCCCGTCCCGCAGGCAGGGCACAGGCTGAGATAAATCGGTCTGAGCCGTCCCACAGGGCAGATCCAGCAGTAAAGCTGCATGACTGATACTCCTTCAGGGGAAAACCCAGCATCAATCCCGCCTGCCAGCGAGTGGGCTGAGAGTCACACAATTCATTTGGTTGATGTATTTGCTCTGGTGCTGTGTTCTGTCACCTGCGCTGCAGAGCCCCGGGGTGCCACCAGAGCTGGGCTCCCCTGAGCTGCTCACGGTGCTGGGACAGGGGCTCTGACAGCCCGGGCTGCCGGGAGCTGTCCCTGCCCCGGGCAGGGCTTGGAATCAGATAGGTTTGAGAGTCCTCCCAACCCAAACCCTTCTGGGAATCTGAGCAGCCACTCCTGGGAACTGTTTACACCCTTTGGTTTATCCCCTCTGCAGGCAGCTCCTGCGCCTCTCAGGACAGCACAGGAGACTTCCAGGGCTGATTTACCCCCTCTGGGCTGAGCCTCACCCTCGCAGCGGCTCCCTGGCTGACAGAGCTCCCCAGCCTGCAAGGGCTGAGACCCTGCAGGGAAGAGGAGCCTCCCGGGAAACCTGAGGAGCAGCAAACTGTCCCCAGGCATGAATCCTGCCGCATCCCCACAGCCAGACGCTTCCGGAGACATCCATTGTGGTGTGACCCCCGACACTCCTGCCCCTCTCCAAGGGCAGCTGGCCCTTCCTGGTGTGCTGGAGGCAAACATCCCCCCAGCTCCTCCCCGGCTCCGGTGCAGCAGTGCCGGGCCAGGGAATTGCAGGAGTGATGGAGCGATGGGACAGGCACGGCTGGAGCCCCGAGCAGCAGGGGATGGCTCTGTGCTCTCCCTGCTCCTGTCACTGCTCAGGTCCTGCTGCTTCAGAAACAAAGCTCAGCACGCGGCTCCTGAGGGTCAGTAAAGCAAATCCAGCTGCACTTCCAGGTGGCAAGGAGGAAGAGCTGTGGCTGGAAAAATAAATGGAAAAGAAAGGAAAACAAAGAGCCCTGAAAATCAGAAGTGGGAATGAAAAGCTGTTGGTGTCAACTGCTGCCTTCCCTGCCTTGCTCTTCTGGAGCTGCTTCCAGTCGGGAGATCTCCCCCAGGCCAGCACAGGGAGCTCTGCAGTCCCAGCACCGGCTCGGCAAACAGGATTTACCTGAACCAGTTAACAGGGAAAAGGCCCAGGAGCTCTGGGAAGACATTGCAGCTTCTCCAACTCCTCCCTGGTATCAACTGTTCGTGTCCCACTTTGCTGGGCAGGAAATGATGCTTGGCTGGGTGGGAAGGGTCAGTGTGGAACAGCTGGGCCCACAGCTACTCCCAGCTGCAGCAGCTCCATATTGAAATTAAGAAATTATATGGAGAATTAAGACATTAATGCTGATTTTTCAGGATGCACATCAGTGCTTTCATTAGAAGACCTCTGTGCCTCGAGTCAGCTGCTCCAAGCCCAGAGCTGGTGCAGGAAGGGGTCTCTTGCTCCATGGGAATGGTTCCCTGAGAGCCAACACCTGCCCGTGCACAGCCCTTGCTGCTTTACTCCACTGTGAATTGTCCAAATAATTTCTTGGGTGTTGAATAAATGAATGTACAATGCAATCAGGGCAATGTCCCTCTTGATGGGAAGTGGAGGGACAGCTCCCTCTCTGCTCCCTGTGACAGGGAGAGGACCCAGGGAGGGGCTGGAGCTGGGCCAGGGCAGGGTCAGGCTGGAGATCAGGAAAGGTTCTTCCCCAGAGGGTGCTGGGCACTGCCCAGGCTCCCCAGGGAATGGTCCCGGCCCCAGGAGCGTTTGGACAGCGCTGCCAGGGATGCACAGCGGGGATTGCTGGGGGTCTGGGCAGGGACAGGGGCTGGATCCATGATCCCTCTGGGTCCCTTCCCACTCAGGATATTCCATGATCCCTGTTTTGAGGGAATCCCAGCCATGGGGATCTGCTGTGTTCGGGAGAGAAGCTCTGAAGGCAGCAGGTTTGTGCTGCAGTGCTGGGGCAGCCGCTCCCCCGCTGCTCTCCCAGCACTCCCGGGGCTCCGAGAGTGCTGTGAGCCCTCGGATGAGCCCTTGCTGCTGCCGGGGCTCAGCCCCAAAGCCCCAGCGCTGCCTGCGTGTGCCAGCCGGGCTCCTCCTGCTCTGAATGACAGAACACCACACCAGCCTTTCCAGCAAGATTTATTCTCTCGATGATAAGCCAAATTAGTTTTGCTATTCTCTTCCTAATCTGATTGACAGGGCGAATCTGTCATCTTTTATCCTGGCACCTAAACTGCACACAAATAAGAGCAGCGAGCAGGGAGAGAGCAGCGCCCTGTCTGGCACGGCTCTGCAGGGCAGGGGCTCCCGGGGCCGGGATGCTCCCGGCGGGCGCTGCCGAGCCTGGATCCTGCCGGTGACAGAACCCCCGGAACGGCTCTGGAGCCTCCACGGCGGAATTCCTCGCCTTAGGCTTCTGTGTGGCTGCATCCTGACAAGCTGCCTTCAAATAACTTGATAATTGAAGGTTGTAATTCATGAATCTTAATGTTTACTTGACTTAATTGAGCATTAGTGTTAATTAAAACAAGTCAGTGGCTTCAATCCCAGTTCAAGAGCTTGGCATGAAGGAGAAAGTGATTCCTGCCTGTGCTCAGATAAATCTCCGTTATGATAAACAATGGGAACGAGATGAATAAATAATGTTTTATTTTGCTCACCCTCACTTTTCTGTCGGTGCCATGAAACAGGGATGTTATCAAAGAGATCAGGAGTGTGCCAGGCTTCCCTTCACTGAAAAATATTGCAATAAAATAGGAAACATGTTCTCCATCCTTCCTGCTGCCTCTGGAGAAAAGAGAAAATTATTCCTCTTCCAAAAAACACTCTTTTTAAAGTATTGAGGATAAATTCTGTAACCTCTGGACTGATCCAACTCTAACTGAATCCATATTTCCATTTCTACTGATATAAAAGAAAGAAAACCAGCCAGAGGGTCATCATCCAAGCAGAAACCCCCTTTGAAATGACAGATTTGCCTAAGAACTGCAGGATTGTCTTCCAAAAGTTCAAAACTGACTTTCCTTAATCATTTTTGGGTTTTGCAGCAAACTTCCCTCAGCAAGGGGCTCATGCTTAGGAAAAGGAACTGCATTTCTGACTGAGAAAAGTGACTTTTCACTGAGGGATGGAGGGATGGGGCAGCCACAGCCTCTCTGGGCACCCTGTGCCAGGGCCTCCCCACCCTCCCAGCCGGGAATTCCTTCCCAATATCCCATCCATCCCTGCCCTCTGGCAGGGGGAAGCCATTCCCTGTGTCCTGTCCCTCCAGCCCTTGTCCCCAGTCCCTCTCCAGCTCTCCTGGAGCCCTGGCACAGCTCCCCTGGCACTCCTGTCTAATGGAACATCTTCATCAGACCCTGGGCTGGGTGAGGAGAAGGATTCCCATCTGTTCCCATTAAACACAGGGAAGTGAAGAGCATTTTAAAGGCGAGCATGAAACCTGCACAAAGAAATTAATTTGAAGGTGAGCTATCCATAAAAACTACCCAGAGCTGCTGCCAGTGGGATGCACTCACAGAACTGCTGACAGGACTGCAGTTAATTAAACTCCACCTAGATTTATATTTTTGCTTATTAACTAAACCTATTGATTTAAACTCCCCACAAATGCACATTCTGTAAATAATTCTGTTCCTAATTAAATAATTCCTGTATTATGTCAGGGTATAAAGAATAAATTACTTGTAACTACTTCTGTTTCAGCCCTTAATCAATATCTGAGCTCAGTTATTTTATATCTCATGTAAATTTTTCACATAAGTGCCCAGCTCTCAGAGAGACTCTGTCCTGCCATTGTCTGGGTTGAAAAATGACACAGGTTTGTGACTTAGAGCTCCAAAGTGCTTTGCTTGGCACAGGACAGGAGCCAGAGTCACCCGAGTGCCAGAGGGCTCCTGGCTCAGGGGCTGTGCAGAGGGGGATCCTCTCCACCACCCCAGTGCTGGGACACGCCAGGGTCCCCGTGGAAGTTTAAAATTGAATATTTTTCAAATAAATCTGAATGAGGGATAAATCTGAACAAGGGATAAATCTGAACAATACATTTATCCAAAGAAAAAGGGATAAGCACAAGGATGTTTCACTAGGAGAAGAAAAAACAAGCAGACAAAATTAATCAAGGAATAATGGACTATTTGCTTTAATTATTTGCCCAAAGCTCTGTGGAGGTTGTGTGTAAAATCCCCATCATTATCTGCTCCAGTGGAGATGCAATCACAGCAGAGCTCAGTAAATCACTTCCTTCCCCATAGCCTGGGATGGGCCTGTCCCACACCTGGGGCCCAAGGGAAGCTTTGACTCAAGTCTGGGTCCTGCTCCCTTGGAAAAGGGTCTCTGGTGATCCCTGGATCTGCAGGCACCCCTGGTGGGGCCAGGAGGGGTCCTGAGCAGCCAAGGGTGTCCTCAGTGCCACCCTGGGCACCTTGCAGCCATTTAAGTGGTTTGGGAACTGTGGCCACCGCAGTTACTGTGAGAATGATCTCATTTTAATTCCGTGTTTTTAAACCTTCAGAACAATGCTGTTAAACCAGGCTGTACCTCATTAGTCAAGGTTTCAAACTGGGAGTCATTATTTTAAAAGTCTGTTTGCTATTTTACTGTCACAGGAATGCAAAATGAAAAGGGGGAAAGGTACCTTTTCCACTGGTATCTTGTGCAAATGAGCTTAAAAGGTTCTGGATCAAAAAATGAGCTCTGCTTATTAAAAAAACCCAAATGAGCTTATTTTTTAATCTGCTATTGCCATCATTCCCTTTGCCATCAGCATCTCCCCATTGCAAAAGGCAATATGAGAATAACACCAGTAAGGCAGAGCAGGCAATAATCACCCACAACAGGTGGAATGGCTGAATTGCACCAAAACCTTCAATTTGCTATTGATCACCAATTTGGTATTAGATTCAATTTGGTGAACAGCTTCAGCCAAAACCCTTCAGATTTTTTGATCTGAATTTCTGTTATGCCTTTCCTATATCTCCACATATAATCCCATTTTGGAAATAGCAGTAGAGATCTTCAAAGATAAAAAAATCCTCTAAAAATGCCCGAACGAAAGGGCTTTTAAAAGCAAACAACACTTTTCCTTTGAGTGCAGCTGCACCCACCTTTTGCACGGTGAAGATGAAATACTGAGTATGGGATAAATCATGGAACAAATATGGGAGCCAAGGCTGAAAGATATATTTATTTAGAGTGTGAGAGTTTTGCCTTCAAAACCAGAAAGATAAGAAGTGATCTGTCACTTGTGTTTGCACAGGACCGAGTGTGTCACTGGGATTGTGCTTGGGGCTGCTTTGGATGGATCACCCTGCTCCTCCTCCCCTTCCTTCCAGGGTATTCCAGGGCCACCAGGGTATTCCAGGGCCACCATCACCCCTGTCCCGTCAGCCCCTCCCCGAGCACCGAGCCCTGGCATTCCCAGGAGAGAGCAGCGATCCCAGGCTGCCGGAGCTGCAGGGAGCCGGAGCCTTGCACGGCTCCCCGCCTCTGCCAGCCGTGCCCTCCCTGCCTTGGAGCAGTGACAAACCCTTTATCCCATTCTCCCACCAATCTGGATTAACTTCTTAGCACAGCTTTGGGAAATGGGCTCCGAAATCCTCCTAAAGCCCCGGCAGCTCGCACAATGCCCAGGGTTTCTGGCCGAACTCCGGGAAGGGAGAGTTTATTGGGATCCTCTCCCATTCGAGGGAGCAGCGCAAACCCGGGAGCTGTGGGAGCGCTCGCTGCCAGCCTGTGGCAGGACCCTGCGGGAGCCGCGGGCTGCAGGAGCGGTGGGCACAGCCCTGTCCCTCTGCACGGCCCCTCCGAGCGGCTGGGACATTCCCCGGGCTGTCCTCGGAGCCTGGCCAGGGCTCCAGGGACAGGGGACACACAGGACACAGAGCTGCTGGAGAGATCCAGAGGAATCCTGGAGCTGATCCAGGGCTGGAGCCCCTCTGGAGCCAGGCTGGGAGAGCTGGGAATGTTCACCTGGAGAGGAGAAGGATCCAGGGAGAGCTCAGAGCCACTTGCAGGGCCTGAAGGGGCTCCAGGAGAGCTGGAGAGGGACTGGGGACAAGGGATGGAGGGACAGGACACAGGGAATGGCTTCCCACTGCCAGAGGGCAGGGATGGATGGGAGATTGGGAATTGAGAATTGTTCCCTGGGAGGGTGGGGAGGGGCTGGCACAGGGTGCCCAGAGCAGCTGTGGCTGCCCCTGGATCCCTGGCAGTCCAAGGCCAGGTTGGACACTGGGGTTTGGAGCAGCCTGGGACAGTGGGAGGTGTCCCTGCTCTGGGGAAACGTGAAGAGTGTTCAGATGAGAGCCAGGAAACACTGACAACACAACAAAAGTGAGAATTAAATGAGTTTTGGAAAAAAAAGCCTGAAAAAAAGAAAAATATGGAATGCAGAACCCCCACTTCAGCCTGAATATTTTAACCCAGAGGAAGTCAAGAGCTGACTCTCTCACGGTGTGTGTGGATTGATCCATGTTTCTCTTTAAAAAGAGGGGTTTTTAATGTATCAGACAAGGAAATTCTGAGCTCTGCTTCAAACAAGAAATTCTGCACACTAGAAAGCAATCTCACAAGGAATCAACTTGGTAAGGGAAATGTAATTACATGTACAGACACTCCTGTGCTTGAACTCCCGAAATTATGAGTAGCTGCTTCTCTAAAAATTATCCTCTCAGGAATTGATGAAAAGGGACAAAATCTGCATCTCGTCTTTCGCAGTGACCCTGCTGAGAGACTGAGAGTATTGTGGCAATGGTCTGAACTCTTCAGATCAAAATCAAACCAAATTTTCCCCTGGCACCTCCAGAACAGAATTATTACCATGGAGACAATATAAAAATAGTAATACTGATCCTAATTAATAGGCATTAAGTCTTTCCATCACAAGACATTCAGAATCTGCCACGTTCGCTGTTAAACCCAGCTGAAAATGATTGGGAATTGTTATTTTTCAAGCTGAAGCCTCTGTTCAGATGCAGTTACTGAGTCCCAGGGCGGTGAAAGGCCTGGGCCAACCACAAACAGAGACAGCCGCACACCTCAACAGAGCTGCTGGGTTTGGGGACCTGCACACGGAATTTCTCACGGGTTTTTCTGAACACACCCATGCCCAACCCATTAACTGTCCCTGTGCCATGGAATTCCCCGAGGATCAGCACTGTGCTCACAGCCCGGCTGCTCCAGGCAAACGGCAGCTGCACGGGGGACAGAGCCTGGGGGGCCTGGGGGGCTCCCTTCACCTCCTGGATCCAGCTGGGACGTGGGTTTCAGCTTCAGTCTGCCAGAGAATCATGGAATCCTGGAATGGTTTGGGTTAAAGGGGCCTCAAAGCCCACCCAGTGCCACCCCTGCCATGGCAGGGACACCTTCCACTGTCCCAGGCTGCTCCAAGCCCCAATGTCCAACCTGGCCTGGGACACTGCCAGGGATCCAGGGGCAGCCACAGCTTCTCTGGGCACCCTGTGCCAGGGCCTGCCCACCCTCCCAGCCAGGAATTCCTTCCCAAATCCCATCTAACCCTGCCCTGTGTCAGCAGGAAGCCACAAAGGAAGACTGATGCCTCCCAACACAGTTGAATCCTATGAGAAAGCAGGCGTCCAGAAAAAGGACAAATTGTCCTTGGACTTAGCTCACAGATGGAATCTGTTGGATGGGTATTTTTGCCCAACATCATCAGTTTTATTGGTGATCATAGGCAATGACATTATTTATCATCTCTAGGTCCGTGTCAGCAGCCGGGTCTGGGGCACTGGGGGCTGCCCTGGGGGGTGCAGGGGTCCCGTGTCTGGGTGAAATTCAGACCCATGGATTCAGAAACCTGCTAGAGCAGCAGGATATCTCTCCCGCTCTTTGACATCTCAGGAAAGATGTTAAACCACCTGGCATCCAGAATAAATCCCTGGAGCACATGAGGGAAATCAGGTCACTAGTGCTGATCATTCGGATTCAACAGCCAATGGAATTTTCTGGGTTCATGGGTGTGTTTCTGTAGGGAGCACGAATGCCTGGATGTTGTTACACTGAAGTTGGCCATGAGCTTTTTCATACTCACCTGCAACTTTGTGCTTTGCTACATTTTTGCTTATGTAGGAATTTTTAAAACATATTCAAGACTCCTGAGCAAGAAGCCTCTGGAAGATGACATTACCCTGGGATAGGAGTGATAAGATGGAGCCCTGTGGTACAAAGGTTAATTCCTTTTGCATAAAATGTAGCAGATCAAAAATCCTGTGGGATTATTCCTTAGTCTGCATTTTTCCAGAGCAGCACAAAGGGCTCACGGTGTCTGACCTCCTGCAGGGCTGTTCTGCCTTTGGTCCCTACAGGAACATCCCAGCGGTGACTGGAACCAGATGGGCTTTAGGGCCCCTTCCACACCAGCCCGTTCTGTGCTCCCCAGGGACCCATGGAGGACATCCCCGGTGGCAGCTCTTCAATTTGTATTTGGTGTATTTAGACAAGCCAGGGAGAGCTGTGTGGGTGAGGAGTTGGGTGAGTTGACATTTCAGGGCCGTGACGCTGCAGGTGATGGCCCTGTCCCTGGAGTGTGTGTGTGTCACCCCTGCTGTGACTCCCCCAGGTCCCACCTTCCTGGCACTGTGGATGTGAGTGACGGGGCAGTGCCTGTCCCCTGAGCTGGCACTGCTGAGTCCTGGGGACAGTTTTTGCCACTGAGGGGCTGGAGCGTGTCCAGGGAAGGGAAGGGAGCTGGGAAGGAGCTGGAGAACTCCTGAGGGAGCTGGAAAGGGGCTCAGCCTGGAGCAAAGGAGGCTCAGGGGGCCCTTGTGGCTCTGCACAACTCCCTGACAGGAGGGGCAGCCGGGGGGGTCGGGCTCTGCTCCCAGGAACAGGGACAGGAGGAGAGGGAACGGCCTCAGGCTGGGCCAGGGGAGGCTCAGGGTGGACATCAGGGGGCAAAAATCATGGACAGGGTTGTAAATCATTTAAACAGGGGCAGGGTGGAGTCCCCATCCCTGGAAGTGTCCTCAGAACCGTGGATGTGGCACTTGAGGCTGTGGTGACCTTGGAGCTGCTGCTGGGCTGATGCTTGGACTTGGTGGTCTCAGAATTCCTTTCCAGCCTTAGGGACTCTGTGAGTCTGTGGGAATGTTGGGCCTGACAGCATTCCTCGTGCTCAGAGGCAGCTCTGCCTCCCTCCCCTTTCTCTCAGGAATGTGCTCCAGGCTGCGGCTCCCTGGTGCTGTTCCATGTTTGGGATCACAGTGTCGGAAACGCCGGTGGGTAGTGGCTGCGTGCTCGTAGGAAGCTTGGGAAAACACATTTTCTCGGGAATGACTGTGCTTTTTGTGAGTAGCCATTTTTTAGGGTTATTAAACTGAACATCCTGGCAAGTTGTGCCACTTTCATCAAGATTTTCCTGTAACATTCCATATGTTCTCACAGCAAATTATCCTGGGGAACGTGGGAAAAGCTCATTGTCACAGGGGGAGAGATGAAGGACTGGTCTGTCCTGGAGATTGTAGGAATGTGGACAGGAGCTTTGGAGAAGTGATTGGAGCAGAGCAGCTCTGCTCGGGCTCTCTGGGGCCCTGAAAACCCATCCCACAGAGCCCTGGTGCTCCGGACAGCCGGGACTGGGGCTGGCCCTGCTCCAAGGGGCTGCTCCTGCCTCGAGGGTGCTGCAATCTGCTGTGCAGAGGACTCGGGAGAATGAGTTTGTGATCCCTTTTTTCTTGGTTTGGAGTGGCAAACGGGCTGCTGGAGATGGGGATCAGAGCAAAGGATGGCGAGAGAGCTGCCATGGCAAGGGGAGCAGCTGTTTGAACAAGGTTTGGATGGAACAGATCTCGCCCTGGCAGCTTTTCCCAGGAGCCAGCCTCCCTTTCATCAATCCCTGCATTGGAGAGACGCCTTGGGATGGCTGTGGACATCTCAGCTTGTGGACAGATTAAATGTGGGCTGATTAAAGCAGACCGGGATGGGGGGCACATCAGCTGCTCTCGGGCTTTGTCTGAGTCCACCTCCCCTCTGCTATGGATCCCCTGAAAGCTGGGAAGTTGCAAAATTTCTCCTTAGAATTAATTCTTTCTCAGAATCTCCTTCATCGCCTTTTGTACAACCTGGAAAAGGCAGGAAGCAGAGAGCTCAGGAGATGAACCGACTGCCCCAGGGCCTGAAGGCAGCTGGTGTCACACAGGGACCAACAGCTCAGGGAATTATTGCTGCGTGTGCCCGGCCCGCTCTGGGAACAGACCCGCGCTGGGTGGGGACAGCAGCAGCACAATTGTGTTCCAAATGGCTTCAGTGTCACCTGCAGGGGGACAGGCAGGGCTGTCAGGAGGGGCTGCTGCACTGAAACATCCCAGCCTGGAAGGACGTGACAGAGTGTCCGTGCACAGCCACAGCATCCAGGGTGGGTCAGGCTGGAAGGGACCCCAGAGGGTCACTGTCCCACTCCCTGCTCCAGCAGGGCCATCCCAGAGCTCAGGGCACAGCAGAGTGTCCATGTGGCTCTGGAATATCCCCGGGGAGGAGACTCCAGCCCCTCTCTGGGCTCTGCTCAGGGCTGGGCCCTGCCCAGGGCAGAAGTTGTGCCTCCTGTGCAGGGAATTCCTGGGCTCAGTCCCTGGTTCCATTTAGCCACTCCTCCCAGCTTTGTGTCCCTTTCCCTGTCTCCTCCTGGGCTGTATCGAGCCCCATTGCAAGGACACAGCAACAGCCACTGCCTCTCCTTGGAAGAGGTGGCAGGGTCTGGTAAAACACACTTGCAGAAAGATGAAGCCACAGCAAGAAAAAATGCTCCTTTGGGATTAAAATGCTGATACAAGGATGAAAGATGCTGCTGCTGCTGCTGGGCTCCAGACTCTCCTGTGTCCTCTGTGTTTTCCGAATGATCCTGTAACAGCAGTGCCTGCCATTGAGCACAGAGCAGCAAAGAGCACGTTCATTTAAGCATTAAAGCTCCAAGAATTACATATTTTAAAATTTGTTTCCTTTTATTTACTCTTCCCAGAGTAAACTTGTGAAGCATAACTATCAGAATCCATTCATTTTCCACCCATCTGCTCTCTGGAATGGTGCCCGGGCTCCGAGCACCTCCTGAGGCGAGCAGCTGGGTCAGCACCCAGGGCTGTCCCGGCCCAGAGAAGTCACTGGACTTTGGCTGTTGAGCTTAACCCGGTCACATCTGGCCTTTGGAGGGCTCTGCCTGGGGGAGGCAGCAGGAAATCATTGTCAGCACTTCACTTCCAGCTGTGCTGGGAGTGGGCACAGCCCTGTCCCACCGCTGCTCCCTGCTCTGTCCCTGGTGCTGCCCGGGAGCCCTGTCCTGCCTCCGCCCTGCTGGGGATGCTGCCAGGGGAATCCAGCAAGGGAATAACTTCACTGAGCGATCTCCACGCGACCAGAGAGCTGGAACGGATCCACCTTCCCGCAGGGCTCCCAGCCCCCCAGGGGAACCAGCCCTGCCCCTCCCCTGGGGCACGAGCCCCACCATGGGCCGGGAGAGCTGCACCTCATTAAAACAGACTCAGGGAAGCCAAGAGCTCTGGCTAATCATCTTTCTGCCTAACACATCTGCTTTTTCCTCACTTTGGTCTATCAGATACCTCCACAGAGCTCCATGCTTATGACACTTCATGTGATACCAGACCAAGCACATTCTCTCACTCAATACTTTTTAGCTGCTCTTTTTTGTTTCCCAGTTTCTCAGTGATTTTTTAAAAAGAGATTGCACAATACAAACTTTTAGGACTTAAATTAAGCTCTTTGCTGGCTCACAATGAGCTCTTGCCTGTCTGAGGTAGGTCAGTCTCAATTTGGTTGGATTTTCTTAATTCTCCTAATGGTGTTTGTTCAGACCAGCAGAGGGTCTCGATTGAAACTGCCCTCAGCATGTTCAGAAATATAAAACTGATTGAGCATTGGAAGTCCAAGGAGGAACATAACCCACCCCAAACCCTCTTCTGCCATCTGCAGAAACAAAACAACCCAAAAGTTACTCCTCACTGCAGGGCAATAAAGGTTTTCAGAGCAAATGGTGAGTGAGGAGTTTCCTCACTTGCTCAAGGTGAGAGTGAGATAATCAGTTTGCTCCTGGAGAACAACTCCAGCAGGGATGTGACTGCAAGATCAGGCACTGCAGAAACAGTGGTGGCAGAATTTCCACTCTTGTTTATTCCTACTCCCAAAGAAATTGGTGCTGGACACTCACCGTAAAGGAACTGGAAGGTTGATGGTCCTAAGCTGCATCTGTGGACCTTCCTGGGAACAGCCCTTGTGAACAGCTTATTTCATTGTTTGAAGCCCTCATAGCTCTGCATAAAAGCAATTTCTATTTCTTCATTCAACGTCTGTGTCAGTAGCATAGAGACTGAACTGGGATACTCTGAATGAAGGGAGGAACTGTTAAAACCCCAGACAAAATCTGTCCTTTTATTTGTTGTGAAATGCTGGGATAAGATGGATGTTTGCCTCTGGCAGGTTAAAATTGTAACAGTCATGATCATCATCAGACGTAAACTCACAGAATGGTTTGGGTTGAAGGGGCCTCAGAGCCCCCCCAGTGCCACCCCTGCCATGGCAGGGACACCTCCCACTGTCCCAGGCTGCTCCCAGCCCCAGTGTCCAACCTGGCCTTGGGCACTGCCAGGGATCCAGGGGCAGCCACAGCTGCTCTGGGCACCCTGTGCCAGGGCCTGCCCCCCCTCACAGCCGGGAATTCCTTCCTAAAATCCCATCTGAATCCCCCCTACTGCAGCTTTAATCCATTCCCTCTGTCCTGTCACTTGTCCCCAGTCCCTCTCCAGCTCTCCTGGAGCCCCTTTAGGCCCTGGAAGAGGCTCTGAGCTCTCCCTGGAGCCTCCTCCTCCCTGGAAGTTCTCAAAAGCCCCGTGGACCATTTGGAGCCTCTGTGGCTCCTGCAGTGCCCTGTCTGTGCTGGGGAAATGCAGGCTGGGCTGAAAGCCCACCAGAGATATTTCTGTCAAAAGGAATCCACTTTTGAATCGGTGTTCTGGGGAGCTGGGAGAGAAAAGGAACAGGAAGGGAGGAGGAATCCAAGGAGGAAGACCCTGTGTGAGGCAGGCACTGGCCTCGGTGCAGCTGTGCAAAGTTTATTCAGCTCTGGCCTGGTCTGCTCCAGGACCTCTCCGATGGATGAAGAGTGGAGCTCCTTTGTTTTTAATTAATTAATTGATTGAACTATGAAGTTTCATAGGAATGGAAGATCTGCTAAAGTAGGTTGAAATCAGGAAAGAGATTATTAAAAAAAAATAATAAAATTCGTATAATTCCCAAACATTGGATTTGAACATTATCAGAATGAAATGTTCCAGACTTTGATATCTGAAAGTGCTTCATCTCAATCTTCAATAAATCCCTTTCTATGTAGAAGTGACACTTTTCATATTAAAATTAACACACATTTACAAACAGAGAGGGGTTTAATGGTTAAATAGACCAAATCTGAATGAAAATGAAGAGCAATTGCAATTCCAGAATCTTTTTTTCATCGTGTCCCTTTAGAAAACTCTGATTTAATTTAATGTACATTTCCATCCTCTTATTTTTATCTACTTTGGATACATCTGGAAAGCCTGTTTTTCCTTTTTATGGAAATTTTGGATGTATCTGGAAAGCCCATGGTTCCTTGTTATGGAAATGGAGCCCCTCCAAGCTCGGAACAGGTGATTACAAGGGCAGAGCAGCAGAGCCTCCTGCAGAGGCACGGGGAGCACTGGAAATGCTGGTTCTGCCCTGTTCTAACCAGGGCCCGTCCCTGGCTGTGGCAGAAGAGTCTCACAAGTTTTCCTCCCTGTGCTTTAATTTCCACTGCAATTTCTCTTTGTCCTGCTCATCCCACATTTGCCTGGGGGCAGAGCATCAGGTGAGAAAAAATGACCCAGGTTTAAAAAGCCCCGAACAACCTGCTGCGGTCTGAGCTCTGTTCTCGCCACGGGCAGGGATGGGAAAGGCAGGAAAAGCCGATCCCAGCTGGATGCTGCGGGTCCTGGAATGACCCTGCAGGAAACCAGACAAATGCTGACTCGCCCTGGGTGATTTCATCTTCTCAAGGGTTCCTTCCCCAATTCTGATAGAAGTCAGGATAGAAGAGATGTCTGAGATTACATTTCCCCCCCACATTACTCTCCCTTTTCATTTATTTCTGGCTTCTGGGTGTTAAAAGGTGGGATTCGTTCCTTAAACCTTCCCCAATTCCACTGGAAGTTGTGGAGAATCCCTTTGTTCCTGCACGTTCCCTCCAAGTTCTTTGGCCAGCAATGGGATTTGCGGTTCTGTTCTGCTCCGTTCGGCCGGGGCCGTTTGTCTGTCCTTGTCTTTGCACGGCTCCCGTTCGGTGCGGCGCACCCATCCCTGCGCCTCCCATCGCCATGGAAACCCGCACTGCCAGACCGAGCTCCCCAATCCCTGCTCCCGGCACCCGGCTCCCTGCTGCCGCAGTCCGGGCATGCGAATGACCGAGGGAGAGCTGCAAGGGCAAACTGCCACAAACTGCGCGGCTTTCCACACATCGCCACCTTTTACAAAGATCCGCTCTGGTGGGCTCCGGGAATGCTCGAAGTGCTCCAGGCCGGATGGGACGGGACTGGGAGCACCCTGGGACAGTGGAAGGTGTCCGAGCCCATGGCAAGGGTGGCACTGGATGGGCTCTGAGGTCCCTTCCCACCCAAACAAAGGTGCTGCTGCTGCTGCTGGCTCAGCCCGTGCTGGGGAACCCCCAGGCTGTACCCCGGGAGCTCTGGGAGCCCGGAGCAGCATCCCCGAGTCCCGCCCGGCAGGTCGGGCACCCGCGGGAGGAGGATCCGGAGGGGAAATGGTTTGGGTTTGTAACGAGGACTTCCCTCGGAGCAAGCAGCACCGACTTGCCCGCTGCAGGCTGGGAGAGGCAGCTGGAGAGGAGAAAGGACAATGGAGATAGTCCCATTGGGATAATCCCATCGGGATAATCCCACCTGCCCCTGGGTAATCCCACCCTGGGCAGACACACGGCAGCCATAAGGGTGGAATCAAAGCCCCTCCACTGCCAAAGGGAAAATATCCTGAGGAGCAGGCCAGGATTCCTGCTGCCCGAGGCAGGGATTGCCTGGGCCAGTTTGGATCCATAAACTCCATAAACCTCCCAGTTGTGTCCAGCCACTCCCTTTGAGGTTCTGATCTCTCAGGTCTCACTGAGGCTTTCTCCAAGCCAATCTCCTCTGAGTCGATCCCTTTTGAATTCCTTGTTCCAGCTGAGCCTGTCTGGCCACAGGAGCTGCTCCCACCTGCCCAGGTCCCTCCTGGGCTGCAGGTGAGTTCCATGGGGGTGAACCACGGGGTCCCTGGGGCTGTGAAGAGCTGCTGGTGTTGTAAAGCCCAGAAGGCTCATGGATGACTCAAACACAGCAGTCTTCCCACTGTTCTGCAGCATTTTTTGTTTACGGATTTATGGAAATTTGGGTTTTTAATCAGCGCCAAACCCCAAGAACTTTCGGATTCTGTGCCACTGTTATAAATAATTAAAAATGGGGGAAGGAGGGAGCATTAGTGTGCTGGGGAAACGTTGTAGCAGCTCTGCTGCATTTTCTCTCCTGGCGCTGCCAGGCTGGAAAAGCTCCTGGTGAAGAGCAGATGGGCTCCGGCCAGGGAAGCTCTCACAGGGCAGAGCACGCGGAATTACAGCGCTGGTCCGTGGCCGCGCTGCCTCCTGCCAGGTGTCAGCACCCTCAGCCCTGCTGGAACGAGGGACATGAGGGACAAGAGGGAATGAGGGAAGTGAGGGACATGAGGGGAATGAGGGTATGAAGGAATGAGGGGAATGAGGGACATGAGGGGAATGAAGGAAGTGAGGGAATGAGGGAAGTGAGGGACATGACGGACATGAAGGGAATGAGGGAATGAGAGGAATGAGGGAAGTAAGGGAATGAGGGGAATGAGGGAAGTGAGGGAATGAGGGGAATGAGGGGAATGAGGGGAATGAGGGAATGAGGGGAATGAGGGAATGAGGGAATGAGGGGAATGAAGGAATGAGGGAATGAGCGCTGCTGGCGCTCAGCTCCGGCTGCGTCGGGGCTCCTGCAGCCCCACAGCTCCCACGGCACAGGGGCAGCTCCCACAGGAGTTTTCCGGCTCCGCAGTAGAACCGGGGTGCCGGCGGGGGTGGCTGGGGCTGAGCGGAGCCCCCTGCACCCACAGGCAGAAAGGACCCAGGAGCAGCTTTGCTCAGCTGCACGCAGGGGTGACGGCGCTGAGCAGCGCAGCCAGCAGCCGTGGGCAGGGCTTCTGGAGCACAGCCGAGCCTGGGAGCACTGAACAGTGGGCAAACCACAGAAACCTGGAATCCCAGCAGGGCTGGGGATGGGAGGGACCTTAAAGACCATCCAGTGCCACCTCTGCCATGGGCAGGGACACCTCCCACCACCCCAGAGTGCTCCAAGCCCCGTCCAGCCTGGTCTGGGACACCTCCAGGGATGGGATGTCATTATTTACACGTCCCACTGCAATCCAGGCCTTACAAGACCCCTTTCCTATTCACTGACCCCAGGGAAAAACCCAAGACCAGCTCCTTGGCAGTTTTGAATTGTGTTTCTCTGGAGCAGGCCCTGCCCTGGCGGGTCGGGTGAGCCCTCTCCTCACCAGCCACTCCAATTTTTGGGAAAGGAGATGCATTCCCCCCCACCAGGGGCTGCACAAGGTCCCAGTCATTCCTGGTGGCTCTTGGCTGCTCCTCAGCAAACTGGGGAGGGAATTAAGGGCTGCCTTCATCAAAGAACACTGAAAAAATGAAGATGAAAAAAAATGTAAAATTAATGGGAAAAATGAAATGAAGACGAAAAAGTAGGCAAAGCCTTTGTGTGCAATTTCCTTTGGGGGAAGTCACCTGTCACCTCTGAGAGCAGCCTGGCCCTGACAAGAGCTCCTTTCATCACCTGGGAAGTTGCCCATTTGCACTTTGAAGTCTCTCATTTGCTGTTCCTGCATTCAGATGCAGGTTTCTGTTTCTTGGGGGTTTTTTATTGTTTGGACGTTTTTTCCCATGTTTGTCCTACAAGGAAAAAATCAAATGAACAACCTCGATCCAGGGGTTGAGTTCACTGATGTTGTCCTTGAGGAGGGAGGCTTTGATAGGCAAAGAATTCCAGAGATCTTTTTTTCCTTGATCAGTGTGTTACATTCCAAATTCAATATTTTGGGTGTTCTTATGAAAAAAAAAAAAATCCCACAGGTGCCCTTAAAGGACCCACTCATCACTAAATACTCAGCTCTTCCTATCAGTGACACATCCCAGATGTGATCCCTGTGATAAATGGAGCATTACCCTGACTCCTGCAATGAAACTGGTGTGAATTAGCTGAAGACCAGAGCTGGAGTTTATACTGGGGAGGCACTTCCTAAGAGGCAGAAATCCCTCACTCTGCTCCACGACTTCCCAAGCGAATGACAGGGAGAGCAAGGAGTTTGTTCCATTTTCACTCTGCTTTCTCTCCCTCTGCTTTTATTTCCTTTTTTGAGATGCCTGAGGGCGCTGCATTTCAAGAACAAATTAATTACCTGCTTTATTTCTTGTCTACTTTCAAAGAAAACTGAATCCTCACCTGAAAGACTTCAAAAAACCTGTGGATGTGGCACCTGGGGACAGGTGGTGACCTTGGCAGTGCTGGGGAGCGGTTGGACTCGATGGGCTCAGAGGGTTTCCTCAACCCAGATTATTCTGTGAACCATCATTTGATAAAGAAATCTGGTTTTGGCCTGGTTTGGACTCTCCATCCTGGGTCGGTTGTGTTGTTTTCCTTCCAGCCCCGAGGCCGGGGGAAATAACCCCAGGTGCCCCAGGGAACTCTCCCTCACACCTTTCCCTCCCGCCCCAGGTGTGGGGCTGTGGAGAAGGGATGTGAGAACAAACCTGCTCCGCTCCTGGGAGCCCTGTGCCTGTCACAGCGCTGGGACACGGAATCCACGGTGGCGGGGTGGGAAGGGACCTTCAGCACCGGCTCTTCCCCTCCCTGCCCCGGGCATCGCCCCTGGTGTGCAACAGCTGCCCCGGGATCCTGCACAGAGAAGAGCAGGAACACGGGAAAGCAGGGACAGAGCTGGACAGAGCTGGACAGAGCCAGACAGAGCTGGACAGAGCTGGACAGAGCAGGAACAAAGCTGGACAGAGCTGGACAGAGCTGGACAAAGCAGGAACAAAGCTGGACAAAGCTGGACAAAGCCAGACAGAGCTGGACAGAGCTGGACAGAGCTGGACAAAGCAGGAACAAAGCAGGAACAAAGCTGGACAGAGCTGGACAAAGCTGGACAAAGCCAGACAGAGCTGGACAGAGTAGGGACAGAGCTGGACAAAGCAGGAACAAAGCCAGACAGAGCTGGACAGAGCTGGACAGAGCCGGACAGAGCTGGACAGAGCTGCCCCTTGGCGTGTCCTGAGCCACACCCCGCTCCTTCAGACTTAGTTCTCACCTGAAAACTGGTCCCTTTGGCTGGGACCACCTGGCTGTCGGTGACTCCTGCTCCAGGCAGAGCTCCTGCCCTGCTCCCAGGAAATGCTGCTTCATTCCTTGGCTCTCTGTCCCTCCCGAGGCTCGGGCTGTGGGCGGTGTCTGGAGGACCTGATACAGCTCAGGAGCTCCTGTTTGAGCAAACAGCTGTGCTGGGGATATTCCTGTCCATGGACATCCTGTGCCTCATCTCCTCTCCTTCCCAGGGTTACTGAAAAGCGCAGGAAACTCCAAACGCAGCACTGTGCAGCTGGTTGGGAGGGAGTGACACAGCCCCAGCTTTGGGGTTTCTGTAACCCTGGGATTATTTTGTTTGAATGAAGTGAGATCTGCCCGCTCCTCTCTTTGTGCTGCACTCAGACACTTGGGGGTTAAAAATTGTGGAATTATCCCTCAGTGGTACAAACAAAAAGTACCTTTGTTTTCTTCTGGATATTTTTGTTTTGTTGTTGTTGTTGTTTAAGACAATATTCCAAGGCCTGTTGGTCAGTGCCAGTCAGGTGATTTTTCTCACTTTGGTCTGACACAGAGCTCTAGTCTTTTTTCCTTGGGTTAACTCTAATTTATGTTTTGGACAGATTTAATAATATCACCATCTCTACTATATTATCCTATATAAGCAGAACAATTTTTAAATGGAGTCTTTTATCCTCAGTGCTATTGCTCATCCCTGATTATTCATACCCAAACTTTGGGTTCTTTTGTTACGTTAATCAGTTTTTAACATTGGGAGGAAGGAGAAAGGCAAGAAAGAGAAAGGAAACAATGCCTGGCCCTGGCTCTAACGTGATACCTTTACACTTGCTAAAATCCAGATAAATGCTTCCCTCCATTAACCGGGGTGAGAGGGCTCTGTAACCACAGGGGGTATTTGGGGTGTGAGGGGGCTCTGTAACCACTGGGATATTTGGGGTCTGCAGGATTTGAGTTGTGCACAGGGCTCTGTAACCACGGGGGATATTTGGGGTGTGCAGAGGGCTCTGTAACCACTGGGATGTTTGGGGTGGTTCCTGGGTCACAGGCTGGAAGTGGCCTCGGGGTTCTGCTGTCCCACCTCCTGTCCCAAGCAAAGCCAGCCCCAGGCAGGGCCCTCCTCAATTTCCCTTTGAAGACCCTCCAGCAGTGAGAGCCCAGAGCTCTCTGAGCACTGAAGAACCCCAGCAGTGAGAGCCCAGAGCTCTCTGAGCACGTGCAGCAGGTTTTCCCTGGATGCAGCTGGGGTGTCCCTTGTCCCCGCCATCCCCTGGCCGTGCTCCTGCCCCTCAGGGGAGAGCCGGGCTGTGCTGTCCCCGTGACCCCAGGGAAGGTGTCCCTGAGCTCCCCAGTCCCTGCTCTGCCCAGACCTGGCTCTCTCCCGTTCCCCGGGGATTTCACTGCCCTGACCGGCCCTGGGGCCTCCCCTGCTGTCCCAGTTTGCCCAGCACTGTGGTCCCTGCAGGGCCCCGCTGCCCTGGGAGCAGCTGGGGCACCTCTGGCCGGCTGCTGCTGAGGAGCCCCGGCTCCTTCACTGCAGGAGGGTGGGAGCGGGATGAGCCTTGAGGGCCTTCCCCCCAAACCATTCCACGGCACTCTGATCCCTCATCCCTTCCAGCAATCCCTGATGCTGCGGCATCGTCATTGGAGAGAAAAGTCATGTTTTGCGTGTAGAAGACAAAAACAATATATATCTGTAAAAACAGCCATTTCTGCCAGTAATTTGTGAAACGTCCCCCATGGCAAGGTAAAATTTTGCCAAAGGTTTTTCCTTTCTTACTGCAACATGTTTGAAGTTAAAAACACAACTTCAGCTTCCTTTTACTCTCCCTGCTGCCTTGTTTTAATTTCAATGAGCTAAACTAATTTATTCAACCTGCTGAATGATGGGCTGCCGGTTCTTCTGTCGTAATTGCGATGCAGGCAGCAAGAGATGAGATAAATCGCATGTCATAGGATCCAGATCAATAAATATATATAAGTATGTGAAAAATTAAACTCAGGAAGGAGGTTCAGATGCATTAGGTTTATATCAAAGGTCACAGCAATACCTGCAGGCATCGAGGGAGCAACTTCAGGAACACATTAACTGAAACATTTTCATTGCACAAAGCAGCTTCACCAAAATAAAAGGATTTCCTGGTAATGTGCTGATTGTGTTAATTTTTAAACAGAATTCTGTTTCACTGAAGTAAAGATGTCTTGTTACCTTTACTTCAAGTGTATAATTTCTCAGAGATCTGTCATATTAATTTGATGCTATTTAGTCTTAGATTTGATTATAATGTTTTGACAGATGTCAAATGTCATATGTCAAAGTACTGTAACATTGATCCCACAGGAAACAGGAGCTTTTCATATCTGCACAGCTGAGGATTAAATATAAAACACCTCAGAATAAGGATGGAAATCGCTCTCTGAGCGTTGGAACCGTCTGTCAGGAGGAAATGCCAGATTCCAGCCCCCAGTGCTTTGGAGCAGAAGTGTCTGGGGTTGTGTTAATGGTGAAAATCACTTTTACCTGGAAATGTGGAGCTCACTGGAATGTTGTGAGCAGCGAGTTGGCATCACACTTTCCCAAACACCCAACGAGGCTCCTTTCATGTTGCTTTGGGAAAGGAGAGAATTGATTTAAAATGCAGAGTGGCACGGTTTGTGTCAGAGCAAAGGGCAGGTGAGTGTAGGAGAATTGGTCCCTAAAGGTCCCTCTTTCCTTTCTTCAGGTGTTTCTAAAACTGGAGCTAGAGAGGGGACGCAGCTCTGACTGGGGGGTTGGTGCCAGGAGGGCTGGCCCAGGTGGCACCTTGTGCTTGTCCCCAGGGCTGAGCTGCAGCCCGACGTTCCCGGAGGTTCCACAGGCTCTGAGCCACATCTTTTGGTTATTTGGGGGTTCTTGACCCTGAATGAGCCTGAGTTAATTCTGCCCGGTATCCTGGACACAGAATCTCCTGGGCTGGAAAGGATCCATGGGGATCATCAAATCCAGCTCCTGGCCCTGCACAGGACAAGGCCAAGGATCCCACCTGGTGCCTTGCAGAGGAAAACCCATCCTTGGGAGGTCTCCAGGAAAAACCAGGAGGTTTAGTGGTGGATAAACCTCAGATCAACCCCAGCCTTTGATCTGTGGGATGTTGCTGCTGTCCCCCTCCAAGGAGCAGGGCAGTGCTCAGGTGTGTGATGGGCAGTGCTGGGCTCTGCTGGGCAGCTCTGGTGTGTGCTGGGCAGTGCTGGGCAGTGCTGGGCTGTGCTGGGCAGTGCTGGGCTGTGCTGGACAGTGCTGGTGTGTGCTGGGCAGTGCTGGGCTGTGCTGGGCAGCTCTGGTGTGTGCTGGGCAGAACTGGTGTGTGCTGGGGTGTGCTGGGCAGTGCTGGGCTGTGCTGGGCTGGGCTGGTGTGTGCTGGGCTGTGCTGGGCAGTGCTGGGCAGTGCTGGGCAGTGCTGGGCTGTGCTGGGCAGCACTGGTGTGTGCTGGGCTGTGCTGGGCAGTGCTGGGCAGCACTGGTGTGTGCTGGGCTGTGCTGGTGAGCAACTGTCATGTACACACCATGCAGAAATATTTTAAATACAGAAATATCAGCAAGGCTGAGGCATGAACCAGTTGTAGACTGAGGGAACAGTCCCCCAGTCCCAGTGTCCCACGTCATGCTGTCCCCCTTTCCCTAAGGTCGCTTCCCTTTCAGTGAGTTTCTTACTCAATTTATAACTTCCATTGCTGCACTTTAATAGATTATTTTCTGTGTGGTGCTTTATTAAATGCTTTATGAAACTTCAGACAGATTAATCCTCTGAGTTTTCCTTCCTCAGAAGCCAGTTGTGTTAGCAAGGCATTCCCTGGTGATGCTGTGTGAGTCTGGGGCTCGCTGTCCCCAGGAAGCTCTGGCTGGGTCTCATCCAGGCCTCCTTTCCCCAGGTGGGAACCACAGCCAGCCCTGCCCAGGGGTTTTCTGTGCCCTGAGTGATCTGCTCCCCTCCCCACATGAGCTGCAGCACAGAGGGAGCTTTGTGGAGCATCCCTTGGGCTGCCAGGGTGGTGACAGACCTTCCTGGGGAGCAGGGAGGGACCCCAGAGCTCCCAGGGTACAGGGAGGGATCCCAGAGCTCCTGGGCACTGCAGGGTGGGTAATCCCCAGAACAGGCTGAGGCAGCGGCAGCAGCACTTTTGTTTAGGTGGGAGGAGATCTCAAATCCCATCCAGTGCCACCCCTGCCATGGCAGGGACACCTTCCACTGTCCCAGGCTGCTCCAAGCCCCAGTGTCCAACCTGGCCTTGGGCACTGCCAGGGATCCAGGGGCAGCCACAGCTTCTCTGGGCACCCTGTGCCAGGGCCTGCCCACCCTCACAGGTAAGAATTTCTTACTAAAATCTAATTAAATCTCTCCTCTTTTAGCATGAAGCCCTTAGCCCTTGTCCTGTCATTCTGTGCCCATATAAAACGGTCACTCCTCTTCTTCATAAGCCCCTTTAGGCCCTGGAAGGGGTTCAAAGGTATCCCCAGAGCCTTTTGTTCCCCACACCAAACATCCCCAAAATCAACCCAACCCTTTTGTTACACACATTGAGCTGAAGAGGTTGGATTTTTTTATTTGCCATTTCTGTTATCTTCCTAAACAAGCCCTTGGGAAAGTACTTGGACAGTGTCCTTTGAATGCCACTTTCCCTTTGACAATCTGATCTTTCTAAAGGACTCTCACAGATTTCAGGAAACGGAGAAGATCAGACTGGCTTGGCCAAGCTCTGGTGCTGAGAGGATGCAGTTGTGGATGTTGGCTCAGGGGTGGAAATGCGATGCCTGGAGGGAGGTGTGGAGTTAATTTATCACCAGATCTGCCCTCTGCAGACACAGGACACAGCCTCCAGCCTGCATTCATTTTCTGCACTTCTAGAATACCCCGAATCTCTTGGATTCATGGCACTACAGTCACTGGCACAACCATTCCTGTGTGATTTCCCTGAGAGCTGTGGGCTCCCATCACCGTCAGTAAGGGGAACCAGACCTCTGCCGCCTGCTTTCACTTCCCACATGCACATGGATGAGCCAAAACGACATTGATTAGAACTCCTCAGCCTCAGAAAGGGGAAAATCAGACCCTGAGAATGTGGCAGCAGCAAAAACGACACAGAATGAGAGCCTGGGGGTGGGGAGACATCACTGCCCTAAGAGAAGGGTGAAGGAGCCCCGTGCTGTGATCAGGTAACACAATCCAAAAAACAGAGGGGTTTGGCATAAGAAGCTGGGCAAACACCTGGCAGGGATGGCACTGAGCAGTTGCTGTTGCCTTGGGGCAGGAGACGGCTCCGATCTCAAGTGAGATCCTCCCTCCCTGTCCCTGTGACCCACAGCGAGTGCAGGGCCCCGCCGGGAGCTGCCAGCGTTACAAACACAGGGAAAAATCCCTGCACAGCGTGAGCCCCGAGGGGCTGCTGTTCCCCCGCTGCTGCCTTGGCCCCAGCAGCCCCTCCCGGCACCGAGGGGGCTTTGCTGGATGCTGCTTCCACAGGGGACTGTGGAGACTGCTGGATATGGGACAGGGAATGGCTTCCCACTGCCACAGGGCAGGGATGGGTGGGAGACTGGGAAGGAATTGTTCCCTGGGAGGGGGGGGAGGCCCTGGCACAGGGTGCCCAGAGAAGCTGTGGCTGCCCCTGGATCCCTGGCAGTGCCCAAGGCCAGGCTGGACGTTGGGGCTTGGAGCAGCCTGGGACAGTGGGAGGTGTCCCTGCCATGGCAGGGGTGGGAATGGGTGGGATTTAAGATCCCTTCCCACCCACACCATCCCATGCTTCCAGGAGTCTCTTTGTTCCTCTCATTCCTGCACCCACTGTGCCACTCTGCAAAAGGGAACACCATGGAGTGATTGCCAAACACTTGCATTTACAGATTTGTGCCAGAAATTACCCAAGTTCTTGCTAATAATTGTCATTAATCTTGGAAAACACTTTGGTACAGATCAACAGTCGGCATGGTGCTCTTCTGTCAAAGCTTGGCCTCAATCCTTGGGGTGTTTTCCCATCCTAATAATTCTGTGCCTCGATGATTCCAGGGACTGGGAAATGCCCGTGAGGAGACAGGAGCAGCATCCTGTGCAACAAACTCAGGGGCTCAGAAATGAGGCTTGCACCACATGACTTGGTGAGGATGTTTTGGGATTCCTTGCTCACATAACTGTGCAAAGAACACTGCTGTGCAGCCCTGCCCTGCACGGGCTGGGGATGTGGCTCCAGTCTGAATCTGCACTCTTTAAATGTTTTCTGGCTCCCATAGCAAAAGGAAACTTTTCCCACCAGTCAGAGGCAGAGAACTCACCCAATATTTCACCTCTGAAGCAGGAGAAACGAGTCTCAATTTCACAGAGAGAACAATGTACACAGACATGCATAATCTTGTAACAATTTCCAGTGTCGAGGGAGAACATTATTCCGTATTCAAAGTACCTCGAGTGTCATGAACTCACCCAAACTCCACACTCGAGCTCAGTTGCTGCACTTTATCAAACACTTCAGGGAGCTGTAATTATTTCCAGTGGGACTTGAACTTCAGGAATAACCCAAAGTGCTCCAAACACCCTGAGCAACGGGACTGCTGCGCTCAGTGTCCAAATATCCACGTGGATTCTGGGGTTTCCTTCATTTCCTCAGGTTTTTCGTCTCCTTCCCAAGGTATCACTGTGGGTTCAAGCTGAGTGCGAGGATAACCACACGATAAATGAATATATTAATGTAAAACCAGAAATAATCTCATCTCTTACAGAGCCAATATTTTCATGGCAAGAAAGGAAATCAAATACATATTTGCCATCCAAACCCAGTATCACAAAGCCTAACATACCAAAAACAATTCTAATTTAATTATGAAAAAAAGGCTCCTAACCTTAATAACAAATCATTATCTCAAGGAAATCTGAATTGGCTTTTGCAGTGCCAAAATATGAATTTCTTCTCATAGCAAGCAAAATGCAACATGGGGGAAAGCAAAATGTGTCTGGTAAATTAAAAATCTGTTATTAGAACTTGCAGAGAGGAGCTGGAAGAAGCCGTGTAGTTAAAATATGTTTTCCTAGATGAATAAATACCGGTTTGTCCTCTCCCTCTGTCTTTCATGGTGCCCTTCTTCCCTCCTCCTCCCTCTCAGCTCCTTTCCCACTCAGCTTCTCACCACATAATTAACTTTTGGAGTTTAATTTTTCTCCTGGTTCTGGAAGAATGAGCTGCACAGGACACAATTCACATTTTCTGTGCTGTGCAGGGACTATTTGGGAGAAAATCAGGCAGGATCTGTGTGTGAATCGGAGGCTCTGCAGATGAAATTGCTGCTGCCTCGTCTTCCAAATCCCTCTTGGCCTCAGCACTTCAGAGTTAGAGCACTTTGTGACCTGTAAAGGATTTATAACTGGTCTGGGAGGCCTGGGACTGCTGCTCTCATTTCCCAGACAGGAACTGGCAGAGAGACCTGTCCAGAGAGACCTGCCCAGAGACACTTGTCCAGAGTGACCTGTCCAGAGTGAGTGACCTGTCCAGAGCCACCATCCTGGGGGAGCTGAGCCGGGAATGGAGAGGGGGGCTCTGAGGGGAGAATCCCTGTCCAGGGGTCCTGGAAGTGACCTTAAATCCCATCCAGTGCCACCCTTGGGACACCTCCCACTGTCCCAGGCTGCTCCAAGCCCCAATGTCCAGCCTGGCTTTGGGCACTGCCAGGGATCCAGGGACAGCCACAGCTGCTCTGGGCACCCTGTGCCAGGGCCTCCCGACCCTTCAAGCCAGGAATTCCTTCCCAATATCTGCTCTAAATCTCCCCTTTCCCAGTAGAAAGCCATTCCCTGTGTCCTGTCCCTCCAGCCCTTGGTCCCAGTTCCTCTCCAGCTCTCCTGGAGCCCCTTTAGGCCCTGCAAGGGGCTCTGAGCTCTCCCTGGATCCTTCCCTTCTCCAGATGAACATTCCCAGCTCTCCCAGCCTGGCTCCAGAGGGGCTCCAGCCCTGGAGCAGCTCTGTGGATTCCTCTGGACTCCCATATCCTGGGGAAGAGCCCACTTTGGGAGCAGCTTTGCTGCTGCAGAGGGCCTGGAAAGGTGGGAATTAGAGCATGAGGAGGAACTGGCATTTATACACAACCCAGCAAAGCACCTGGGTTTAACTGGCACAGACTGACCCAAAAATGGGAGAAATGGTCTCTGAAGGGCCACATCCCCTGGGAGGGGTCTGAGGTCACTCCCCGTCTCTGGGCACTGCTGGGATTGTTCAGTTTTGGTGCTGCATGAATGAAGAGATGGATCAAGCACAGTCTGTGAGAGAGCACAAGAACCACCTCAAAAAGAAAAAAAGAGAAGTCTGGAAAACTTCACCTTTAAGGAGAGATTTGGAATGAAGTGTGTCAAGTAGTTCCAAAGGACATGGTTAATGATCTTCAACAGCTTAAAGGCTGACAAGGAACATTAAATAATCAGTTTTCTGTGCTCAGCACAGACAGGGCAGCTCTACCAAAGGCAAAGCCAGGCCAGAGGCATTCAGGGGAAGGTTCTGGTGCAGGGGATGCACAGGGGCACAGGGACTCAGCCTGGCAGCTTGGGGACACGAGGGAGACTCAGCCTGGCAGCTTGGGGACACAGAGGGGACTCAGCCTGGCAGCTTGGGGACACAAGGGAGACTCAGCCTGGCAGCGGGGGCTCACCCCAGCAGGGCTTTGCTCTCTGGCTGCAGCAGCCAGGGCAGCCCCCAGGGCAGCCTCTGCTTCCCAAAGCCACCATTCCAAACCCAGCATTCCCAGTTTTCCATCAGTGAAGTGCAGAAGGCCCCTCACACACCCACAGGCTGCTATCTGCTTGTGTGGGGCAGGCACAGGTTTAGAGCCTGATCCCTGCTCAGCTCCGGAGAGCTCTGCCTGCCCAGACCTGGCTTCAATGGCGCTCCCTGCCCAGGGCAGAGGTGTTGGGGCCAGGTGAGGTTTTTGGGGGCCAGGAACAGGGTGAGCTTTAAGGTTCCTTCCAACACAAACCATTCCACAAGCCCATGACCCTGTGGGTTTATGAATTCCAGCTGCTGCAGCTGTGATAGCAACAGGTAGAGCAGAACCAGATTTTCCATGGTGATCCCAAGGATTTCGAATCCTCAGCTCATGGTGGTGGACTCAGAACTCTCCCTTTGGAACCACAGTTTCTGTGATCCTGTCAATGCACAGGAGTTCATTAAAATCTTGAAATCCTTGATCTTCAGAGCACATTTTGGTGTGGGATTGGCGAGATCCCCAAGATCCACAGGAAAACAACCTGAGAGCCCCACAGCGTCCCTTTAACCCGCTGAGCCCTTTGCTGAGCACTCCTGGGCTGCCTCTGGGGGGCTGGAGAAGACTTTCCCTCTGTGCAGGAAGAGCAGATTTGTCCAACCCCTGACTCCTGCAGCAGCAGCTGAGGTGGAGCCATGAGGGAGGTTTCATTATTAACCCGTCTCGCAGCAATTCCCTGGCACCCTGAACCCTGGGCTTTATTCCCTGCTTGGCATTTCCAGCACTCCAGGAATGGCTCTTTAGCCTCTTCTGCCCTGCAGACAGGGTTTGGGTGATTGTGGGGTGCACAAAGTGCAATGGAAAATGCTCTTTCTGACAGGCAAATAATCCTGCAGATACAGGAAAGGACTGATTTATTTCCCTCTGGTATCTGTATCTGTATAAAGAATAAATCTGCATTTATTTGTGTGCATCCCGGGAGTCAGAGGTGCCTGTGCTGGCACTGGGAGCTCCCAGCTGGGCTTTGGGATAGGAACTGTCCGTGCCCAGACGGGGATCAAAGACTCAGTCTGGAAGCAGAATATTGTTTTCTGCTGGCTCTCTGCCACGGCCTTTGTGTTTCTGGGGTGAAAGTACAAATTCTGCCTCCATGGAGGTTGATTTGGTGCTGATCCAGCCCGTGATCCAGGGCTCCTATCTGCGGTTCCTGGGGATGCATTCAGTAACTGGGCCATGACACCACGAGGAGGTGAAAGCACCAATCCAGTCGATTTTCCAGTGAGTTGTGCCTCTGAAGAATGTTACCTCCCAGTCTGGGAAGTTGAACTCCTGCAAATCTTGGAGAGAGTGGGACTTGCAAACCCCCAGAACAGCCTGGGCTTGGGGTGGAAGGAGTTTGAGTCATTTTGGGGAGGGATCGCTGAGATCTGCTGACATGGGTGACGTTGTTCTGTCACAGCTATTGGCTAGGGCTGAAGGAAAATGACACAGCAGGTGGCACTTGGCCATATCTTCACTTATTATGGAATAAACTGGGATGTTGTGGGAGAGAAGCAAAATTCAGAGTCCAGTGGTTCTGGCCAGGTTGTGCTGGGCTGGCCACCTCAGGGGCACATCTGGGGAAGGAGCACACCTGGCAGGAGTGGTCCCTGGACATAAAAAAAAAAAATGAATGTGAAACTCACTCCATGACATTTCCTCTCCCCAGTCTCCAAATCTTTTAAACTCAGCACCCCAGAGCAGGGGCCTGAGTGCAACAATTCACTGCAAGCTCTGGAAGAACGGCATCCTTGTAAATCAAGGACATGGAGTTGAAAGGTGTTTAACAGGAATTTTCTCCCCTGTGAGAGGAGTCATAGCCAGCTCTGTGTGGGGCACAGCAGCCACAGCTGTGTCTGAAGGCAGAAGGAGAAGGACAAACCCTGTTTGCAGGGAGGAACCCACAGCTGTTCCCACGTGTGAGGTCTCTGATCCGTTCCGCTCAGCTGAATTGAACAGAACACTTTCAAGCGGTTGGAATACATAATTTTTAATTGGAAAGTGCCCTGTGTAAAGATTATTTTCAGAAAAAAAGTGAGAAATGCAATTAAATAAATTCAAATAAAAATTCTGTGCCAGGCCCCGGGGTCCTTTGATTTATTAATGTAACACTGCTCAGCCACTGCCTGTGACTGAGCAGGGCTTTGCTGAAACAATTCCATTTAATGCTGGGCACTTCTGGCCTCGCACAGCTCCCACATCTCTGGGAACCACAGACACGCCCCGGGCCAGGCTGGGCTTGGTGCTGGGTGCCTGGGACGCAAACAAACCCCAAATGGGCCTCCCTAATTGTGAGGAAGGGGTTCAGAAGAAACCAAAATCCTCCTCATTTGGTGAATCACTTCAGTGAAGGGTTTCTTACTAGCAAGATGAATTTACCGCTCTTCCTCTTCTTCTAAAACAAATAATGGAAAGCATTGCCAAAAGCTTTCGTTACGCATTGTTCCATTTATTTTTTTATTTATTGTCTGGAATGGGAGCGTGTGGCTGGAACAAATCAGGTGAGTTGCAAAGCTTTAGCTTTAGCTGAACCCTGCCAAAACGCGGTTGTAGAAACCAGCAAGCTCTCCAGGAGGGCACCGTGGCGATGGATGCTCCTGTCTGCAGACAGCAGCGGCCAGGAGGCACAGCTCCTCTGGCAGCCACCGAGGCACACACTTTCTGTCAGCAGCGAGTGGCTCTGAGTGTCTGTGTCACACAATGCTCCTCGCTGGGAGGCTCTGTGCAGAGTTTATTATCCGGCTCCTGCCCACACTAGAGCTGATGGCACTTACTGAGGTTGCCATGAGCATCTCCTCTGGCCTGGGAATGCATCCCCTGTGCACAATTTCCATCTGGGTTTTTCCTGATACCAAGTTGCGAAAGAAAATGCATGAAATTATGACTCACATTAATTGGTGAAGAGTCTCAAATCAGTAATGCCTTTTATTTTTCAGGCACTGGGGGTGGCTGGATGGGAGGTTATTGCTATTTTTTTTTTTTTATTAAATCAAGGCATTTAGAAGCGCTGCTTCTCATTGGAATATTTGTATGGAATTAGCAGGAAGTGCTGCAGCAAAATGTGTTGGTGCTGCACTGGCTCCGTTTCCAAGGTCAGAATTCACAGCCATGAGCAAAATTCATCAGGTGCCTCCATCACAGACATCACATAGATCATATACATCACATAGATCACATATATCACACACATCACATACATCACACACCTCACACCCATCCCCTCTGGGATCCAGGATCTCCACAGAGACAAGTGCCAGCCTCTTCCTCCTGTGTTTCTGCATCCAACAGCAACCCCTGACTGCTCTGGGACTGGAGCTGAGCCCCTTGTGCAGGGCCTGGGACACTTTTGCTCCTTTCCCGGGCTGTTCCATGCTCCAGCCTCGGGTGAGCTGTTGGTTCCAGCAGAGCTCCGTGTGCCACAGGGCTGTTCAGGGACTGTGGGTGCTCTGTGTGTGCCCAGCACTGGGACCTTCATGATTTCAGCAACAGCAACCCTGGAAGGAGTCAAATTCTGTGACCTGGCCCCTCTGACCTGTTCCAACAGCTGCTGGAAATGCTGCATCCCAAAGAGGAACTGCTGCTGCTGCTGCCTCTGGCCATTACTGGCACCAGGAAAAGTGACATTTCGTGCTCTTTGGCAGTTCTCAGGGAATGTTCTCAGGCTGTTCACAGGCTGTTCTCCCTGCTCTCCTCCCTGAGAGCTCACACAGGCCCTGCCAGCCTGGCTGTCCCTGCCCACACTACGCAGGGCTCTCTCCCAGCAGGACGGACCCTGTGGAGCTCAGGGATCCGCTGCCCACTGCCTGTGCTGCGCTCCATGGCCCCAGAGTGACCCAGCAGAGCGACCCACGGCCCCGTTCCTGCTGCTGCCTCACGCCCCTGGGGCTGCTGAGGGCACAGGGCTGTCCTGAGGGGCTGGGACCAGCCTGGTTTCTGGGCTCTGCACAGGGGCAATTCCCCAGCGCTGGAGCCCAGAGCAGACGCGATGGGGAGGTTTTGTGTGTTGGCATCCACGTCCAAGGTGTGGCAGCAGTTCTGGTGAGCGGGAGCAGCATCACCTGGTACTGCCACGGCACCACAGCCGTGCTCACTCCGGTCCCTGCCCACGGCACGGGCTGGAACCAAATGGTCCCTAAAGGACCCTCCAACCCATCCCGTTGTGGGTTCTGTGACCCCAGTGCCCGCAGCGGCAGGAGCTGCAGGAAGGGCTGGCTCAGCCACGGGGAAACCAGGAAGAAGCTGCTCCCATGGGAGGCTGGAAAAAGGAAATGACAAAACGTGGTTTGTGTTTGAACAAACAAGCAGAAATCCTTTGCAGCCGAGGTGTTGGCAGAGTTCAAACTCAAACACTCAAACACTCAAGGTTTAAAACCATGGGGAGCAGATCCCTAAGGGAAAGGCACACGAAGTGTGGAGGGGAATCTGGGACTCATCGTGGAGAAAGAAAGGAAAAAGCAGCAAAGTGTCAGGACTCAAAAAAGCAAAGAGAAGAAGTGAAGAACACTGAGGAATAAATCAGCTCAGTGCCAAGCATGAGCTCTTCCTTTCGAATTGTTTAAGACCAAATATTGTACAAAGACCTTCCAAACTCCTGTAATCTTTACAGCGCCAACCTCCTCTGCCACAATTTACCTCGAGAGACACGGACAAGGTGTTGTACTGATTTCTCTCTGCCTTGCTATCAATAGCTCCAGTTTTGGCAATTAACTAATTATAGAGAAAATTAACCTGCTCACCTGCAAAGAACAGAACACTTCAGACTTGACTCATTACGATCATTGTGTTTTCTGAAGGAAATTGTGCCGTGAAGATTAAATGGAATTCACGGGGGAAGAGCCAGTTCCAGCGAATAATTAACTTAATGAGTCTCCAGCTCCTTTTGCTGGCATTCCCAGTGGCAGCTGCTCCTTCCCAGCCGTGTGTCCTGTGCAGTGAGCAGCAGGCACTGCAGCAGATGCTGGAGAGCAGGGGCAGGCCCTGAGCGTGGCACTGCAAGAACAAGAGTTTCAAAGTCCTTGAAACCATGAAAGCCAACATTTGTGTGGCTGTGAGAACGTTCCTGCTCCTCCCCTGGGAGCCAGGATCAGAAGCCAGAGATAAACGGGGATCCAGCAAAACAAAGTGCTGGCAAAGGTCCTTTTTTTGTTTCAGGAATGAATTCACAGTTCTGTTTTAGCTTGGAATGAGCAGCAGCTCTTGAGAGGCTGCTCTGTGTCTGTAACCACAATTCCAGGGTCCTGGTGACAGGACACCCCAACCATCCCACCCTGTCACCACAATCCCAGGGAAGGGGGGCCCTGGGTGACAGGACACCCCAACAATCCCACTCTGGCCAAGCACTCCGTGAGCTCCGGCTGCCCTGGGGCCAGCACAAGGATAAACCCCTGTGTCCTCTGGAATGAGCTGTGACAGCAAAACTGAGTTGAATCTCTCAGGGAAATCAACTTTCCCAAAAAGCCCCCAGCACCCCCAGATTTTCCAGTGCTGGAGCACAGCTGGAGCAGCTGTTTTCCCTCTGGAGATCACTGCCTGTTTACTGAAATGTTCATCTTTGGATTCCAAAGCCAAAAACACCAAACAATGCCCACCTTTGCAAACCCTGAATAAATGTTCATTTTACAGAAAGGGACAGAGTCAAAGTTGAACTTTTTGGGGTGTTTTTTTTTTTCCTGGATTGTTTGCATTTTTGAGATTTTTGAGTAAAACCCCACAAACCAAAGCAAACCCGAAGCAGCTCCTTGGCACAGCTGTCCCAGGTAGGACCAGGGCTCGCAGAGCACAGGGATTGCATTCCAGGCATGGCTGAAGGAGCACAGCGCTCCCTCTGTGCTGGATCCAGTCCCTCTGTGCAGGTCCTTGGGCATCCACAACCACTTTTCATTTTCTCTCCTTCCATATCAAACCCGAGCAACGCGATATTGGGATTTGGGAGTTCATTTTCCAGAAGAGGCTGACACTCCAAACCTGACAGGTCTCTGAGAAACACTGAAATGGAAGGAGTCTGCTTGCAGCTTGAGCTGCAGTCTGGGGCACGAGTGGTGAGCCAGTTCCCCGTTAATTGGAAGGAGCAAGGGCACGGCAGGGCTGGCAGGAGGGGCCTGGCTGAGGGAATGTCACAGGTACCTGAGTGACTCCTTCCCTGAACTTGGCCGGAGAGCAGAGCCAGGCATTAATTAATTCCCTGTATTCCCGCTGCCCTCTGCAACTCTGCCATTTCCCAGCCACTGAGCACCATTAAAATGCCCCAATTCTTGGATCTGGACTGTTGGGAATGGTGTCTGCAGGGCAGGGTCTGAGTCACTGCTGCCAGCACCACATCCCCTTTCCTGGTGGGTAAAATGAGCCCTGTGGAGAGAAACGGGGAGAATGTTCTTCGCTGGGATGTGTCTGGGTAAGAGCTCGGTCGGAGAAGCCTCTTCAGCACACACAGAGAGGTTTTCCTGCCCTTGTAGCAGCTTTGGAGAGCTCTGCTGTGCCTCACCACTGCTGAACACGTGTCAAACACTCCACATTCCCTGACATTTACATGTCACGTATCCCCCACTCCAACCACCCTCCCCTCACCTCAATCCACTGGGAAAAAAAGAGCTTTTTCCTAATGGGTCACACCAAAGCAGCTCAGGGTTTTCAAGGTCCTTTCAAGTGTTGCTTGTTTTATAAATGTCTCTGAATGTAATGGTTTTCTTTCTTGCTCAGAGAAATTCTATGGAGGAAATTTTTTAGTCAGTGATGAGCTTGACACTCTCTGCTGGGGATTTTCGAGGCACTTTGGAGGAGCTGTTCCAGCACGGAACAGGAAGATGTATTAATTCCAACCTCCAAGAACAAATGCTTTCCAAAAAGGTCACATTGCTGCGAGCCAGGACATTATGAGCCTGATCTCACAGAGCTGCTCGAAACTGGCCTGCAGTCACATTTGTCCCTGCCTTAAATCAAGACCAAATTTCCTTTGCAGCGCCAGCTCTGTGCAGCAGCTCTAGGGAAGGTTCCCGGGCTCTGTGTCCACAGGGACACACGAGGGCCACCAGCCCCTCTCCCAGCAAGGGAAAGAATCCCAACGTCCCTGTGAGACAGTCAGGGGCTTATTTCTCTCCTGGTCTGTCCCCTCGTGGCTCCTTTGTCACCCTGTCCCAGCTGTCCCAGTCTGTCCTCCCTGGGAGCCTTTGCCTGCCCTGAGGACCTGCCCTGGTGACTTCCACTGTTCTTTGACCATTTTAGAGCAATCCCCTGCCAACCCTTCTCCCCCAGGGACTGGGTTCAACCCCCTCGTGCATTGCTCATCTCAGGGCATGAGGGCAAAGCCCTCACTGGAGGCTGCAGCAGGGGCAGGGCTGGGACAGAGCCCGAGGGGCTGATGCCATCGGGGTGGGCAGCAGGGCCAGCAGCACAGTGCCAGGCAAGGGAGCTTCTGGGAGTAATCCTTCCCCATCGATAAACCTCAGCAGGGGTTCAGTGCAATGAGCTCTTGCTGCTCCAGTTCCTGAGAGGAGACATCTCCCGGGGCTGGGTGGCAGCCAGGGCTCCCCTTGGCAGGATGGAGGTGTCCCCAGGAGGGAAGGACAAACTGCTGACCAACACAGGGACAGGGACAGGCTGTGCTCGGCCCAGGACACCTCCTGGTCTCGCTCTCCTGCAGATTCACCCCAGAGCGTGGGGATGGTCTGAGGGACCTGTGGGTCCCTTCTGGCCTCGCTGCTCTGTTCATGGGGCACAGGTCAGTCACAGCCCCCAGAGGAGATGAGAGCCCTGTTCAGAGCCAGCTGTGGTGTCCCCTGGCCCTGAGCTGGGTTCCTCAGCCACTGCCACTCCTGGGGCTCCACACGTGGTGCCACCACTGCTGGCAGTGTCCGTGACACCGACCCAGACACCCCACACAGGCAGGACCCACTGCCCACTGTAACTTTCTTTTTCCTTTTTTACTTTATCTGTGCTTTTCCTGTAGTGAGAAAACAGCTGAGGTAAATAATTCCAAGCTCTTTGCTTTCTTTAGGGGTGCCTCTCGCCCCAGGGAGGTCCCCGAGCCGTGCACGGTGCCGGACCCGCAGTGACGCTGGGCTGTGACCATTGCTCAGTCCTGATCCAACCTCTGCCTCCCGTTCTGCTGCTCCTCCCAGGGAAGGGCTCCCTTCCACGGGGGATTTGGCAGGCTCCTTCCTGGACCCCAGCCACGGTCGGGACTCTCAGCTCACGGCACATCTCCCCAGACCCTCTGCACTTTTGTCTCAGTCCCTGTTCTCAGGCTCTGCCTGCAGGTACTTGCACAACTCCCTGAGCCAGGATTTCTCTCACCAACGCTTTTATTTTTAGAAATGAAACATCTTTGTGCATCCCAGGAATTATGTCTGTTATCAAATTAGGAGTTAATTCTGGGCCCGGTGATGATTTCCCACTCCAACCTTTTCCTCATCAGTGTCACCTCCTCCCTGTCCTGGTGTCCTGCGGGTTGGTTAAGCACTCATCTGTATTAACATATCCTTTGTTTGCCATCCCGATCCTGACAGTCCCTACAAGCCTTGTCCAACTCCTGTCGGTGTCTGTCACATTCCTGCCTCTTGGATCACACCTGCATATTCACCAGGAGGCAGAGAACGGGCTCTGGATTTGTAATTTTTCCTGAGTAATCCTATTAAACCCCTCGGTTTGGTGATCTCCTCTCGGTGGAAACGCGGAGATAAAGTCAGGCATCTCCGGGAGTTAATGCCGGTGCTACCTGCGGCTGTCGGAGCTGTAATCTGCGCGGAGAGAGAGCGGGACCAGCTCCGCGGGGCTCCTGATTCCCACAATCCCTGCCTCGGGCAGGACGGGCTCTCCGCTGGCTCCCCAGCCCTTATCGGCCCGTCCTTCATTAACCGGGGCTGGCAGCACCGCCGCCGAGGGGCTGCGGGCTCACCCTCTCTGCCCGCTGGAGTATCCCGGGCACGGAGGTTCCCCGGCACTCCTGGATCGCAGGGAGGTCAGGGCTGAGGGGCTCCCTCCCGACCCGGCTGGTTCGGGAATCCCACGTGCAGGGATGTTATAATGCATTTGAACACTGACAGTGTGCCCCAGCTAAAACCACCTGTAGTTAGCTTATCAAAGCCCTCAAGAATTCGTCAAGGCCACTGAAACGTAAACTGCGCTAAATTGGGAAAGGAAAGGCTGAAAAACAGAATACCAAGGCAGCAAGAAATAGATAAAGAAAGGCTGTGCTGCACTAAATCAAGAACCAATTATATTTTCTGAAAAGTGCATGCAGAGCGCGTGGACAAGCTAAAGAGACCAATCATGTAACGTGTGATCGTGTGTACAGCAGTTGTAAAAGCATAAATAAGAGTTTTTTGTAAACAATAAATGGCTTCTGTGAAATCATATTGATTCGTTGTTCAGAAGTCCTGAGCTCCCGCACAGGGAGTTTGATTTACTCCTTGAGGAGAAAGGATTGGAGAACACTTCTCCATCCTGGTTAGCGCAGAGACCCCTCCCTGCCTTCTCCAGGTGCAGGAACTGAACACTCGCAGTTCCTGCTGCTCCGAGCCGGGATTGAGGCAGCCTGAGCTCAGAGCAGTGCTGTGTCCTGAGGGCTCCTGGGATTTTATCACCGATGTGATGCCTAAAATCCCATCATCCTAAAGATTTCCTTCTCCTAGTCTGCAGCTCTGCCAGTCCTGCATCATTTGTTGGGTCTTCATCTGCCTTCCCTGAATTCCCCTGTGAGGCTGGAGCCCCTCTGGAGCCAGGCTGGGAGAGCTGGGAATGTTCATCTGGAGAAGGGAAGGATCCAGGGAGACTCCAGAGCCCCTTCCAGGGTCTAAAGGGGCTCCAGGAGAGCTGGAGAGGGACTGGGGACAAGGGCTGGAGGGACAGGACAGAGGGAATGGCTTCCCACTGCCAGAGGGCAGGGATGGATGGGAGATTGGGAATTGGGAATTCCTGGCTGGGAGGGTGGGGAGGGGCTGGGCTGGAATTCCCAGAGCAGCTGTGGCTGCCCCTGGATCCCTGGCAGTGCCCAAGGCCAGGTTGGACATTGGGGCTGGGAGCAGCCTGGGACAGTGGGAGGTGTCCCTGCCATGGCAGGGGTGGCACTGGGGGGGCTTTGAGGTCCCTCCCACCCCAAACCCATCTGGGACATTTGCAATCCGGCTCATGCAGGCACTGGGGTCTTTAGGAGGTGTCACACAGACAGCCTGTGCAGATTCTTCCCTTTTTTTTGGCAATGAACCTCCCTACCCTCCCTCCAGGTACAATTCCCAGGCGGGATTGCTCCTGTCATCCCCCACCCCGTCCCGTAAAGCTCCCAGTGCTTCCCCTGAAACGGGAGTGATTTACTTGAGCCCACGCTGCTCTCTCTCGCCTGGCAGAGCTCTGGGGGAGCTCTTTTCGCTTCTGAAGCCACATCAGCTGGGTGTTCATTAGAAATCATGAGATCATTACTGTCTTTGGGAGAAGAGAGGAGCCGGGTTTGATGTGATTCATTAAACCCAAGCTGTTGCTGGTTTATCCCGCTGACTCCCTTCTCTGCTGCCCTGTGAAGTGAAACTCATTTCCCTGATTTTCACTTCTCTCGCTGAAGTTCTGGGTAAAATTGACCCTTTCCCTGTTTTCTAGGACTTTGCATCCCCACTGGGCAAAGCAGAGATTTATGATTATTTGCTATAACCACTAATAACTTTGAGATTTTCCCACAGTCTTTTTGTTCTTGTCCATTATTCCCTCTATTTTAAAAAGTGGCAGAGAAACGACCACTTCTTTGTCCTATTCATTAAATTACCCACCTGATCAGTGATTTTTGGTGCTGTTACCAATTCATTTCCCAGTCACCTTCTGCTGGAGGGTTCCTCTCTCCTTTGGATCCCAAACTGCCAAAGTTGCCTTGCTGAGCTTGCACTTCAGTGCCTTCCTTACCCGTGGTCACTGTGCCCTGGTTTTTGGGACTCTGATTGTTCACATCCATTGTAATTTTCCCCATGAATTATTTGAGTCTCTGATTTTCATGTGGCTTCCTTGGAGTGTGAAGTCCAAGAAAAATGTCCCTGCCTTGTGCTTTAGGGTGGGATTGCTCCTCCCCAGCATTGGGATCTGATTTTTGTCAGTGGATCTGGGAAAGCTCCTTTTACCAGACTTTCAGTTTATTTGTGAACAGCTCCAGAGAGTGTAAGGTGATTGGGATTGTGAGAAATGGAGCTCCCCCCAAGGCTGCCTCCCATCCTAACCCCATGAACGATCAGCAGCTGAGTGACACCGTCAGAGCTGACAATTCTCAGAAGGAAAGCTTCCAGGAAGGTCAGAAAAGAGACAAGAGCCAACATGGGTCAAGCTGAACAGCCAATTTCCCAGTGCTGCCTCTGTTCTGGAATCCAGGAGAATGTGCTGGATTGGGAGAGGAGCTCCAGGAACCCTTTGGGTCCCTCCCAGCTGGGATTTCTGTGATTCCCTGGTGTGTGCTGGGTGGGTTCACCCTCTGGGGTGGTACCCAACCCCTGTGGCTTGGGCACAGGGAGCTCCTGCAGGGGCTGCTCTGCCTCGCCCTGCTGGGCTGAACCCACATTCTGGCACGAAAACACTTTGGTTCAGGCCAGGGCACTGTCTTCTGTCATCAAAGCAGACAGATTTCCTAACAGGGCAGAGGATTGTTGGCTTTTACAGCAGGGAAAGCTAAACCTGTGTTTGCTTGGGAATCCCACAACGAACCCATCATTGTACCTAACGAGGTTACACTGGGTATTTACGGTCTGAGTCTCTGCTAAACCAAGCACAGAAAAACCTTAGGCAAAAAGTGTCATGCTCTGATTTGGCACAAAGCAGTCAAAATAACTGTGCAAAAAATCAGAATTTAAACGGCTAAAAATCCCTCCTAAAGAAGAAATCAATACAAAGCAGCCTAATGCCTCCTTTATCCTGCTCTGCGACTTGGGTTTGCTCCTGGAGTGCACAGGTTGCTCTCCTGGAACTGCCTGCAACAAGTTAATCTCATTTTGCACCGCTCACAGGGGCTTTGGAGGATTTTGCCCTCGGTCACACCCCCGCAGCAACACCCAGAGGGAAAGGAGGGGCTCAGATCCTGCACTCGAGTGCTGTCACTTACAGACAATCGAACACCACCACGGTGCCCAAAGGTCTGAGCCCAGAACATGAAATACCCACACACCCATTCTGAGTAATCACCCAATAAATCTGCAGCCAGGAGAGATGGGAGGCTCGGGGAGGAGTCCCTCAGGCCCACTGAGAGAGAACCTGGTGGTAACACTGAGCTGTGCCTGCCCAGAGCCAGCAGCAGGAGCTCCCAGCAGCAGGAACTCCCAGCAGCAGGAATTCCCAGCAGCAGGAATTCCTCTGCTCCTGGGGAGGGCCAGGGACAGTGTTTTCCATGCAGGAGGAGGGAGGTTCATGCCCAGCTGTCACCAGGGCTGACGTGAAGGTTCCTGCCTGGAATTCTGTGTCCTCAGGAGCACAAAAGGACACAAACCTGTGACAGTTCCATGGAGATGTTCCAGGACTGGAGCCCCTCTGGAGCCAGGCTGGGAGAGCTGGGGGTGCTCACCTGGAGAAGGGAAGGCTCCAGGGAGAGCTCAGAGCCCCTTGCAGGGCCTGAAGGGGCTCCAGGAGAGCTGGAGAGGGACTGGGGACAAGGGCTGGAAGGACAGGACACAGGGAATGGCTTCCACTGCCAGAGGGCAGGGATGGATGGGAGATTGGGAATTGGGAATTCCTGGCTGGGAGGGTGGGGAGGCCCTGGCACAGGGTGCCCAGAGCAGCTGTGGCTGCCCCTGGATCCCTGGCAGTGCCCAAGGCCAGGTTGGACATTGGGGCTGGGAGCAGCCTGGGACAGTGGGAGGTGTCCCTGCCATGGCAGGGGGGGCACTGGGGGGGATTTAAGGGCCCTCCCAACCCAAACCTGGCTGGAATTCTGGGATGATCTGAAGGTGCCACGAGCAGAGGAGTCACTCATGTACCTGGTGCTGGAGTTCATTTTTCTATTGAGGGGTGCAGTGAGAGACAGAAAAGCAAATTTGGGCTTCCCCAAAGCCAAACCTCTCTGCTTTCAGCAGGATAGGGGAGCAGGAAGCTGAAAATCCTTGGGAACAAACGTGAGGAGGGAGAGGAGAGGGGAGCAGTGCAGGCGACTGGCAGCTCCTCAAAGAAACCACGTTAGAGCTACAACAGCAAAGCAGCTTTTGTGAGAGAGAGATGGAAAAAGAACAAGATCTATTGAAAAAGGCCGGTAGAGAATGAAGTAATAAAATGTAGCCTGAAAATCACCTTTACCTGCAGTTCTGAAGAACTCAGAGGTGATGAGTAGATCTGTCAAAATATTTGTAATGGAAAAGTCGTGATTTATGAGGTTTGGGGTTTCATTGTTTTTCTCAATTTTTTATAAAAATAAAATCAAAATTAGGTGGGGGAAGATTTGGGTTTTCCCACTTCTATTATATTTTAATTAAAAAGGATGGGGAGAAGTGGACAGTGCTGATGTATCATGGGTTTTAAACATGAGAAAAAAGCCTGTATTTTTTAATTACTGTTAAAAGTGGGGAAAAGCTGCAGTAGGGAGGTGAGAGAGAAAGCAGGAGTGGATGCTGCTCTGCTTGTACAATGTGGGCTGGCTTTTTGTCAAGGGAAAAAATAACACATCTTTCCTGCAGGAGAGGACTTGGCTATTGGGAGAAAATCTCCTTATCCAACTGGCTCTATTCAAACAGCATTTGGCCACCACAGATTAATTGCATTAATTGCATTAATTGCAAGCTCTCCCCCCTTGCTGTTCCCTGGGGAAGATTTCAGAGCTCAGAACCTGGAACTGCTTCTCCTGCAAAGGACACGTGGGGCTGATGAGCTCAGCTTGCTCCCTAAGGGCATTTTCTACCCTGAGTAAATCAGAGATATTGATATAAAATCTTCCAGAATATCCTGGAGATGCTTGGTTTTGCCTCATGGAGTTCATTTGTTGTCATTCTTCCCCCAAGGGCCTGGCACTGTCATGGCTGGAAGAACATGGGAGCGTCACATGTTCAGTCCCCTTGTATTTGCCAAGAGCTGCTTTGCCGAGCCCTGAGCCCATGTGGCACCTGGCAGTGTCACAGAAATCACAGAATTCTGGAATATCCTGAGTGGGAAGGGACCCACAGGGATCACGGGTCCAGCCCCTGTCCCTGCCCAGACCCCCAACACTCCCCCCTGTGCATCCCTGGCAGCGCTGTCCAAACGCCCCTGGAGCTCTGGCAGCCTCGGGGCCGGGACCATTCCCTGGGGAGCCTGGGCAGTGCCCAGCACTCTCTGGGGAAGAACCTTTCCTGCTCTCCAGCCTGACCCTCCCTGGCACAGCTCCAGCCGCTCCCTGGGTCCTGTCCCTGTCCCTGTCACAGGGAGCAGAGATGGAGCTGCCCTCGGGAGGAAGCTCCAGACCCCTCTGTCCATGTGGACATTGCAAAGGTGTAAAGAACAGGTGAAATACCCTGGATGCTGTTTGAACCAAGGTCCCAGGACAAGCAGGAATACCTGGATCCCACCTGAGTGTCCGCAGGGGTGGAGTGGCCACTCTGGGATGGAGGCTGAGACGTGCCCAGCATCGCAGTCCAGAGAGCCCTGGAACAGACTGGGATGGTTTAGGGCACTAAATACTCCTAGAGACAGGTGCCAGCAGGAGCTGCTCAGCTGTTGGGGGCTCCTTTGGGAAAGACAAGGCACAAGGAAAGGGGATGTGAGTGAGGTGGGGGCTGGGAAAGCTCCGGATGCTGCAGGGGCCATGGGGCACTGCTCTGGGATGTTTTCGGTGGGCTGAGGATGGGAGTGGAATGTGTGAGCACACTTGTCACCTGCAGATTGGTGGAGGACTCGTGAGCATCGAAGCTGCCCCTGCTCAGCCCAGGCGGTTAAAGGCTGCATCCTGCACGGAGCCGCTGCCGAGGGCTCAGCGCCCAGAGCGTTCCAGGGAAGGGAATCGCAGCTGCTCTGTGGGGTCTGGGCTCCAGTGCTGCTCCATCCGCCCTGTCCCGCCGTGCCTGACCTCAGGCCGTGTGCTGGGGCTGCATTCCGGGACAGAGCCAGGGCCGGGCTCCCTCCTCACACGCGGAGCTGTGGGAGGTGCCCGCAGCCGCTCGGTGTCAGTGCCGTGACTGAGCTCCCTGCCCGCAGCACCCAGTGCGCGTTCACACCGGGCTGCTGTTCGACCACGCTCTGCTATTGACCTTTTCAGAATTCGGGGTTTTGTTTGAGCAGCCACCCTGCCCGGTCTCAGAGGCTGCTGGGCTGAGGGGTGCAAACCCAGGCCGGTGGGAGCAGCCAAGGACCGGAGTGAGCTCTCCCAGAAAGGTCACAGCCATTTCTCGGGGTGTCACTGCACCCAGCAGCGACTGCCAGAGCTCACAGGCAGTACCTGCGCCTGGAAAACATCCCTGTGCAGCACAAAGTGCTCTCCAGAGGGAATCACAGCACACAGGGATCACCTGTGGAATATCGGGATGCTGGGCACTGCTGAGCTGGAGAGGCTGTGGGAGCTGCTTGGGGTGTGGGGCCACATTTGTTAAAGTCTCTGATGGCAAAGAGGGCCCCCAGCCCTGGGGATGGGTCAGGGGCAGCAGTGCCAGGGAGGGAGGGGATCCTGCCCTCTGCTCAGCACTGGGGACGCTCTGCTGGAATTCTGGAGCTGGGCCAGGCCAGCTTGGACAGGGCTGGGAGCAGCCTGGGACAGTGGGAGGTGTCCCTGCCATGGCAGCGGTGGCACTGGATGGGATTTAAGGTCCCTTCCAACCCAACCCAGTCTGGGATTCCATTCCAAGGGACTTTCCTTGGCCAAATGTGGACCCAGGCTGGGCTCCAGCTGACCCAGGAGTCCAGCCCAGCCCAGGGCCAGAAGGAGATCCCTGGGGTCAGGATTTGTCTCCGGGCGATGCAGACGGGCATTGCTGGAGATGGGTGACACGACTGACTGCCCTGTCACCAGCACTGCACTGAAGAGTTATTTGGAGCTTGTTTTTCTCAGCATTTGCAATCCATAATGATCCATCGCGCTCAGCTCTATCAATAACAGAGCTGCAGGAACATATTTTTATGCACTTTCTTCACTCACACGCATTTTCCTGCAAAGGAAGTGTTTTTCATGCAAATTGTCTTTTTCCCTCCTGTGCACATGTGCTGAGCTATATCAAGAGCAGGACTGCGAAGCAGATAAAAGGCTGCCCATATGTTTTCTTTATGGTCCCGCAGTGCCTGGAGCCCCAGCAATCTGGTGTGGGATTCTGAGCAAACAGGAGCCACCCAAAGGCTTTTCCAGCCTCTGCTGGCTGGAGCAAGGGCTGCTCAGCTTCCAGTGTGACCAGAGCCCGGGACCAAGGTGCTGCTGGGAAGAATCACAGAATGGCCTGGGCTGGAAGGGACCTTAACACTCATCCCATCCCACCCCTGCCATGGCAGGGACACCTCCCACTGTCCCAGGCTGCTCCAAGCCCCAATGTCCAACCTGGCCTTGGGCACTGCCAGGGATCCAGGGGCAGCCACAGCTGCTCTGGGAATTCCAGCCCAGCCCCTCCCCACCCTCCCAGCCAGCAATTCCCAATTCCCAATCTCCCATCCATCCCTGCCCTCTGGCACTGGGAAGCCATTCCCTGTGTCCTGTTCCTCCAGCCCTTGTCCCCAGTCCCTCTCCAGCTCTCCTGGAGCCCCTTCAGGCCCTGCAAGGGGCTCTGAGCTCTCCCTGGATCCTTCTCCTCTCCAGATGAACATTCCCAGCTCTCCCAGCCTGGCTCCAGAGTAGAGGGGCTCCAGCCCTGGAGCAGCTCCAGGATTCCTCTGGATCTCTCCAGCAGCTCCAGGTCCTTGTGATGTCCCCAGGGCTGGGGCAGCTCTGCGGGTGGGGTCTCACCTGAGCACAGGGCACAATCCCCTCCCTGCTGCCCACGCTGGGCTCAGCCCAGGGCCCAGGATTCTTTTTTGCGTGTTCAGCTCTCACCCAGCAGCACCCCCAGGTCCTTCTCAGCAAAGGAGCTGCTCATCCCCGATGGCCGCTCCCGGGAGATGTCGCCTGCCCAGGCAGGCAGGGGTGGCTCTGGCCGTTCTGTGCCCGGGTGCAGCCCCGGCCTGCCCGCTCCGGCCCCGGTTCCCCCAGCACAGCGGTACCCAGGGCTGGGTGCCGTCAGGACCGCAGGGAACATTCCCTTTGTGCCCCGGGAATGCCATCAATCCTCTCCTTCCCTGCCATCGCCCTGCTGCTCTCATTGAGGGAGCGGCGCCCTTTACCGAGCCAGTTAACGGGAACTTTAGTTCAGTTCCATCCTAATGGAAAACTCTCCCCGTTCCACTGGAGCCTTCTGCTCATTTACTTTGATTCTTAATGAAGGACATTTTAGATGGGAGTCTTGTTTTCTTCTTTTATTAAAAAGCATTAAAAATATTGCTCATAAAATATATATGGGGGGTTGAACCTTTGCCGCTGCTGCAGGGATGGATGAACACTCGGCGTTAATAAAAGCCACGGAGGAACGAAGCGGCAGCTCCCGGCAGCGCGGTCGGAGCCAGGCAGGCTCTAATCGCTGTCAGGTTTCGGGATCCCTCCCCAGGGTGGGGCTGGCCAGGGCGGGGCACGCAGAGCCGCCGGCACAATTAGCGCTGGGCGTTAATGAGGGAGGGCTGAGCTGATTCACCGCCCTCCCTCCCGAGCTGGGCACGGGACAGATCAGACACTCCTCAAACTGAAATGGGAGAGCAATTCCAGCGCCGCTTTAATCCTCCGCCTTCACGGGGCACAGCCTTGGAACAAAGATCCAAGTTCTGCTCTGGGCCACGGGAGCCCAGCCTGGGCCGGCTTGGGAGGGACCTCAACGCTCAGCCCCTCCACCCTGCCCTGGGCAGCGACAGCTCCCACGGGATCCCCCTCCCACTGCACTCACCTCCCGCTGGATCCTTCCCCACGGGATCCACCTCTCCCGCGACCCACCTCCCACCGTTTCTGTGCAGGGAATTTGACCATTTGTCTTGTTGTGTCGAGGTTGCTCAGGGCTCCCTGCTCCTCCTCTCCCGCTGCCCCGGGACCTTGGGTTTGTCTCACCTCCTGCTTTTACCCCTTGGGTGTGGAATGTTTATTATTTTAAAATATATATGCGGATCTATTATTTTAAAATGGGTATGCAGAACACGCATATCGGACTAGAATAGAACAAGATGTACGTTGTTTCATGGAAATGCACCCACAGAACAAACTCTGCTGCTCCAAGTGAGCTGCACAAGCGCCTGGCTCTGGGGAGAAGCAGAATTAATGACCAGGCGAGCTCTGGGTTTGGGTCAGCACCTCACACACCAAACACAACACTGAAACAAGGAGGGGGAAACCACAGCCAGCGGCTCCCTGGTCCTGGTGACTCTCAGCTCTGCAGAATGCCCAGACTGCTGCTTCCTGCAGCACTAAAACTGATATCAGTCAATTATTTCAAGGCTGTCAGGAGCCATCAACACCCCTTAGAGCCTTATCCAGCATTGCAGTTTATAAACTGCGGAGTAAATAAATCAAACAATATGAGAAACTTCCAAATGTGCTGTTTCTGAGGGGTTTTTCACACTTTGTGAGCCATTTGTCTGCCCTGCTCGGTGTTTTTTCACAGCCCATTCCCATCTGTTTCCCGTGGAATTGATACGGCTCCCCAGCACTGCCCGAAATCGCGCGTGGCGCTGCAATTCCATGGAGCACGAGTCACACCTGATGCCGCCTGGAACGAGGGCAGACAAACCCCGTGCTCTGCTGCCTCGCTGTCCTGCGGCTCTGCGAGGTTTCTTTATTCCCTCTTTGGTGTCTGACCCCGCGTGAGATGGTCCCCGATTGCGGCAGTAAAAACCCATCCCGGGTTTTGTGTTGTGATGGAGCCATAACGGAGAGGAAGGAAAAATATCTGTGAGCATCAGCCACGAGAGTCAGGGAATGACTTTGTACTCAAAATCTTCTGTGAAAATCATTGGATTTTTCTTGTTAATGCTGTGATTCCCTGAGGGGTAACAAATTCCTGAGAATCCTTCTCTTCTGGAAGTCCCTGGTCAAAGCCTCCAAAGTTTTCTGCTGGACAGACATTTTCCAGGTGTGTTTTTTCCAGCCAAAGACGCCTTTAAGCAGAACACTGCCTTTGGAGTAAACATTTTCAAATCATTTCCTTTAGAGGAGAACTTGGATTTTGCCATAAAAACCCTGGAATGGTTTGGGTTGGAGGGACCTCAAATCCCACCCAGTGCCACCCCTGCCATGGCAGGGACACCTCCCACTGTCCCAGGCGGCTCCAAGCCCCAGTGTCCAACCTGGCCTTGGACACTTCCAGGATGGGGCTATTCCCCAATTCCAGGCACAGAGCGCAGCATTCCAGAGCCGTCAGCACCCACCCAGCTGTGGGATCAATCCTGAGCAACCTCTGACCCCATTTCAGGTGATCCCATGTCCTTGCTGCTCTAAGGATTGAAGTCCTCTTGGAATTCCCAGCCTGTTTTAATTCCTGGCCAGTTTGCATTCCTGGAAAGCCGATTTGCCTATGCAGTGCCAGGCCCCATCCAGATGAATCCCTGGAGCCTGGGCAGGTTCCTGGGTCGAGCTATTCACCTCAATCCGTGCTCAGGGGCCAGAACTGCCCTGGAGGGTTGTCTGTAAAGCGTGCAGTGAGATACCCGTGCCCGTGGCAGAGCACAGAAACACCCAGATGTGCATGCAGGTTCATGTAAACGCACACAGGGATTGACTCATCCCAGCCCCAGAACCACAGGATCTCCGGGGCTGGAAAAGACTTAGAGGATCGTTGTGTCCAAGATTTGAGTGATCACCACCTCGTCAACGCCGAGTGCCACCGAGTGCCACATCCAGTCATTCCAGCTCCTTCTCCTGGGCCTGCCCAGTCCCGCACTGGGCACCACCCCCTCCTGTGCAGGTTTATCCCAACACCAGCGCCCTGATGATCCCAACTGTTTGCACAGAGCAGAGAATTCCTGTCTCCCCACTGTCCCTGCCATCGGCTCGTTCCCTGGGAAGCCGAGCAGCAGCTCCCCAACCCCGGCACTCGCCTGTCACTGACAGGGACTGGGTGACGCCAGAGCCACCCCTGGCTGTGCCCGGTTCCCCCAGCGTGCCCAGTGCCCAGAGCCGTGCGTCTCCAGCCCTTCGGGAGGCAGATGTGGCTCCTTGCCCTCCCGGGAGGGAGATCAGTCCGAGTGAGCAGTTATTAACGCAGCCGGGCGCTGTTTGCACCCCGAGCTTTGCGGAGCGGGGCTGGCTCTGCCCCAGGGCAGGACAGAGCTCCCGGGGCAGCGCCAGAGCCTGGGCTCTCTGTCTGCTTTGGTGACTTAGCACAGGCGCGGGGGCTTCGTGCCCCAGCTCTCTGAAGGGTGTTTGCTCTGCGAAAACCCAGCCCATGGAATTTCCCAAATCATTCCCAGAGAAGGCGGTACCCAGCCCCAGCTCGGCGCTGTCCGTGGTACCTCAGCACCGGCACTGACAGCGCGGCCCTGAGCGCCAGAAACGATGGGAAATCAGGGAAGCTGCAGCTCCCGGAAAAGTGCTGAGAGCACGGCAGGGCTGGGCACGGCCCTGAGAGGACAGGCTGGGAAAAGCAAACGAGTTTCCTTAGGAGTGGAAAAAGGTTAGAGGGAATGTTCTAGAAAAACAGTGGTCCAGGAACCAGATATTGCCGATAATAACTTTAATAAAGGCCCTTGGCAGGGGCTGCCCAGGGAAGTTTGGAGTTCCTGTCCCTGGAGGTGTCCCAGCAATTCCTGGCCGTGGCACTCAGAGCTCTGGGCTGGGGACAAGGAGGGCATCGGGCACAGCTGGAGGCTTTTTCCAGCTCTAATGACTGGGAGTTTATTCTATTTTGAGCCTACCTCAGGCAGGTTTACAGAGTTTTCAGACAATGCTGAACCTTGTGGGGGTACTGCACCAACGGCACAGATCTGCAGAACCGCCTCCCCAAGCCCAGTGTGAGGGGAGAGGGTGGAAAGCAGCTCTGGCAGAGATCCTTGTCAGGGGGCACAGCTCCAGAAAAACATTTGAAATGATGTATTTCTATTTTTAAGCTACAAAACCATTCCCAATACATTCTCTTTCCACAACGAGAGGAATTTTTCACCTGGTCAGCTGTCCTGTGGCACTTCTCTGGCCCCTGGATGTTCATTCCTGGATTGCCCATCCCAGAAGGATCAAACATCCCATAGGATTTAGGCTGCCAGCCCAGCCCCTCCTGCTCCAGCTCCAGCTCCATGCACTGCTGGGGTGAGGAATTCCTTTAAAGCACACCAGTCCTGCTCTGTGAATTTTGGGATGAGGAACTCCTTTAAAGCACACCAGTCCTGCTCTGTGAATTTTGGGATGAGGAACTCCTTTAAAGCACACCTCATCCCCCTCTGTGCTGTGCACAGCCTCTGCTGCTGGCAGCCCTTCAAAGCTGTTTAATCCAGTGAAGTCTCGGGGCTTGGTGGGTTGTTCTTCCCTAAAGTCTGACGTTTTCCCTGGATTTCATTCACGCCATTCCAGGCGGATCTGTGGATCCCGGTGAGCCTGGATCTGCCTCTCCCCAGGCAGGGCTGTCCCACAGCGTGGGTGGGTTGTGTCCATACACAGGATCGCCAGGAAAAGGCTGTTGGTTCTTATGCTCAGCCTGGAATGGGCAAACAAACAGATTCCTCTGCAGAAAGTGCTTTTTGGGAAGGAGGGACTCCTCAGAGCAGCCTCAGAAATGGCAGAAAACCATCCCAGTTACTGTTCTGTGTGTCAGCTCTGTTCTGATTGACGGTGTCATTTGCAGAGTAAAAGCCACCCTTGCCTTTGACTCTCTGGTCCTGGTGGAAGTTAATAGCATTTGCTTGTGTTTCAGCAGAACTTTATTAAATAAGATTTTCAGCCTAATTAAACCATTTCAGGATTTTTGCTTCCTGTCACGCAAAGATAAGTCTGAAGTGGAAAATGAGGTAATAGCCATAGAAATATAGAATATATTTATAGAGTTTTTATAACTTCTGTATTGTTTTAATTTCAATCCTATTTTCTTTAATGTCACTTGAAAGAAGGAGAAATGCAAGCAGCAGTTACTGGGAATGGTGACCCTGATATATTTAATAAAATATTAAACTGCAAGTGGTGAATGTGTTACACACGGCGGAGGAGAGCCGGGCCATGGTCATTCCAATGCCATAAAACCCAAATGTGCCTGGACAACAACACACTTCAAATATTCCCTTTGTTTATTGCAGATATAAAGTTAATATCCAGCAAACAGAGCTCGGGGAAACAGGCTCTGCCTGAACACAGGGATGCATGGGGAGGCAAAGAGGGATTTCCTTCTCAGGAAAGGCAGGAATGAGGATGAGGTGTGGGATTCACTCTTGGTTTTCCGGAAAGAAATCCGTCAGTGTGAGCCTGCAAGGAGTGAATGCCTCAGTTAAACAATGACATCTTTAATTTTATATGCAAATCTGTAATTAGTTGTTGGGAGACACAGGTTACCCCTTCCAGTGCCTGTTTTACAAGTATTTCTCCAGTGGCAGAGCTCATTTCAGCCCTCTCCTCCTTCCCACTCCATCTCCAGCCAATTTCCCATCCCCGCCTCCGCTCCGTGTCACAGACGCTGCTGGGCAGAGATTTGTGGGCCCATAAAAAGCCCTGAATTGAAACCCAAAGCAGTTATTACTGTTTTATGTTGGGTTTTCTCAGTGATCCACTTCCACGGTGACCTCCCCAGCGCTGGGAGCGGTGCTGGAGCCTGAACTCTGTCCCGGAGCCGGGTGTGGGAAATGGAGGGGATCCCGGAATGTGCTGTAAACAAACAGAGCTGGGGCCCCTCAGCTCAGTCATGGCCCAGCTCCCACTGCTCACAGCAAACTTTGGGAGCTCCCTGTGTGCTCACAGCAGCCCAGACTGCTCGGAGATTTACACCTGCCAGTGCTCCACAATTTATTCAATGGGATATTGGGAACTGGGAATTCCTGGCTGGCAGGGTGGGCAGGTGCTGGCACAGGGTGCCCAGAGCAGCTGTGGCTGCCCCTGGATCCCTGGCAGTGCCCAAGGCCAGGTTGGACACTGGGGCTTGGAGCAGCCTGGGACAGTGGGAGGTGTCCCTGCCATGGCAGGGGTGGCACTGGGTGGGATTTGAGGTCCCTTCCAACCCAGACATTCAGATGATGGTTTGCCTTTGGCTGGGATCAATTCCTTGAAAACATTTCCCAGCATTCTCAGCTTAAATAATTTCTCTTTGTGATATTTTCCTGCCTTCCCCGAATCTGTGTTTGAGTCCCTCGAGGTACCCCAGCAGGGAAGGAGGCCAAGCAGAGATCCAGGAACACAGGAGGGCAGCCAGCAGTGCCTGGGGCCGGGGGTACGGAGAGGCAGCTCTTGAGGGACATTCCCTGTGGGAAAAGGCCATGGAGAGAGCGTCCATCAGGGATGGATGGGACTGAGCTGGTCCAGCCCTGAGCACGGGGTGACTCCAGTGCTGCTGCTCCCGGGGCTGGTTCTGCCCTGGGATGGGGTCACACCCTGCAGGGGCTGAGGGAAGCTGATCCCTGCAGGAACAGCCCCGTGCCTGTAACTGACGGTAAAACAGTCAAATATCAGACAAGATAAAACCAAATAAATAGAGGAAATAATACATTTATTTATGTCTACTTCAAATCAGTAAAAGAGTTGAAACAGACAATTGTGATTTGTAAAATTCTTCAGGGATGTCCCCGAAGGCAAATAAAAGATACGGGTGAACTCCCCCTCCCTGCAGCTGCTGCAGATACACTTGTTACCTCTGCTTATTTCCCACTCTGTTAATTCAGGATCCTTTTTTTCCCCTCTCCTCCCAGGAGAATTAATTCTCTGACTTCCAGGGATGGCTGTGCAGATGATCCTGACCAGAATCCCAATCTGTTCACTTTGCCAGGACACATCTCCTGAGTCTGAGAGCTTCCTGCCTCCATCTTTGCATCCAGATCCTGCTTTCGTCTCTTGTTTGAAGGCAGCATCACTTCTCTGTGTCATTTATTCATGGAATGCCATCTCCTCCTGCCCTGCAGTGCCACACTCGGTTTCCATCACACCAGGATGCACCTCTGTAAAGCTCTGAGAGCTGGTCACAGAATGATCCCGTTCCCTCCGCTCATGGATCCCAGGGCTTGGGCAGGAGGAGCAACTTTCCTTGGCCTGCTGAGGGTGGGAGCTGGAAGGAGCTGGGGGAGCCCTGACACACGGAACGTCCCACAGACCCCCAGCCCTGCCAGTATCCGCCCCAGCCCTGTCCCAGCCATCCCAGAACATCCCAGAGCACCCAGCAGCCTCAGCCAGCTGGCCATGGGATAAAAGGAGTCCGGCTGTGGCAGCAGATAAGGGAATGCTGATCCAGACACCTCTAACAGCAGCAGAACCCATCTGCAGGAGCCAGGATGTTTTACAGGGCAGATCCAGCTCCTCAGCAGATAAAACGCAGAGCTCTGTGGGGTGTGCTGCCACAGCAGGCACTGAGCTCCCAGGAAGGACGGTTCCAGCAGAAATGTGGCTGATGGAGGCTTTTATGAGGCACTGATAACTCACCTGGATGTGCCAGCAGTGCCTGACATGTTCATGGATTCCAGCTGCAGGCTCTGAACGCTCAGCTTTGCCTGGAGCTGCACAAAGTTCCCTGTTATTCTTTATTAACCGTGGTGTGTTTTGGATACTTTGCCCACCTCCAGATTTATTCCTGTTGTTTTGCAAGCCCACAAAAGCAATGCCTGTGAAGCACAGCCGCTCCCAGGCTGTTCAGCTGAGCTCTGCTCTGCAGGCCCGGCTGTCCCCACTGCTGAGGGAATGCTGGAGCCAGGGATGGAGGCTCCATCAGAAATCCACCCCTGCTGCAGCCAGGGCCCTCTGTCAGCACTGGGCACTTGGTTTGTCCCGTTGTGCAGAAATTCCTGTATTTGATGTGGTCCCAGTTCACATTCCCAGAGTATCCCGTTAGCAGGGCAGCAGGAGGAGCACAGGGTGTCCCAGCCAGCCCGGGCAGCCGGGGCTGCAGGGGGACAGCGCTGAGACCCCAGCACAGGGCACTGCAGGGACCCGTGCCCCCAACCCCAGGGCCACCAGCACAGGAGCAAGTTCACTTCCCTGGAAGAGATCCCCTGGAAAAAGCACATGTCAAAGCAAACATCAGGCTTGGGCTGTGCCTCAGGGGCTGGGGACCCTCAAAATCCACTTGAAGGCAGTGACCCAAAGACCCAAAGGGATTAATTCAATAAATACAAGATTATGGAACCATTTTGTCCTGTAATAAAGGACATTATGCAGCTACTGCAGCTCTGCACTGGAATTGGAGCGGTTCTTTTCCATAAGTATCTTCAGTTTTAATAAGCTCTTGGGAATGAATGCAATGAGTAGTTTTATTAATGCGGTTCAGCTACTCAAATTATATTTTACTCTGTGAATGATTGTAGTGACAAACAGAAACTCCAGGTCCCTATTTTCACTTTGAAGCTCAGAACCAGAGGAGCAGGAAATATTTTGGAGCAGTTCATGCACTGAAGAGCCCTCGCAAGCATAGGGACCAAATATTTGAAATGATGGAAAGCCTGACAGGGACACTTGAAAAGCTTCTTTGTTGTTTCGACTTTACTCTTGGTTTTCCTGAACAGGTGGAAATTACCCAAAATCAATAATGAGAGTTGCAAGGTCAGGAAAAGAGCAGCTCCGAGTTGACTCCTCATTTCAGGGCCGATTTGCCTGGCATCCCAGCCATCCGTTGCCGGGGTTTGAGCAGCTCTGACAGCTCATTAATTATAGAGGGAGATTGGACAGTGGACAGCAGCAGTGGCACCAGAGGATTCATCTTTGCTGTCAGCTGCCTAATGTGCATCCGCTCTCTTGCCACGGAAAGGAACACTTCCAGTAAATCTTTGTCCGTCTCCCATCTCCAGGAAGGAAATCAGACATGACATTAACAATTGCTTCTGTATTCTCTGGGAAGCGCACTCCTAAACGCCAGACACGGGATACATTAACACTCCAGCACCGCGCGTTCCTGTGAAACGCAGAAATCATTGCCCAGCAGCAGTGCGGCCGGGCGGTGCTGCATGGGCAGCACCCAGGCAATGTGAGGGTGAGGAAGGAGCAGAGCTGCTCCTGGAGCTGCTGAGGGCAGCCAGGCCCGGGCTGGAGCAGGAGAAATCCCGTGGTTCCCGTCGATTATGCACGAGCTGTGTGCCCTGGTCAGGGCTCAGCAGCAGCCCGGGATCGATGGAGCTGTCAGAGCTCAGCACTGACGTGTCCCTGAGCATTTAACGGCCTTTAGCTCTCCAGGAAAGTCCAGCAGGGGTTTGCAGCCTCTGGGAAGCCGAGTGTGTGTCACAGGCGCTGACATGCCCACAGCCACCTTTACATTCTCATCCCTTCAGTTTCCCTCCTGACAGAGGCAGGAGCTGCTGAGCCCTGCCTGAGCAAGAAGGGAGAGCAGCACTCCAAGGAACGGCTCTGGCTTTCCAAGAAAGGTGGGTCTGGTCCTTGTCTGATTTCAGGAGTTTCTAGTAAAATACTGAGAAGTTTCTCACACTCTTCTGAAGCTTTAGCAAAAATAAATGAGAACGCTGAGAATTCGGCTCATCTGCCAGAGGGCTGTGCGCAATGCTGAGCTGTGAACGAGCACTGCTAAAGCTCCACCAAGTGAGAGTTACAAATAGAGGCACCAGGTACTTCCAAAGGTGTGTGTTCCCTCTTCCAAAGGTGTGTGTTCCCTCTTCCAAAGGTATGTGTTCCCACTTCCAAAGGTGTGTGTTCCCTCTTCCAAAGGTGTGTGTTCCCACTTCCAAAGGTGTGTGTTCCCTCTTCCAAAGGTGTGTGTCCCTGCTGGCATCATTTACCAGAGGCAAAGAGAGGCATTTGCAGGACTCCTGCAGCCTCCCTCCCCAACAGCAGCCAGAGATTTCTGGTTTGGGAGTGGGAGGAGTTCCCAAAGCAATGAGGAAAGGGAGCAGCAGCTCCAGAGGCACCTCAGGGACACATCCCCTGTGAGATGGAGGGAATTGTGCAGCCACCCTGCTCCAGGGCTCATGCCAGGCTGGCCAGCAGTAACTCCATCACTTCAAACACACACTGTAGGCCTCAGGCATTTCTCATTCCCTGTTTTGTGTTAATCCACTAAAGTTGTGCTGCCCAGGGCTGAACTCAGCATTTAAAAACATGACAGTAGAAAGTTCTTAGAGTCATGGGAACAGCAACAACAGGAAAAGAAAGGAAAATACACCTGAGATTAAAAACTGCCTCAATATTGTCACAGAACCTGCTGAGCTGGAAGGGACCCACAGGGATCATGGATCCAGCCCCTGTCCCTGCACAGACCCCCAACACTCCCCCCTGTGCATCCCTGGCAGCGCTGTCCAAACGCTCCTGGAGCTCTGGCAGCCTCGGGGCTGGGACCATTCCCTGGGGAGCCTGGGCAGTGCCCAGCACCCTCTGGGGAAGAACCTTTCCTGATCTCCAGCCTGACCCTGCCTGGCACAGCTTTGTGCCAAAGAAAAGACAAAGGTCTATCTTGACACAATTTCCAACTTCTGACAACAAAAGCAAGGTAACTTTGACAGAGGATCCTCCAACCTACTCCATGAAAGACAAAAAATATCCAGGTGGGAAACAAAGCTAAACAAACCCGTATTAGAGATGGTTTGGGGGTTGCAGGATAAAGGTTGTTTCCTTGCTTGTGTATTGAAACAATGAGGAATAATGTACAGAGAACTGTGGTAAGACACCAGTTACTGGCATTTTTTAATCAAATGTGATTTTTTTAAAGGAAGTGCTCACTTTGAAGCAGAACCTCCTTCAGAGAAGCCCTCCAGTCATAACTACATGGACGATAACAGTTCAGGATCAAAAAACCCTTTAATATCTGAGTTTGATGGTCCCAGCTGCACAGTGGCCACTCTGGGATGAGCTAAAACAGCTGAAAATTTCACATCCTCATGTGGCACCACAATAACTTTGATATTCTACAGTGGCAAGCAGAATTTGGGGAACCCAAGCAGTACTTGTGGTGTCAGCTGCCAAAATACCGGATTTGTGGGATCTTGGAGAAGGCAGCAAGTCCTGAGCTGGGCTGTCCAGAGAGAACTCACTCATCCTCTCCTGCTGGGTTCCCTTTTCATGTCAGTGCCAGCAGCTGCCCTCCAGACACCCAGAACTGCACAGAACTGGGTTTTCATGCAGGTCATTGCTGTAGGTGCTGGGGGGGGCTGTCTGGGGCAAGCAAAGAGCCATGTCCTGTGGGACACACCCTGGCCCCATGGAACATATCCTGTGCCCGTGGAACACACCCTGTGCCTGTGGGACTCATCCTATGCCCATGGAACACACCCTGTGCTCGTGGAACACACCCTGTGCCCATGGGACACACCCTGTGCCTGTGGAACACACCCTGTGCCTGTGGAACACATCCTATGGCCATGGAACACACCCTGTGCCCATGGGACACACCCTGTGCCTGTGGAACACACCCTGTGCCTGTGGGACACACCCTGTCCCTCTGGAACACACCCTGTGCATGTGGGACACACCCTGTGCCCATGGAACACACCCTGTGCCCGTGGGACACACCCTCTGCCCGTGGAACACACCCTGTGCCCATGGGACACACTCTGTCCCCAAGGGAATCCGGGGAGTTTTGCTGGGTTATTGTAACATCTCTTTCCCAGCCACTCTAAATTCCAGTAAAACCCCGTAAATGCCAGATCAGTTTCATTTACATTTATCACCAATGTTTTTAAGGGCTCTGATAACAACTTGGCAATACAAAATAAACCAATATTTGATCTGCCTGACAATGTATTGGAAATCTTAAGTTGATCTTAATTCATCCCCGCTATAAAATCCAGTATTCGTTACTGCTCCGAATTGCTCTATGGAAATATCAGGTTCAGTTTCTATGACAACAAGAGTCATAAATGCCAAAATTCTTCCTGTTCCCTTTCTGTTTTCAGCTTGACAATGAGCCTTTTTTTTTTTTTTTTCATTCTTTTAAATTAACCTTTCCCTTTCCCCTGGAAATGAATAATCCCGACAGAATCTGCTCTCCCTGCTGTATTCACAATGTCCAGTTGTTTCAGCACAGCCCAGCTGTGTCTGGAGAACTGGAAAAAACTCATCTCCTTTTCCCCAGGGAATATTCAGATCCTGGAAATGGATGGAAGGTGGCAAAAGAAAGCCCAAGGATAACCTTAGAGAAACAGGGCTCTTCCAGAGGCCACATTCCAGTCAGAAATGTGTGGGTGGCACTCAGGGCACCCCTCTGCCCTGGTGCCAGAGGCAGCACCCGAGGCTTGCACAGGAGGGGCTCCTGCTCCTGTGTGCTCCCAGCTCAGCCACATCCATGGACAGGGTGGACAGGACAACAGCAGCTGCCCAGAATTTGCAGAAAACCACCAAATGATCACCTTTATCAGAAAACCCCACAGATGGAAAGGCCAGGTCCTTTGCAGCTCCTTGTCAGAACTTTGGGGTCACTTTGAAGATCCACAGTTCCCCAGCAGCAGCACCCTGCTGGTGCACTTGGGTTGGCTGGCAAGGAACCAGGGGTCTAGAGGGAGGAATAATGGAAAAATCCTTCATGAGCAGCTTTTCCTGTGGAATAGAAGAAGCTAAACCCTTTGGACAATGTGAGAAGAGCTGTATTGCAGTGACTCAGGGAGTCCCTGTCCCGTTTGGGTGCAGACAGCCTGCTGTCCCCAGGAGCACTGGCACACAGGAAATCTGGGACAGCAGCATTCCCAGGACACTCTGTTCCATCTCTTGGCTCTGGAGAAACTCAGTGAACCCCATGAACTTCTGCAGACCTGCTGACTTCGGTGGTCCCTTCTGACCACAAACATCCACAGATCCTGGGTGCTCCCTACCCTTAGGGGTGGGACACAACATTTTCTAGGCCCACATCCACTGCTCCCAGCACACCCATTGCCACCTGCTCCCCTCCCAGCTGCTCCTGCACTCCCAGCAAAGCTCCCTGGTGCTGGAACAGCAAAATCCAGTCCCACCTTAACTCCAGGAACTTATGCAAAGTGCTGCAGCCACGAGGTCTAAGGGAATCCCAGGACAGATCTGATGTAAGTGATGGCAGAAGTGGGACCCTCATTGCTTCTGAGGGCTGGAAACTGTGGAAATCACTCACAATTCCTCGTGTGGCATTTTATTCCCTCTTCTCTCCAGTCCTGTCTCATCTCAGCTCTTCCCTGTGTGCTACAGAGACGTTCTCAGTGTAAGCACAGGCTGTCCCTGCCTGTGAGCAGAGCTCATTGGGTCGGGAGCTCATGGAAATGCCCCCTTTGCAGGAGAGCCCTGCACTGCAGCTGGACCTGGCCATGGGGCTGCTCCTCTCTGCTGCAGGAAGGAGCTGCTCCTGGAGCCAGCCCTGTGATCCTGGAGCCAGCCCCACAATCCTGGAGCCAACCACACCATCCTGGAGCCAGCCCTGGATGCTGGAGCCAGCCCCATGATCCTGGAGCCAACCCCACCATTCTGGAGGCAGCCCCACAATCCTGGAGGCAGCCCCACGTTGCAGCTGCTGGGAGCACTGGGAGCACCGTGACACTCACAGCTCCTGACTGAAGTAGGCTGGGGCTGGGCTGCAAACACAACATTTCCATTGCACGGGGCTCTTCTGCTCCTTCTGCAGCTGTTTGAGTCCTGACAGCTTGGCCAGAGAGGAATTTCTGCCCCGACTGAGCTTCCAGCACAACAAAGGGACAGGACCTGAGGAAATGGCTCCAAGAGGCACCAGGGGAGGTTTAGGTTTGATATTGGGGAAAAGGGATCCTGGTATTTGCTTTCTGCTCTGAAAATTGTTACTGCAACAAATTTTTCTTTCATTTTCAGCTCTTAGCTGGCTGTTCATTGCCAGCACTTGCTGTGGAAATATTCCTTCCTTCCTGCTCCCTTTACCTGCATCGGTGTCCCCTGGGCCACAGGAACACAATGGGCAGGAACATTTTCACTCTTCTGTTTCTTAGGTGAAAGTAGAAGATGCCTGACTTCTGCCAGAGGTTCAGCTGCTGGTTGTAGAAAGTCAGGAAAAAATGTGGATTTTCTTCCTATTGCGGTTTATGTCTTAACCTTTCTTCGCACTGTTCTGGTCCACTGAAGTCACTCAACTTGAAGCCTCACAATTCTGGGTTTAAAAACTCCCAATTTCCCCGCTGCATTGCCTATCCCAAGAGAATGTGTTCAGCAATCTCTGCCTGAAGATGAGAGCAGCCAAAATACAGCAGGTCCTTGAATCCAAATTATTGTGTTCTAAAAATTACAGGTCTGGTAATCCTTCACTGCAGCACAGCTCCATCCTGACGTGCTCCATGGAGCCACGAGGAAATCTGGGCTGGAAGCAGCTTCCCAAGGCAATGGCAAGGATTCCTGTCATCCTTCGGGGGGAATCTCATTTTTGAGAGGGACTGATCAGCTCAAGGCAGCGATTACACAGCGTGGAGGCCTCCGGTACCAGGCACTGCATTTAATGCTCCTCATTCTGATGCAGGTTTGTCTGTCTAGAAAAGCCTGGCACATGGGAATTATTTTTACATTTTAGGGGTTTAGTCTAATTTAGGCTGAAACCTGAATTGGTCTCTTTTTTTTCCCCCACAAATTAAATCAGCTTCTGTTTACATTTACATTTTCACTGAAACTTCTGCTGCTTCCCAAGTCAGGGACATAATGTCTTCTCATAAAAACCTCATCAAGCATCAACTAAAATTCTTCTTCACTCTCTTTATGCTCACAAAACATTCCTTTTTTGAATACCTCCAGTAAGTGATGCTAAACTTCACCATCTGCTGAGATTTTTATCCCATTGTATTTCTTTTTCACTCCTGAAGATGATAATTTGCTTATATTGCTGAGCAATTCCACCTCTCAGTATTTTTGCCAGGTATTATCATATCTCTGCTTCTTAATTTTAATAGTTTGTCGTTAATTTACATTCTTGACAATCTGTGCAGCCTAAATCAGCAATCAGCTTCATTCAGTGCTGGTCCAGGAGTTAGAGGATTCACACCAATAAATAGAATTTTTGCCATTACTGATCAAATGCCGTTGGTTTTGTAGTGGGCTTGTCTTGTCCTGAGCTGCTTGGGCTGGTTTCAGCTGCCTGTGGAACATCCAGGTGGTTGTTCCCAAAGATTTGGGCTCAGCCCTGCAAATCCTGCCCATGGATCAAACCCCCAGGAGGGGAGGATGTCCTGTGCTTCAGCTGAGAGGGAAGGGTGGGGAAAGTCGGGTTTTAGTTGGGTCCCCCTGAGGAACTTGAGCACATTCTCCTCTAAAATGCACAAAAATCAGCCCAAGCTGGTGTGAAACAGAGGAGGAACCCCCTGGCACCAGGGCTGTGCCTTCCAGGGAAACAAGCTGATGCCTGAATACCCCCATGGGACAGACGTTTGAAGTGCTCTATTTTCATTAAAATAACCTTTTCAATTAAGCAAAAGAAATTATTAATATTCTGATCTATTATCGAGACCCTATTTCGTATCCATCAAGCCAACAGTGTGAGTCATAATTGAAAAAATCTATTTCTGGGGCTCTCTGGATCCACAGGTGCAGCTGCAGGAGAGGAGAGGCCCAGGAAAAGTAGCAGGAGGCTTTAAATAATTCTGGTTTATGGATTGGATTATGGCAGCCACTGAACATGCCAGGCCGGGTTTGGGGTTGTGGTACCATGACATTTATGAGCACACACATAAACTGAGAGATGCCTTTCCTCCAAATTTTTTACAACCTAAGTGAAAGCAGTGATGAGGCAAACAGAGTGAATTTGATGACATTTGGTCAGACTTTGTTAAGCTGTGTCTTCAGCCCGTAAAGCAAACTGATTTCTTTAGGTCGCAGCTCCCAAACACGGGCTTTCAAACATTCAAAGTTCCACTGTTACCAATAACCCTGCCTGGATTTGTCCCATTTTTCACCTGATGGAAACGCTCTCCTGCCCACAAAACGGGAATCAGGGGGGGATTTGTGTGTGGGCACGGAGGGGCTGGAGGTAAAGGGCTGAGAGGGCAACAGCTGAGGGGAAAACTGCTCCAGGGCAGCTCCGACCCATGGAGGAACCTGCAGGGAGCCAGTGCCGAACGGGAACTGCAGCAAAGCCCCCGAGGAACCCGCAGGGTGGCAGTGGCAGCAGCAGGGAAAGGCTGGAGGCAATTGCTGAGGAAACCTGAGCAAAATCTCATCAGAGCAGCGCCCCAAAACTGCTCCACCCGCAGCGTCCCCGCCGAGCCCAGGCAGCCAGAGGCAGCAGCGCCGGGAGCCCGGCGGGGCAGCAGCGATGTCCTGCACAGCCCCGGGAGGTGCCTCCGGGGGTTTGGCTCGGCTGAAGGGAGCTCTCAGTGCAGGGGTGACCAGGGAGATCACGCCAAGGCAGGGGCTGTTGATCTGACAGCCCCGAGCTCCTGAGCGCGGGCACAGTGGCAGGCTGAGCCTCATAAAACCCTTCATTAACTCAGAGACAGGGAATGGAAAATGGAAAATCCTTCACCCAGAAAGCAAAATCAGATTTTGCTTTTTACAGGGCACGTGGCCTTGTTCTTTATCTTTTAATTTATTTATTCTGGTGAAGAAAAGAGGCTGAGAGGATGACACAGGACTGTAAAATCCTGGATTACCTCACGTGCCCTCCCAGACGTGTGCTGCTGCAGATGGCACGGGATAAATTTAACTGATCCTGTCACTGTGTTTCCAAACAGCTGAATTCCACATCTTGCTGTGCCCAGAGCCCTGACTGCTGCAGCTGAGGGGTTTGTGGGGAGGTGCTGCAGCAGCCGGTGCGGGGGCATCGGCACTGAAGGGAGCCACGGGAATTTATATTTGGGTCCAGAGAATCACAAACTCATGGAACAGTTTCAGCTGGAGGGAACCTCAAATCCCACCCATTCCCACCCCTGCCGTGGCAGGGACACCTCCCACTGTCCCAGGCTGCTCCCAGCCCCAGTGTCCAACCTGGCCTTGGGCACTGCCAGGGATCCAGGGGCAGCCACAGCTGCTCTGGGCACCCTGGACTTGCCCAGGAAGCCTTTGATGCCCAGAGATTTCCATGGCTTTTTCCCCTGGCGCTCAGTCCTGCTCCCATCCAGGGGCAGCGGGTCAACCCCAGCCCATGGAGACCCCTGGGCCCCCACTGGAGCTGCTCCAATCCCACCTGGCTCTGCTGAGGCTGAGCCCGTGGGATGTGCCCTGGGAGGGCACACGGGCACGGTGCCACCACTGTCCCCAGCCTGCCCTGCAGCAGTGACCCCGTTATTGCTGCCTGGGAACAAGAGCAATGGGGGCGGCTGCCAAGGGCACAGCCCGGGATTTGTCCTCTGAGGGTGACACCAACATGCCCCCAGACTGAGCTAATCCCGGGATTTATCCACTGCAGGTGACACCAACAGACTCCAGACCGAGCTAATCCCGGGATTTGTCCACTGCAGGTGACACCAACATGCTCCCAGGCCAAGCTAATCCCGGGATTTATCCACTGAGGGTGACACCAACAGGCTCCAGACCGAAGTCACCCACAGCCCAAGGACAGGCCCTTCATTCCCGGGCCTGCATCCCCTCATTATCACCTTCAACACGTGCCTGCTCAAATCAGGAGCAGGAGGAATCAAAATGCCAGGAGAAACTCCAAATTAACACTTGCAAATTGCATTACATTTTCCCTGCACACAAAGCTGGTTTTTTTTCACTCAGTTGCAAAGGAATTTGAACAAATACCTTAGGAAAAAAAAATCACCATTTTTTGCTCATTCTTTTGGAAAACAACAAGGCTCATGGAAGCAGCAGGAGGAGAGGCAGGAATTGAGTGCAGGAACAAATGATCTCCCAAGGGGCTCCCGAGGGAACACAGCCAATGCCTCCCCTGCTCTGCAGCTCCTCTTTTTGCAGTCCTTGCACTCAGCCTCTTCCAGGGAAGGTATTTGGTTGATCAGAGCCTCCAGCCCTTTGCCCAGGAGCGATTTTTTCACAGCTCTACAAAGCTTTTTGAGAAGGAAAATTTCCCTTGCCGTGCTCCCGGTGCACAGTCCCAGGGGAGCGGGACTGCTCGGGGAAGATGTTTTCGTGTGCTCCAAACCCCACAATGTGCTGCTTGGCTTTGCCTTATTTGTGTGGTCTAAAGGTGCTTCTGAGTGGGAATTTAGTGCTCCAGCTCTGTCCTAGTGGTTTTCCAGCTCCTGTGCATATGCAATAATTTGTACTCGGAGATGCACAGTGACCTCTTTTTTTCAGTGCAAGAAATGTTTTCATTAAAAATAAAATAGCAGATACATCAAGACATTTCCTCTTGTAAAACCTCATGTCCTGAATTTCAAGCAGGAATGGCCAGGCTGTACAAAGCTTTCTGATGGTGCCACACAGACGAAAACAGGAGAGCGTGAGAGGGACATTGGGCTGTTGTGTAACAGACAAACCAAACTTTATGGGCTCTGGAACTTCCATGAACAGATCACAGAACCAGGGAATGTCTGGGGTTGGGGGGAACATTAAGGGTCGTCTCATCCCACTCCTGCCAGGGCAGGGACACCTCCCACTGTCCCAGGCTGCTCCAAGCCCCAGTGTCCAACCCGGCCTTGGGCACTGCCAGGGATCCAGGGGCAGCCACAGCTTCTCTGGGAACCCTGTGCCAGGGCCTGCCCACCCTCACAGGGAACAATTCCCAGTTCCCAATCTCCCATCCATCCCTGCCCTCTGGCAGTGGGAAGCCATTCCCTGTGTCCTGTCCCTCCAGCCCTTGGAAATCCTCTCTCCCTCTTTCCTGCAGCTCCTTCAGGCCCTGCAAGGCCACACTGAGGTCACCCCAAAGCTTCTCCTCTCCCGGCTGAACATTCCCAGCTTTCCCAGCCTTTCCTCCCAGCAGAGCTGCTCTATCCCTCCGATCCTCCTGGTGCCTTCTCTGGACCCTCTCCAGCAGCTCCAGGTGCTCCTTGTGCTGGGGCAGCTCTGCAGGTGGGGTCTCACCTAAGCACAGGGGCACAGGGGCACAATCCCAATCCCTTTCCTGCTGCCCACGCTGGGGCTCAGCCCGGGGTATTGGGGGGCTCTGGTCTGGGGCAGGTCCAGCTCTCCCCCACAGCGCCCTCAATCCCTCTCCCAGGGCTGCTCCCTCTGCTCATCCCAGCCTGGATTGATCCCAGGGCTTGCCCTGACCCAGGGGCAGCACCAGCTCCTGGCCTTGTTAAACCTCCTGAGATTCCCATGGGCTGCTCCTGGAGCCTGTCTGGGTGCCCCTGGCTGTGTCCCTGCACCCTCAGCTCGGTGTCACCTCCGTGTGCTGAGGGTGCCCTGGAGCCCTGTGTCTGTGTCACTGCTGGAGAGGCTGAATGAACATCCCCAGTGCCAGCAGGACCCCTGGGGACACTGAACAGCCCCAGTGCCAGCAGGGACCTCTGGGGACACTGAACGACCCCAGTGNGTCCCTGCACCCTCAGCTCGGTGTCACCTCCGTGTGCTGAGGGTGCCCTGGAGCCCTGTGTCTGTGTCACTGCTGGAGAGGCTGAATGAACATCCCCAGTGCCAGCAGGACCCCTGGGGACACTGAACAGCCCCAGTGCCAGCAGGGACCTCTGGGGACACTGAACGACCCCAGTGCCAGCAGGGACCTCTGGGGACACCAGTGCTCGCTGTGTCCAGCAGGACGCTGACCACGACCCTCTGGCTGAGGCCCAACAGCAAAACCCCCATGGCTGAAGTGAAACCCTTTTAATAATAGAGACCAAACCAGGGCCTGCGGAGGTTTCAGGAGCAAAGAGCTCCATTTTTCAGCCACTCGCTCACAGCCCCTTTCATCTGAAGCTGTGCTGTTGGAACTCACTGGAGCGGTGAATATTTATAACTCTGGATTCAAATGATCCCTCAGCCAGGAGGGAAGGAGCAGGCGCAGGCTGCTCAAATCCTCTGCTGAGAAATATTCTCCGTGTGAACACAAACCAGGAGCAGAAACAAATTCATGGAGACATCTAAAAGAGCACTCACAGCATTTAGATCAGCTCCTCTGAGCAGCTCTTCCCTCGCTGGTACCGACGGAAACAGAGCTCGGAAAACACGGAATTAGTGATTTCCACCATCTTGAGGAGACAACATTAATATGCTGCCACCAAATCGTGGCTCCTGTAACCAACATGCCTCGTTGGTTACAAATTGTGTTTGAAATTTCTGAACTGTGTTGGAGCTGGCTGAGCCCTCCAAGCCTGGAATTGGGAATATTTTAGCAAATAGAAGCTGTCAGGTCTGTTCGACGCAATTCACAAATTCCTGCTGCTCCTTATCTGACAGAATTCAGATCATTGCCAGAGAATGGGCATAATAGCTCACAAGGCCCTGAATTCTCTATTAATTCAGGGTAAAAAATAATTCAGCTGAAAAGTCACACTGCTAATTACTCTGATTTAAAGAGCATTTCAATTACCTAATTGAGGCCCAGAAATAGTGCACTCAATTTAGGTGGTCAGTCACAGTTCAGAAATAATGAATAGTAAGTGATTAATACACAGCCCAGAAACACTCATAATCGGAAAATTATTCCTTTGAATCAGCCAGTGGCTGGCTGGCAACGAGGGGCACTCACAATCAATTACAGGCACTGGCTCAGCCTGCTCCTGGGAATGCTGCTCCCAGGGACACGCAGCTTTTCCCAGGGTTTTACCCCAAAGGGGCTTGGTCCCTCCCAAAGGCCACAGAGAGGATTTTTTCATAGCTGCTTTACCCAGAGCCACATGCTTGGTTGTTTGGGGTACTTTTTAATGGACAGAGGCAATTTATCCTGGATGAGCCAAGCTTTTCATGGCATTTACATAACAAATCAATCCTGGAGGGAGGGGGCTGGGCTGAGGGAACATCCAGGGGTATCCAAACACATCCAGGGCTGTCCAAACACATCCAGGGAGAGAATGAGAGGGAACGGCCTCAGGCTGGGCCAGGGGAGGCTCAGGGTGGACATCAGCAGGAATTTCCCCATGGAAAGGGTGCTCAGGCCTTGGAACTGCCCGGGGAGGTTTGGAGTCCCCATCCCTGGAGGTGTCCAAGGATGCCATCAATTAGTAATTAATAATTAGCAAATAATAACCAAACTAATATCTAGTTAGCATTAGGGATAAACATTCATAACTAAAGCACAAAATTAAGGCAAAGAAATGAGTGAAAATTCTTCTGCAAAGAGCTTAATCCAGTGAAAAGTCACCTTCAGATCAGGCAAAATATATTCAAGACTTTTTCTGCAACTCCTGACCCTTCCCTGAGGGAAAAGAGGAGGAAGGAAAAATCTCACAGCAGAGATGTTCCATTTCAACTACTCCAAAAAAAACCCCAAAAAAACCCAAAAAAATCCACAGAATCCCAGAATGGTTTAGGTTGAAAGGGACCTTAAAGCCCATCTTGTTCTGCCATGGGCAGGGACACCTTCCACTATCCCAGAGTGCTCCAAGCCCTGTCCAACCTGTCCATGGACACTGCCAGGGATCCAGAGGCAGCCACAGCTTCTCTGGGCAATTATTCTGAAAAATTCTGTATACTATAAAATATGTAAAATAAATTTATTTTGTGAAAAATAGAGATATTTTTACACAGCTCTGAAAATAATGCTAAAATTATTCTGAAACTGCATTTTAAATTAGAGCAAACCAAACTCCCATTCAAAACAGGAATGTAAGAGAACACCCCCAGGGGCAGGGAACGTTTGGATGCAGGGACAGTGCCCGGAGGCTGCAGCGAGAGCACAGCCGTGCTCCCTGCACAGGCTCAGATACCCAGGTATGCTGCTTATCTGCCTCTATTTGCCTTGCCTTCCCCATTCGTATAAATTATTTGCCATAGCAACCCCCAGTGCTAATAAGTTGTACTATTTAATTACATGTTGCATGAAATTATTCCCATTCGTCAGTTTTCATGTTCCCACATCAGAAATTCTGTTCCAACAAGTCATACCTTCCAGAAACGGCGTTTCTTTTACGTGTTTGTCTTAATTACCCTCCTCATTACTGGGTACAGATCGCTGCAGCCCTGCTGGCACGGGCAGGGAGCCGTGCCAGGGCTGCTGAGGCCACAGGGTCCCCGGAGCTCCTGGGCTTGCTGGGACATGGTGACAGGGTTGGGACTGGAGAGGAAAGGATGGACTTCATCTGAAATGGCAGAGGGCAGGGATGGATGGGATATTGGGAAGGAATTGTTCCCTGTGAGGGTGGGCAGGCCCTGGCACAGGGTGCCCAGAGCAGCTGTGGCTGCCCCTGGATCCCTGGCAGTGCCCAAGGCCAGGTTGGACACTGGGGTTTGGAGCAGCCTGGGACAGTGGGAGGTGTCCCTGCCATGGCAGGGGGGGCACTGGGTGGGATTTAAGATCCCTTTAACCCAAACCATCCAGGATTCCATGATTCACTCACCTTTTACCCCCCTGAGCTGGCACATGGCCCCGTGGGTGTTGTGTCCAAAGGTTCCCACCCTGCTGAGGTGTCCCAGGAAAGGTCAGAGCCCTTTTCCCCGGTCCCTGTGCTGCCTTTGGCAGGAGCCGCTGGAGGGACACTGTGTCCAGGGTCCCTGGTTGTCCCCGAGGTTCCAATGGCCCTGGCAGTGCTGGATGTGGGGCTGAGCCCAGCTCTGGGAGAGCCCTGACTGTTCCTTGCTGTTATTTGGGAAGCGATGCTGAGCTCAGAGCTGTTCTGAACCCAACCCCACAATGGATCAGGCTTTTCCTTCGCTCTTTGCGCTGGGGTGTCAGGGCCAGGTAACCCAGGAATGAGGCAAAAGTGTGGTTTAATTTAACAGACTGCCAGGAATAGCTCTGCCCTCCCCTGCCTGCACGCATCAGGGTTTCCTGGGACTCTTTTCCCTGCTGGCACTGGGATTTTCTGGGACTCGAATCCCTTCCAGCTGCACCCAGAGTGGGTCTAACAGGACCGGCTCCTGCTGGGGCTGTGCCAGCCCCTGGTGCCCCTCGAGGGTTGTACGTCTGTGTCTGACCTAGGCAGCACTTCCACGGGCTCCCAGACATTTAATAAAGTGTTTTGTTGGCTGTTCTAACCAACGAAACTCCTCTGCTCCCGGAGCAGGGCAGGATCTCTCCAGCCCCAGGCAGGAGCAGAGCACGGGGTCCTGCGGGGTCAGTGCTGGGAGCAGTTCCTGGTTTTGTAGGAGCAGTTCCCAGGCTCCCAGCTGAGGAGAGCAAACAAGGATGGGAGGATTCCAAGCCCTTCCTGGCTGCCCGTGGCTTTGGGCCAAGGGATGCAACACCTGGAGCAACAGTTCACCCACCCCAGGGGCCTCGAGGATTCGGACTGGACCTGTTTTCTGGAGGAGTTGAAATAGCCCTTCCTGGCTCAGGTCACTCAGGTTCTTATCACAAGGATTTACACAGGCTTTTGAAACTCTCCCCTTTTTTTTTCCTTCTTCCCCTGAAGTTTTATTTTAGAAAAAAAACCAAAGAAGCAAATCCTCCATCCAACACTGACCCTTGCAGCTCACAGTTTGGAAATAAACCTCATGATGAATAATGAATAATTCTCTGGTAACCAAGGACTCTGTGGTTCTTGGATGGGTCGCACTACATGACCCAGATCACTGAACTTCTGCTTACCAGGGGAATGGTGGATAACATCCAGCCACAAAAATTAAGGGAAAACCACCAGAGACACCAGTGAAATGTGCAGGCAAACCCATCATACCCCACCCACAGCTCTGCACTTCTGCTCTGGAGCAGGGCACGGGCACAGAGTGCCAGGAGAAGGGGAATGGCTTCCCACTGCCAGAGGGCAGGGATAGGTGGAATATTGGGAACTGGGAATTCCGGGATGGGTGGGAGGTGAGGCCCTGGCACAGGGTGCCCAGAGCAGCTGTGGCTGCCCCTGGATCCCTGGCAGTGCCCAAGGCCAGGCTGGACATTGGACTTGGAGCAGCCTGGGACAGTGGGAGGTGTCCCTGCCATGGCAGGGGTGGCACTGGGTGGGATTTGAGATCTCTTCCAACCCAAACCATTCTGTGATTCCCAGGAATGACAGGAGCCCCTTGCCAAGCTTGAGCAGTGCCCAGCACAACAGGGATTCATATAAACCAGGGTGGAGAGACCATTGCAACCTGGAGGGTGCTAAGGGGGAGTCTCAGGTCATCCTCCTCACTTGGCTCAGTTCAGAGAATATCCTGGGCTGGGAGGGACCCACAGGGATCATGGATCCAGCCCCTGTCCCTGCACAGACCCCCACCACTCCCCCCTGTGCATCCCTGGCAGCGCTGTCCAAACGCTCCTGGAGCTCTGGCAGCCTCGGGGCCGGGACCATTCCCTGGGGAGCCTGGGCAGTGCCCAGCACCCTCTGGGGAAGAACCTTTCCTGATCTCCAGCCTGACCCTGCCCTGGCACAGCTCCAGCCCTTCCCTGGCTCCTGTCCCTGTCACAGGGAGCAGAGATTGGGGCTGCTCCTTTCCTGCCCCTTGGGAGGAGCTGCAGACCCTGGTGAGGTTTGACCTCAGTCTCCTCCAGCTGAACAATCCCAGTTCTGCTGCTCCTTGTATGGTCCCTTTAGACCCTTCACCATCTGTGTTCCCCTTGGGACAGCCTCCAACAGCTTCAGGCATTTCTTATGTCCCCAGAATCCAGGTGAGGCCGCCCCACCAGCAGTGCTGGCCCATCTGGGGCTGCCAGAGGGAGACCCCTGCCCAGAAGCAGCAGCACTGGGATGGAGGAGCAGAGGGAGCTCTGGAAAGAGCTGGAGCCAGGTAACTGCACCAGAGCTGATCCTGAAACGCTCCCGTTCCAGCCAGGAGCCTCCTGGTTCCCGATGCAGCTCCACGCTCAGGCTCTAATGACACTGGTTGCTTTGAGACTTCAAGGAAGGAAATTTTAATGAAAACTTGCTGTTATTCCACTGCCGGCTCTGCCCTGAATTAAACACAAGGCAGAGGAGATCTGTTGACAGAGCCTCCTGTGGAGCCCCGCTGGCCGCTGCTGAGCGCAGGGAGAGTTTGGTGTTGTTTTGTTAAAGGCTCATTTGCAGCGCTCAGCCAGCCCCACACAGGACACGGCTGGAGGGCTGGGAGAGGCCTCTTCTCATGGCCAGCTGCCCCAAAGGGGACAGGGCTGGGTCTGAGCAGTCACCTGTGTGTCCCACTGCCGTGGGTGCACGGGCACCGAGCCAGCCCCGGAACAGCGCTGGGCAGGGGAACTGCTGGGGGAGCCGTGCCCTCCCTTCCTGACCTGCAGCTGGGCTGGAGCTTCACCGTGCCCGTCTCCAACAGCACAGCTTCCCTTTGGATCGAACAGCATCTTCCTGGCAAAGCAAGTGCCACGGGCTGGGTGTGCTTGGGACAAAGAGTGACACAGACGTCCAGCATGAGAACACCGTGGTTTGGCTGGGCAGGGGCCTCAAATCCCATCCAGTCCCACCTCTGCCACGGGCAGGGACACCTCCCACTATCCCAGGGTGCTCCAAGGCCTGTCCAGCCTGGCCTTGGGCACTGCCAGGGATGGGGAGGTTCGTGTGAAGGCTCTGGTAATTAGCACGCAGAGCAGGGGCCGGAGGCAGCACAGCACATTAACATGGCAAGGTGAGAGTGGGGAAAGGTGCTGACAGCTATTACTGAATCAGGAAAAAAGTCCTCTCCGCAACGTGAAGATTTATTAACATTTTTCATTAGACTTAAAAGGTTCTCTGCTCTCAAGGATTAGAATGAAATTGATGAGAGGGGACAGCTTTGTTAAATTAAAAGTTAGCTTTTGAAAACTTTCTACAGTGGTGTTTGCTGGAGAGAGTTATCAGCCTGGCACCTGCCTGGGCCTGCAATTCCCCCCGAATGGACTGTCCTGGCAAGGGCTGATCCCTCTGGGCAGGATTCCCTAAAGAGTTTGCATCAGCCAGTGAAATGCCCCTGGCAGGGTCCTTCCTGTGGGGTGATGCTGAATAGCATCTCCTGGTGCCTTTTCCTCTGGGCCTAGAGTTACGAGTAGACACAGGTAAGGGGATAAAAGGGGTTTTACCTCTTTTAATGAGGACCCTTAGGTGCACAACTCATCAAGGTGGAAAACGCCAAGGAATGCACACCGTGCGTTCTGTGTGTACAGCTTTTATAGACCTTGCAAAGTAGAATATCTGACAAAGATCCCCCAATGAGAAGCTTAACAGATAAAGTAGAATAAAGTGAAATAGATAAAGTGCCCTTATTCTGGCAGATTCTGGAGTCTCCCCCCTGAGATGAGGCTTGTATCCTGTTTACAAAATATGTCCCAAAGAGCTGGTTTCAACCTTGGTTCCTCTGGAGAACCAAGATGGCACAGGGCCTTCAGGCCTTCAGCTGGGAAACTTTTAGGATGTTTTGTCTTCCTGCCTAGGAAAATATCCTAACTAAGTCACAGTATCAGGCTACAAGTATGTGAGCTAAGAATACAGAGAATATATAAGAGGTATATAAAAGGAAAGGAAAAAAATCACCACAGCATCACTCCCTTTCCCTGATCCCGCAGGATCCCTGCAGCCAGAGGCTCCTGGCATGGTCCTTGCTGTGGGGTGATGTTTAATAGCATCCCACAGATCCCTGCAGAGGCTCCTCCCGCCGCCCCGCAGGGACGGACCGAGGCTCCCCACCGATGTGGCTCCCGGATTCCCCGTGTGCAGCCCCACATCTCTGGAACTGGCAGTGCAGAACAGAGCCCCTGCATCTCCTCGGTGCTGCCGCTCCCCAGGGCAGCCCTGCCCCACCAGGACCCCAAATCCTCGTCCTGCCTCTCCCCCGGAGGCTCCACCACCCCGGGCTCTGCGGGAGCCCCCGGCCTCGGCATCCCCAGGAGCCGCCTGCTCCTCCCTGCTTGGGACACAGAGAATTTGGGAGGAGCAAAGCCTGGAAGAAAGGTGGGGGAGAGGGCGTCTCCTCCTGGACAGTGAGGTAGGGGACATGGTGGCAGCAACTCCAAGCTCGCTCACATTCCAGGATTCATTTTAAATAGCAAGGAAGTTCTTATCAAAATAATCCGAATTTCAGGTTTCTCAACAACTGGGAGGGGTTTTTTTACCTTTACAGGCAGTGACAGGTGTGTGACACCACAGCACAGTTGATGCCACACAAATCAGTGTTTCTCTTCAGTCAGTGACCTGGCATTTCCCTGGCTGTCCTTAGCACACTGATTTATCTGTTTTCAGAGGTGATAAATTGCAGAATATTAAGATAATGGTGTAGCATTCATTACTATTCAGCTGTTTATTACCAAAATTTAAATGTAATTTAATTTCAAGTGGAAAATAATGATCGTTACTGGGACAAGCAGAGACAACGTATTACTCATCTCCATCCGCATTTTATTTAACAGGACTGAGACAACAAGAAAGAAAGATTTAGTAAATGCATTTTGAATAAATGCGATGTTAATGGTTGATCATAAAATAAAATACAGTGGGGCCCTGGCACAGGGTGCCCAGAGCAGCTGTGGCTGCCCCTGGGTCCCTGGCAGTGCCCAAGGCCAGGCTGGACATTGGGGCTGGGAGCAGCCTGGGACAGTGGGAGGTGTCCCTGCCATGGCAGGGGTGGGAATGGGTGGGATTTGAGGTCCCTTCCAACCCAAACCATTCTGAAATTCTATAATATATTGAAACTTTTAGGGAAAAAAAATTGCCTGGGTTTATCTTCACTGCTCATAGTTTCTGTCAAAGCAATTTTTTCATTTTAAAGCACATTTCTTGGAAAAATTATTGAAATAGATCACAACTTTGTGAATCAATTTAACCAATCTAGAAATTCTCTGCTTGAATTATTGCCAGGGAGAAGCCTTGGTTGTTGTCCCCAGAGCCTCCCCTGCTGCCCCTGCCATGGGGAACTCCCCCAGACTGTCTCCTGGGAATCCCAGAACCCCAGGATGGTTTGGGTTGGGAGGGACCTCAAGGCCCACCCAGTGCCACCCCTGCCATGGCCGGGACACCTC
>VZTJ01002646.1:112959-162200 GCA_013397795.1 Orthonyx spaldingii | reverse complement strand
CCCTGCCATGGCAGGGACACCTCCCACTGTCCCAGGCTGCTCCCAGCCCCAGTGTCCAACCTGGCCTTGGGCACTGCCAGGGATCCAGGGGCAGCCACAGCTTCTCTGGGAATTCCAGCCCAGCCCCTCCCCACCCTCCCAACCAGGAATTCCCAGTCTCCCATCCATCCCTGCCCTCTGGCAGTGGAAGCCATTCCCTGTGTCCTGTCCCTCCAGCCGCTGTCCCCAGTCCCTCAGCAGGGCCCTGTTCCCGCTGTTCCCAGCAGTGCAGGAGCTGGGGGAGCACAGAGTGTTTGATCTCCTCGTTATCCCCTCCAGGAGGCTGCAGTGCTGTGACCAAGGGCTTCCTCAGGCAGGAATTCATTTTTCTTCATTTTTTTGCCCTTCCAGAAGTCCCCCGTGCCTGGCCCAAGGCGTCCTGGGGCACCCCCAGCCCTTGGTGCCCTCAAGCCAGAGCCGAGGCTGTTCCAGCTCTGAGGGAGGTGCAGAACTTCTCCTCCTTAACCTTCACTGCTGTCCTGACCTACATTGCAGCCCCTTTATTCTCCTCTCCCTGCTGCAGAAGCAGTTTATTTGGGGAATATATAAAAAGCCCTGAAAATACAGTCCATGACAATATTTCAAACTGATGGTTTGCACTTTACAGGGGCCTTTAATCTTCCTTGGGATAAAGCAAAACCTAAATTACCAGCTGGGAAGTGCTGGGGTGCTGGGCTCGTGTGGGTCAGCTCTGGGCACACAGCCAGGGCTTTATTTACAGGACAGAATAAAGTCCCCTGAAAAGTTCAGCCTTTATTTTTCCTCCCAAATCTCCCTGTCCATTGTCTTATAGGCTCAACTTGCAAACATTTAAAATTTGGATTCATACTGGCAAGAAAAAACCACATGATTTCTTGCTCCAAAACTAACGGGAGAAGTGAAGAATATTACTTAAAATCCCACTGTTATAAATGATCCTATTATCACTCCAATCCTTGAGAATCTTCCCAGGATAAAGCTCATTTCAAAGCAGAGGCTCCCAATTTCAGGACTGTAAATACTGAACAGCACAGTCTGCACTGTGCATCCATGGAATGTGTGTGCTACTGCAGCCAGGGCTACCACATCCCCACCTGCGTTATTACAATGAAATTTTATAGAAACAGCGCTTTTAACTGGCCAGGGGTTCCTCTACAGGTGTGGGGGTTTCTCTATCAGAATTTCAGTCGTGTTTACCCTCTGAGTTTATAACACACCTCTGTTCTTGCTGAGAAATCCACAGAACTTCCTAATTTAAGATGAAGGAGGGGAGATTTAATGAGATATTGGGAAGAAGTGTGTATCCTAAATGCTGGAATGGTCTGGGTTAAAGGGACCTTAAATCCCATCCCATCCCACCCCTGCCATGGCAGGGACACCTCCCACTGTTCCAGGCTGCTCCCAGCCCCAATGTCCAGCCTGGCCTTGGGCACTGCCAGGGATCCAGGGGCAGCCACAGCTTCTCTGGGAATTCCAGCCCAGCCCCTCCCCACCCTCCCAGCCAGGAATTCCTAATTCCCAATCTCCCATCCATCCCTGCCCTCTGGCAGTGGGAAGCCATTCCCTGTGTCCTGTCCCTCCAGCCCTTGTCCCCAGTTCCTCTCCAATATTTATTAACAGCCTAAGGCAGTTCCATCACAAATTAGTCTGTCAGTCAGTAAGATCAGTAATTCTTTAAAAAAATGCTTTGCCACTGCGTGCACATCCCACAGAGCAAGCTGCAGTTTCACAGAGGTTTTGGGGAGCACTGTCCTGAATTTCAAGGCTTCTGACACAGCAAAGATTGAGCCACAGTATCTGTGTGCTATTTATACTGCTCCATCTCTCCCCTGTCTCCTTAATTCCGGCTCTGACAGTGGCAGGAAGGATCCCTCGGCTCTCCCAGGGTTTGATGTGTGCTGACAACTCTGTCTGAGCCACTCTGTGCCCTGCCCAGGGAGCAGCCGCGTTCCTGGAAAACTTCCCGGCAGCTCTACTCTGATGGATGGCCCAGGGAGCTGCTCTTCTACTCAAAGCTAAGCAGGAAACTTAGAAGAAATTACTCAGGTTCCAATGAGAAAGCGCTGGGAGCTGGGAGTGCTTTGACAAAGGGATGGCTCCAGCTCAGCACTGCCCCGGGAGCAGCTCATCCATATTCTTGCAGCTGATCAGGCCCAGCCTGGCAGCCCATTTCCATGGAGAGATGGATCTCTGGACCATCAGCTGTGGGCTCTGCCCTGCCCACAGCCCCACCTCCCACAGCCCCAGGAAACTTAGAAGAAATTACTCAGGAGAAAGTGAGAAAGCGCTGGGAGTGCTTTGACAAAGGGATGGCTCCAGCTCAGCACTGCCCCGGGAGCAGCTCATCCATATTCTTGCAGCTGATCAGGCCCAGCCTGGCAGCCCATTTCCATGGAGAGATGGATCTCTGGACCATCAGCTGTGGGCTCTGCCCTGCCCACAGCCCCACCTCCCACAGCCCCAGGAAACGGAAAATGGGATGAAGTGTCTCTTACCTGGGCCACACTGCAGTCCTGCTTTCCACTGCTGCGTCTGCTGCTAAATAAGGGAATAATCACAGAACCATCCAGGCTGGAAAAGACCTCCAAGATCATCAAGCCCAGCCATTTAGTAGGTATTTTATAGATTTTTTTTTAATGAGTAATTGATCAGCTTGAGTACCCAGGTCTGGGATTGTCAGCACAGGGAGGACCTGGAGCTGCTGGAGAGAGTCCAGAGGAATCCACGGAGCTGATTCAGGGCTGGAGCCAGGCTGGGAGAGCTGGGAATGTTCCCCTGGAGAAGAGAAGGATCCAGGGAGAGCTCAGAGCCCCTTGCAGGGCCTAAAGGGGCTCCAGGAGAGCTGGAGAGGGACTGGGAACAAGGACATGTTCCATAATGAGACAGCAAAGTGCTGGGAAGGGCAGTGAACATCCCAAAGCTCCATTTTGGCAGGAATTGTGACCAGACTTTGGAAATTCCTCCCTGTAACCCCAAGCACAGGCTGGGTAAAGCCTGGCCAGGTCCTTCCAGGAGGGGTTGTGCAGAGGGAGGGCTCGGATCTGCCCTGTGCCCATCCCAGCAGCAGAGGGAGGGTGAGAGCAGGACTGGCCTGTGCTGGTGCCACCAACACACTGCTTGTGCAGGAGGGGGAGGTGAGAGTGCTGAATATCCTGAGAAAGTGGACAAGTGGGATAAAATGACTGGGATAAAGTTCAGTAGCTCTGAAACAGGGAAAGGAAGGACAACGGGAAGGCAACACTTGGAGCAGAAGAGGTTCAGGGAGTAGAAGGGACCCAAGCAGAGCCTGTGCCAGCAGCACAACACTGCTGGGGGCAGCAGCCCGGTCCTGCTGGGATCTGCTGGGCTCGAGGAGGGGAGGTGATGCAGGAGAGCAGCACACCCAGGGGCACAGCTGCAGCCTGAGCTCACCCTGCACGAGGGAAGGACCAACACGAAGGGGCAGGAGGAGGAAAAATACACATTTAAAAACAACAAACAAGAGCCAGTAGATATCTGGGCACCATGGCCCAGTTGTTAGACTGAAAGCTCTGAGATTTCTGGCCTAATCCTAAGAGGAGTGAGCAGCTCTGGCCAGAACTCAGGGATGGAATTCATGTTTATTGAAAAAGGGAATGAGCATGGGGGATATCCAGGAGGATAAGCACAGAAATGAGTTTAAAATCACCTAGGAGGGGTTTCCTAGACTGGGCAGCCTGGCAGCAGCAGCTGTTGGGAGTGCAGGGAAGAGCTGCTGGAAGCGGTGAAGGCTGCGGGTGGGACTGGACACAGCTCTGTCCTGCCGAGGAGGCACCTCAGAGGGAGGGGAGGAGGGACACAAAAGAGGTGAACTCCCCAAAGCCTGACGACATCCCAGAGCCCTGGGGGCTGCAGGGACACTGAGCAGCCCCACCCTCACTGGCACCCCAGGGTACATCCCGGTGCCAGTCCTTGTGCAGGGATGGGAACATGGGAGCACCACCCCTGCCCGCTGGGGACAGAGCCAAGGGCAGGAGCCTTTCCTTTGGGGCTACAGAGCCATGTCTGGGGCCCCCCCAGCAGCGATGCAGTGGTGCCTGGTTTTGTAGGTGCTGCATCCCCTTTTGTGCTGCTGCTGGTGGCTTTCCACAGGGGAAAAGCTGGTTTTGCACAGTTATGGGCACTTTCAGCCACGACACTGGGCCCCATTTCCAGGGGCTGAAGGTGCCCCTGGAGCTCCTGAGCATCCCTCTGCCCCTCCTGGGATCCAAGCCAGCCTTCCCCAGCTGGGGATGCCCTGGGCACATCCCGATCCAGGCCCCCTGGGATCAGGGTGTGGAATGGTACAAGGCTGGGAACCTGCCTCTGCCCAGATAAACCCTGCTCAGGAGAGGTTTGTGCTGAGTTTAAGGATGCCTGAACTGCCTGATCTCGGGAACCAAAGTTTCAAACTGGAGAACTAGAAATACTTTCATCCATGTGGTGAGGGGACTCAGACTGTGCTGGAGTGCTGAGTAAATCCTCAATTTCATTATTTTGTCACGTGTAACTCTGCCATGCTGAACAGCCCCTCAGATTTCTATACAGACATTTTCTGTTCTACCTCCTGTGCATGAGCACAAATCTCACCCAGGCAGCAAAAACACTCGGTGGGCTCCAGTCCCAGTGCTCCCAGTCTGAGAAAGCAGCACAGACACCAAACACCTTCTCTTCTCTTCCTTCCCCAAAGCAGCTCCAGAGCCTTGTTTAAGAATTGCCATTTGGAATTTACTAAAAAGCATCAACACTGCCGGGGCTGCAAACCCTACCATGTAATTAGGAGTTAAACTCAACTCCCCACAGCAGCAAAGCACCGAGAAAACCCAGCCCTGTGGATATGTTAGGTATTTTAATTCCCTTTTTTATCCCAGCCTAAATGACTGTGTTCTATTACCAAAGGAATATTGAGACAGAAAGTAAATGCAGAGGGACACTCCTGAGTAGGCAGCTGTTCAGGAAAACAGTTTAATAAAAATAGCTACTGTGCTGCCTGGAAATCCTCCAGAGTCGGGCTGGAAAGCTTCTCATGCACTTGATTTAAGGGAAAAGGCACAGCTCCCACCCACCTGCTCTTCCAGGACCACATTTCTCTTTGCTCTCCCACTCTTCCATGACCTCAATATTCCAGTTGCCTTCCTCTCTCAAGGAGATTAAATAGCAGAAACATCTTCAAAGAAGTTTAAAACAAATCAAATGCATTTTCAGCTGATGCATAATAAAATCTGTGCAACTCGCTGCTGTCAGATGGCGGAGACAGAGGGATTCAAAAGTAATTTGGGGATATTTGTGCAAGGCCACCATTAAATCCAACAGCAAAGAATTCCCCACACAGGAACTGCTGAAAGCTGGGAATAACAGCCAGAGGAAGCACCACCCTATTCAAACACCATTCCTCGTGTTTTAGTCACCTGCTGCCAACCAGCCACTGGCCTCAATTAAGTCTTTGATGGGAAATAATGGACTATTAATTTTATTTCAATATGGAATAGTGGTTTTATTGGAGAAAACCCCCAGAGAGCCCTACAGTGTCCAGGTCACCAAGAGAATCCGTGTCCTGAGGGCTTAGGACAGAGCCTCTGGGTGGGGTTTGGAAGCACCTGATCAGAGGGAGGGCAGGGGAGGGCAGAGGGAAAGCAGGGGAAGGGCAGGAGCAGGCCAGGGAAGGGGAAAGGCAGGGAAAGGGCAGAGGGAGGCTCTGCCCGTGCCGGGAGCCAGCCCTGACTGCTCCTTGTGCACAGCCACCAGCCCGGGCTGGCTGTGGCCCCACAGGTCCCAGGGCCACTCTCCAGCAGGCCCAGCTCCCCCAGGCCACCCTGGGCACTGGGGCATCCCCACAGCCGGCAGCACCTCCCTGCGCCCGGTGCCGCCGCTGTGCAGCCCCGGCACCTCCCCGGCACAAAGCCCGGGCTGGGCTGCAGGGTCCGAGCTCCAAAGCCAGGGAGCAGCTCCCGAGCGAGCTCCCACAGTGCCGGCTGCTCGGGGCTAACGAGCCACGGAGCTCAGCGCTAATTAATCAACGTGTGATCCACACTCACTGCAAACGGCCCGGGAGCCGCTCTGCTCCCCTCCGTCACCTCCCAGCACTGTCAGACTCTGCAAGGGCGCAGCTCCAGCACTGACCTGAGCTGCTGTGGGATGGTGAGACCCAGACACTGCTGCCCTGGGTGTCGGGGTGCAGCTCTGGGGGTCAGGGGGCTGCTCTGAGTGTCACAGGGCTGCTCTGGGTGTCGGAGTGCTGCTCTGGGGCTCACAGGGCTGCTCTGGGGGTCAGGGGGCTGCTCTGGAGGTCGGGGTGCTGCTCTGGGGGTCAGGGGGCTGCTCTGGATGTCACGGGGCTGCTCTGGATGTCACAGGGCTGCTCTGGAGGTCGGGATGCAGCTCTGGGGTTCAGGGGGCTGCTCTGGGGCTCAGGGGACTGCTCTGCCCACTGAGACTCCACAGCCAGAGCCAAAAGCAGCAGCAGCCCCAAAGCCCCCTGAGCCTGAGCAGCCCCTCTCCAGCTCACTCCACACAGAGCAGCTCAGCTCGAGGATCTCCCTAACAAAATGGTTCTCTCACACAGATCTTCATCTTCAGTCCATTTTGTCATCTCGAGGAACCCATCAAATCCCCGTTTGTGGGAAGCAGCTGTTCCTGGCACCAACAGCACTGGCTTAGCACCCAGAGCCCTCCCTGGGGCTGTTCCACAGCAAGCAGGGGCTCTTTGGAAGGTTTCATCACCTTTCAGATCATTAAAGCTCCAAACACAGGCAGGGCCGCGGGCTGGATTGTCCCCAGCCCTTGGGAGGGCTCCTGAGGGGGATTCAGGATGTGGGAGATGCCGCTCCATGGGGAGATGTCCCAGCTGGGGGAGCCCTGCAGAGGTGCCACACACGGGAAATGCTGTGGGAGCATCCACCAGGATCAGAGGGCCCCTGGTGCTCCCTGCACAGGGGCCCAGAGCTTGTGCCATTGATGGATGCCATGGACAGGCCCCATGGACAGGTCCCATGGACAGGTCCCATGGCTGGATACCATGGACAGGTCCCATGGCAGCCCCAGTCCCACTGCCACCCGCCCTGGCTCTCAGGACAGTGGGGCCCGAGCAGTGACAGCTGCACGGAGACCCCGGGGTGAGCCAAGGGGCCCTGAAACATTCCCTGATCAGCACCCCAAACATGTGCTGTGCCTGCAGCCTTCCCCCAGGGCTGCAGATCCATGGTCCAGTGAGTGCATGGCCCAAGTTTCCCAAATTTTCTCTTAGAATCACAAATCATGGACTATCCTGAGCTGGAAGGGACCCACAGGATCACCCAGTCCAGCCCCTGTCCCTGCCCAGACCCCCAACACTCCCCCCTGTGCATCCCTGGCAGCGCTGTCCAAACGCTCCTGGAGCTCTGGCAGCCTGAGGGCCGGGACCATTCCCTGGGGAGCCTGGGCAGTGCCCAGCACCCTCTGGGGAAGAACCTTTCCTGCTCTCCAGCCTCGCCCTGCCTGGCACAGCTGCAGCCCTTCCCTGGCTCCTCTCCCTGTCACAGGGAGCAGAGATTGGAGCTCTGAGCTCTGCCCTCAGTCTGCTCCTCTCCAGCTGAACAATCCCAGTGCCCTGAGCTGCTCCCCCGTGGTTCCCCTGCAGATGCCTTTCCCAGTGCAGGGAGCCAGGCTGGCACACGCTCCTGGCCCGTTTCCGTGGGCAGAAGCCCCGGGAGCCATCTGTGCCCAGCAGTTTGTGTGCAGAGCACGGCCACCTTCTGTTTGCCTCCTCCAGCTCTGTGCAGCAACAATCACAGGGAAACCGTTCTGTCATCCTCACCCAGCCCCAGCTCCGTGGCCTCCTGAATGTGAATTAGTGTCTTAAGCAGTTTATTCATTCATGGCAATCTGTTCATTTATTTCCAGGAGATTGTAGCACTCCGGGAAGCCTTGCACAGGGTGGTTTTTCTCTCTAAGCTCTGACTACATGAGATTTTTTATTTTTCTTAGATCGTTTCATCAGCTCAGCTTCCACAGTGCTGAGATGATGTGTGAGACAGCCCTGCTCCCAGAAAGCACAGAATCCTGGAATATCCTCAGCTGGAAAGGCCCACCAGGATCATCCAGTCCAGCCCCTGTGCTTGCCCAGACCCCCAACAATCCCCCCTGTGCATCCCTGGCAGCGCTGTCCAAACGCTCCTGGAGCTCTGGCAGCCTCGGGGCCAGAAAAGGATAAACTCCTGTGCCCTCTAAAACAAACTGCAGTACAAAAAGAGAATTGGATCTCTTGGAATACCAACTTTGCTGAAAAGCTCCCAACACCCCCATGGTTTATCCAGCCTCAAAGCAGGGCGGGAGCAGCCACGTCCCTCCCACAGCTGACACCTGGAGCAGGTCACAGCCCCGTGCAACAAAATATTCAGCTTTTAAAGCAAAGAGCACAAAATAATAGAAATCTTTCCAAAGCCCAAATAAATGTGAGTTTGACTGAATGGACATTATCCAAATTGAGCTTTTCATAGAATCACAGAACCATGGAACGGTTTGGGTTGGAAGGGACCTTAAATCCCATCCAGTGCCAGCCCTGCCATGGCAGGGACACCTTGCTGGAGCCCAGCTGGTTGTACAGCAGCAGCACAGCCTCTGTCCTGGTTGGATTGTCCAGAATAAATATTGGTGTTAAACAGCGGAGCTTTGGCTCATCCCTGCTGCCCTCAGCATCCTCAGTGCTGCTGCCTGAGACTGCCCTGCTCCTGCAGACCAAACTGCTCCTGTCCCAAAGCACAGGTGCTCTTTGCTCACAGAAGACTCATCCTGGTGCTTTCCTGGCCTGTGGCTGTTATCAAACACACAGGGTGGAAATGGGCAGCTGCATTGAACAGGTCATGGCTCCAGAGACTTTCTAGGTCTGGCTTATGCCATTTGAACTATTAATCATCCTGTGCCCCAGCCCAGAAATGGTGTTTTGAAAGTCTTTATAGCCAAGGCTTAATGGGGCAAATTGGCTTTCACAATGGCTTTATTCATTCCTTGTTTTTATGAGAATAATCTGGCCAACCATCATTTTCCACTCTTTCTTCCTCTACCAATTCCACCAAACTAATTTGGATATTCCCCATGATCCCAAAGTGTTCTTGCTGCCTCCTTAGGAGTTATTTTGATTTCACTTATACTGAAAAAAATGAGCATGTGATAAAAATATCCAAAGTTCACTTCCAATTTCAGGAACATCCAAACTGTTGCTGTTGCTGATTTGTTTTCTGGGGGAAAAAGGTCTGTCAGCACATGAGATATTGGATTATAGAACTGCTCTGCACCTTCCTGACACGAGGAACTAGTAATGAACAGCCAAATTTGCCAGCTCTTCAGATATTCAGTAGCTAAACCATCAGTTTATATTGAAAATCTTCAGCTCTTGCAATGGCTTCTATCAGAGAATATTCAGTCATTAAAAGAAAAAGCTGATATTAAAATCAGGAACACCAGAAATGTAATATGAGATATTTAAAATGAGTCCTGTAGAAATTAGATTATTCTTGTCTACACGCACATTCCACAAGTTTTTCAAAATCCTTTCTAACATCAGACAGCAAGATGCATTTGAAGAAATCAAGGAGAGGTTGGGAATAACCCGGGAGCAAATGCTGGATACAGATTTAACCAGTTCTGCTGTAACAAATGGTGACTGGGATGTGTGATAGGGACAGGAGCAGAGTAAAGTCAGCAGAAGAAAAACCAAGAAATTCCAAAAATTCTCTTGCATTTGCTGTGGAAATAAAAGAGCCAAAGGATCCCAGAATGGTTTTGGTCAGAAGGGACCTTAAATCCCACCCAGTGCCCCCCCTGCCATGGCAGGGACACCTCCCACTGTCTCAGGCTGCTCCAAGCCCCAATGTCCAACCTGGCCTTGGACGCTGCCAGGGATCCAGGGGCAGCCACAGCTGCTCTGAACAGCCCCAAATGACACAGGGGGTGGGCAAACGTTGACACCCAGAACTTCTGGGACATTTCTAAGGCTCTGGGAAGATCCTTCTCTTCCTGCTCTCCATGAAGGCCCCTTGGATGTTTATAGGAAGTTCTGGGCAAATCAGGAAAAGCTGCTGCCAACAGCGTGAGGGGGAGCCTCAGCTCTCCTGGGCACTCCCAGCCACAGCACAAAAACCACTTTAGTGCTTAAATTATCCATCCCTGTTTGTCTCCAGGTAGGCTGGGAAGTGCTTTTGCTACAAGAACTCTGCCTCAGAATGGATCCTCATTTTACTGCTGAGCACAGATGAAGCAAAAGGAGAAATGCACATTAGCTTCAAAAATCCCAGTGCTGTGCTTCCAGAAATGGATGGGGTGGTTCATTCCAGCAGCTACCCTGGAACTGGGCAAATCCCAGAGCAAAGGGAGCGTGGGCTGAGGCTGCTGGGAGCAGGGGGCTCCCCTCACACAGGGCCCTGGCAGAGCTTTGCCTGTGTCACCTTCCCCGACCCCGGCATCCTGCAGAGGCTTCTCGCATTCCCAGTGACCTGAAACGAGAGGACACGAGGCTGATGAGAAGAGGATTTGCTTTAAAACCTTGCTGATGCCTTTTTCAGTCATGCGAGATCCCCCCAAGCCCCTGAGTCACTGCATCCACTCTGGGCTCCATCTCCCAGCGTGGGAGCAGAGCACTGGACCGAGGGAGCTGCAAACAAAGTCATGGAATTCATTATGTTGGAAATGGTCCTTAAAATCAGAGTCCAACTGTCCCTCAGCCCTGCCAAGGCCACACTGACCATGTTCCCAAGTGCCACATCCACAGGGCTTTTAAATCCCTCCAGAGGGGGGGACTCCACCCCTGCCCGGGCAGCTGTGCCAGGGCTGGACAGGACAATGTTGCAAAACATTCACGAACAATGTTCACATTGAAACTGCTGAGGGCAGGGAGAGATGGGATACTGGGGAGAAATTGTTCCCTGGGAGGGTGGGCAGGCCCTGGCACAGGGTGCCCAGAGAAGCTGTGGCTGCCCCTGGATCCCTGGCAGTGCCCAAGGCCAGGCTGGACACTGGGGCTGGGAGCAGCCTGGGACAGTGGGAGGTGTCCCTGCCCATGGCAGGGGTGGGAATGGGTGGGATTTGAGGTCCTTTCAAACCCAAACCATTCAGGGATTCTGTGTTTCTCTGTTATCCCATGGGGACAAGCACAGCACTGGGGGCAGGCACAGCTCTATCCCGTGCTCCAGAGCTCATTTTGGGTCAGTAGCTGTTGGGGAAGGGGGCTGAGCAAGGCAAATCATTGTAAACCTTCCCAATTTTAAGGCCTAAAAGATGCAAAGGATGGCTTAGACTCCCAGAAGAAAGTGGCACTGCAGTCCAAGCCCATCAGACCGCAGCAGGAGCAGTGAGGCAGAGGGAGCCTCGGGAGCTCCAGCCCCACAACACCAATCCCAGCAGGAGCAGGAGAAGCCCCTTGGACACGGAGCCGGACTCGCAGGGCCAGACCTGAGTCACGCTGCTGCTCCGTGTGTCAGAGCAAGGCAGCAGCCACAGGGCAGCTGAGCACTCCTTTTGTCACAAGGATCAGCCTCACTTATCTCCTGTGCCCAGAGTGCTGCTGCTCGGGAGCGGCCCCGGCGCTTCCAGCGGGACACGGAGAGGGTCTGACAGGGTTGGAGGGCACGGGCTGCAGAGGGATCATCCAGGAGCTCCTTCCTCGGGAGAGCTGAGCCCTGCTCCTGCCCAGCCCTAGCCCACCTTTGGCAGGTCTCACCCCCTCTGGGGCTTTCTCTGTTCTGATCAAAGCACCAGTATTGATCACAGAATTCTGGAATGCTTTGGGTTGGAAGGGACCTAAAAAATCATCCCATTCCCACTCCTGCCATGGCAGGGACACCTCCCACTGTCCCAGGGTCCTCCCAACCCCAGTGTCCAACCTGGCCTTGGGCACTGCCAGGGATCCAGGGGCAGCCACAGCTGCTCTGGGCACCCTGTGCCAGGGCCTGCCCACCCTCACAGCCAATCTCCCATCCATCCCTGCCCTCTGGCAGTGGGAAGCCATTCCCCCATGTCCTGGCACTCCATCCTTTGTAAAAAGTTCCTCTCCAACCCGGAAACACCAGAAACCCCTCTCCACCTCTCCAATCATCCTGAAACACCAGAAAACACCAGAGCCCTATTTTGCCAAGTTCTGGGTAAATCCACATCAGGCACAACCATTTCTGAAGACTTCTCCCCTGCTGCCCTGCCAGCCCCGTGCCCCGCAGGACGCCGCAGCGAGGCGGGCACACCGCAGGAGTGGGACGGTCCCGGGCGGCAGCCGCAGCCCAGCACAGACACACCGACACCAGCGAACCCCTCGGGCTGGTGCTGCTGGGCAGGCTCGGAGGATCAGCAATTCCTGCCCTGGTGTTTTGATCCCCAGACCTTTCCCATGGCTACGGGGTTTCCCTGCTCACTCAGCCCCCTCCTTTCCAGCACAGTCCCGGCTGGCTCCATGGGGACCTAGACCTGCACCCCGAGCCCAGCGCTGCCAGCCCCACGCCCGGCTGTGCCCGTCCCCGAGGCGCAGGACCCGGGACCCCCCGTCGCTGTCGCACCGAGCACATCCCGCAGTCTCCTTTTTGCTGCCGCTATTTTTACCTCCCCTTTTCCCGAGCCCCAGGTGCACCTTCCCTGCTCTGGATTCCTGCCTCCATCCCTGGCCACGAGCGCTGCGACTCGCTCCGGCAGAATGTTTGGAATCAATCCCCCTCCCCTCCTGCCTGCGGTAAAGGTCTGGGAAGTCGAGCGCTTCCAGCTTTAAAAACAACACCCGGCTGCTCCGCAGCGTTTCCAGGAGCAGCCCGGCGAGGGAAGCGCGAGTTTTATTTCTGTGCGTCATCCGCAGCGTTCCAGGTTTGCAGCTGGCATCCCGAACCCGTGCCAGAAACAATCCCGGTACTCCGTGCCGCGGGTGGCTCTAAAGAGCCCAGCGTGTGACAGATGAGGCTGTGGAGTTTCTGTGGGTCCCAATAAAAACAGAATGCCCGTCTCCGTCACGGGCACAGCCAGGGCGGCAGCTTCGGGAAGGAAAATCCTGGATCGGGATTCAGGGCACAGCCGGGCCCTGCTGCTCCGGGCAGGAGCGTTCGGCAGGGAAATCATGGATTCAATCAGCAATTAACGAGTCGTTAATGAGGGCGGGAGTCACTCGTGTCCTGCGAGTCCCAGCGAGCAGCGGCTTTGCCTTCGCTTGATTGCCCTCTGCTGTGGATGTGGGGGCATGCACGGCACTGCCACCGCTGCCACCGCTGTCACTTCTGTCACCTCTGCCACCGCTGTCACTTCTGCCATAACTGTCACCAGTCGCCATGGCCACTGCCACCATTGTCACCTCTGGCACCACTGCCACCGCTGTCACCACTGCCATCTCTGCCACCACGCTCATCACTGTCACCACTGTCACCAGGCTCCACAGCCACTGCCACCACTGTCACCACCGCCACCTCCACCAGTGTCACTGCCTCCACTGCCACCATCACCACCACCGCTGTCACCACCTCCACTGCCAGTGCCACCGCCATGGCCACCCACTGCTGCTGCCACCTCCTTCACTGGCACCAGCACAGCCATTGCCACCAGTGCCACCACTGCCAGCCCCAGAACCACCACTGCCACCACCAGCACTGTCACCACCACTGGGACATCTGCCTCTCCTCCCCAGTGCCTGCCCAGGTCCCCCCTGGGGCAGGAGCAGGCGCTGCTGGTGCCACAGGAGGCAGGGGGGCACCGTGGCTCTTCTGACCCAAGTCCGTAAATTAATGGATATTTCCAGAAGCTGCTGAACTAAATCCGCATTGTTGTTAAAATGCAGCCCAACGTTAGCACAAAACACCATTAACAGTTTTAGAGAGACAAAACAAAAAATCCTTAAAATTAAAAATAAAAGCAGGTGCAAATATTCCAGTGAGATTTTTACAGCCAGACAGAGCCTTAGGGGGAAGCCCTGCCTTCTCCTGGTTTTTTTTCCCCATTAATCGTTCCTTGTGCCTTTGATCAGCATTGGCTCCCCAATTCCGGGAACCTGTCGGGTTCTGGTCACCTCAGGGGGAAACGCAGCCCAGTGATCCAGGACAACAAATCCTTCCTGGCAGGAGCTGCCTGACGTCGAGAGTGATTAGAGCTGACACGAAAATATGGAGCAGAGATGAAAAGTAAATGTTGTTCCCTGTAATTTGATGGGAAGGACTTTTTCAAGTATTCCCATGTTTTGTGCAGATTAACTTATCTCTGCTTTCCCACAGACACCCAGGAGCTGCGGGGAAGGGAGAAGGAAAGGGAGCAAATAAATCAGCAGTAAACAGATAAATAAACCCGGGATGATGAAGGGTTTGCATTCAGATTTCACCAAGAGCAAAAACAAAAGGGGATTTGAAAAGCTGTTATGCACAAACAATTCTGGTAAAGAATATGGTTTTAAATCCATATTGATTGGAGCAGGTCTGAGGCTCCAGTACTGTCCCAGGGGTTTGGGAAGGGTTCCCATGGCTGACACAACCCTGGGGGAACCCCATGGAATTCCAGATTGATTCAGGATGGGAGGGACCTTAAATCCCATCTCGTTCCACCCCTGCCATGGCAGGGACACCTCCCACTGTCCCAGGCTGCTCCAAGCCCCAATGTCCAGCCTGGCCTTGGACACTGCCAGGGATCCAGGGGCAGCCACAGCTTCTTTGGGAATTCTATTCCAGGGACACCCCACCCTCCCAGCCAGGAATTCCCAATTCCCAAAATCCCATCTCTCCCTGCCCTCCTTTGGCTTCAAGACAGTCAGAGATAGGAGCTGAGTCTGTCCAGGGCCTGGGACTCTCCTCTGCAGACTGACAGGGAATTGCATCCTGCCCTCGAGTGGATTTCCAGTGAGAGGAACCATCCCTTGGATATTCTGGTTTGATTTGCTCAGCGTTAAAATTGTTGTTTTCTCTCTATTTCAAGCATGTTTGGCTGCTGCTCCCAGCCCTGGACCTTGTTGTCCCTTTGCCTGATAAATCAGAGACCTTTGTTTCCAGGAATCTCCTCCCCTGGTAGTGCTCAGGTAGAGGTGAAATAAGGGTTTTTCCTCACTGGGTAAAGTAAATAAATGCAGTTTGTCCAGTGTTCCACTGTAAGATGGGTTTTGTGGACCTCAAATCTTTCTGTCCCACTCATCCAGGGGATGGGGACAAACATTTTAGCAGAGCCTGTGGCAATGGAACAAGGGGTGACAGTTTGACCTGACAGAGGAGAGATTTACATTGATATAAAGAAGTTTTATACAATGAGGGCAGGCAGGCCCTGGCACAGGGTGCCCAGAGCAGCTGTGGCTTCTCCTGGATCCCTAGCAGTGTCCCAGGCCAGGCTGGACAGTGGGGCTTGGAGCAGCCTGGGACAGTGGAAAAACTCTCAAGTACTTGTTCAGTGGGGAAGGGACAGTCCAGAAGTCACTGAGGAGCTGGAATGATTTCCTGGATCCAAACTGAGGTTCTGTCACACGGAGTGACCCTCGTGGCCCTGGAACCTGCCCTTGGCATGAGCAGGGACCGTTCCAGTTACAGAGCACTGCAGGGAACTGGGCAGGGCTGTGCCATGGATACCAGTGCATCCAGGGAAAGTGCAACAGCAGCAGTGTTGGAAGTGGAAGCGATGGGGACTTCCATGTGAATAATTCCAGGCACATTTCCTTACCTTCTCCTCTGACTGAGCAGGAATCCAACAGCCCAGTCTGCAGAGCCGGTGGGTTTTTGGTGTGTGGGGTTATCATTTTCCAGGGATAGGAGAGGATTAAAATCAGCTCTTGCCAGGAGGAGCTCTCTGTTCCTGTCCCCGGGTGTCTGCAGGTGCATCCTCATCCCCCCACGGAGCAGAGCTGGCGGGAGCAGCGTGGCTGGGAGAGCTCGGGGCTGCGAGGGCTGATCTGGCCGTGCTGCCTGCACGTGTCCCTGCTCTGCCCCCTGAGCAGGGCACCCCCCGTGGGCTCTCAGGAACCATCCCATCCTCCCGGGATGTGCCAGCCCCTGCTGGAGAACCGGAGCCCCAGAGCACCAGGCTCTGGCCAGAGGATCCTTCTGTTCCTCCGTGCCGAGGAGCCCCAGGAAGCTCCCAGATCCTCTGCTGCAGGAACGGCCAGGCCAGGGCTCACCTGAGCAATCCAAAAATTCAACAGCTCTAAACATTCTAAAACTTCCCCCCCTTGTATGGACACTGATGAGGCCACACCTCCAGTCCAGGGGTCAGTTTTGGGCCCCTCCTGAAGGAAGGACCTGGAGGGGCTGGAGCATGTCCAGGGAAGGGAACGGAGCTGGGAAGGAGCTGGAGAACTCCTGAGGGAGCTGGGAAAGAGCTCAGCCTGGAGCAAAGGAGGCTCAGGGGGCCCTTGTGGCTCTGCACAAGTCCCTGACAGGAGGGGGCAGCTGGAGGGGTCGGGCTCTGCTCCCAGGGCACAGGGACAGGAGGAGACGGAACGGCCTCAGGCTGGGCCAGGGGAGGCTCAGGGTGGATATTGGGAAAGGGCTGCCCAGCCCTGGCACAGCTGCCCAGGGAAGGAGTGGAGTCCCCATCCCTGCAGGGATTTAAAACCTGTGTGGATGTGGCTCTTGGGGACAAGGGTCAGTGGCGGCCTTGGCAGCGCTGCGGAAGGGTTGGAGTCGATCTCAGAGGGCTTTTCCAACCTGAACAATCCTGTGATTCCCAGATGCAGAAAGCACCGCAGCACTTTCCGGGAGAGGCTCAAAGCCCTGAAGATACAATCCCTCTCCTGCTCTAACAAACATTGTATCAGCAGATTCCTTCTCTCCCTCTCCATCTGCTCAGAACTTTGAAGTGCCTGCGAGCTGCAGCCGAAGGAGGGCGGTGACAGAGGGGTGTCAGAGCAGCTGGCAGCGAATTGAGACAGCTCTGCAAACCTTCCAGCGTGAGGTGGCCCCGCAGGGGACATCAGCAGCAGGACCGGGAGGGAGCGTGCCAAGGGAAAGTGCTCTCATCGGTCCTGCGCTGAGCTGGGCTCCGAGCAGGGCTGGGCCCAGCCTGGGGAGGCTGGCCTGGGGAGAGCAGCCCTGATGGAGCCAGAGCTGTCTGGCAGCAGCCAGAGCTGCAGAGGCTGGTTTGGAGCCGAGGATCAGAGCGCCCATCAGCGGTGCCAGCGCTGCCTCCCGGCTCCAGGTGGAGCGTGTGGGGGTGGTTTCTGAAGGTTTAGGTTTTCTGTCTCCAAGGTAGAAGCAGCAGCCCCGTAAATGGGTGCACGCCTCAATGAGGGACTGGCCACCTGAATCCATCCCTGTTCCAGAGACCTTTAGCCCAGCAGGAATTTCCTCTCAAAAATGGTTTTTAAGCACTGGAAGGGGCTGCCCAGGGAGGTTTGGGGTCCCCATCCCTGGAGGTGTCCAAGGAAGGCCTGCCTGTGGCACTCAGAGCCCTGGGCCGGGGTTAAGGTGAAGGTCAGTCACAGGCTGGTCTCTGTGGTGTTGGAGGGCCTTTCCAGCCTCAGTGATCCTGGGATTCTCTGATTCAGGAGTCGGCGTTTGGCAGAGCCACAGCTCAGCTGGTGGTGGCCGTGCTGAACATGAGCCCCTCCAGAGCTGCTGCCCCAGCCCCTGACCCTGGCTGCGGGGTGAGCCCCACACCTCTGAGGGGTGAATCCCACATCTCTGAGGGGATGAACCCCACACCTCTGAGGGAATGAACCCCACACCTCTGAGGGGATGAACCCCACACCTCTGAGGGGATGAACCCCACACCTCTGAGGGGATGAACCCCACACCTCTGAGGGGATGAACCCACATCTCTGAGGGGTGAACCCCACACCTCTGAGGGGATGAACCCTCCCACCTCTGAGGGGTGAATCCCACACCTCTGAGAGGATGAACCTCACACCTCTGAGGGGGTGAATCCCACACCTCTGAGGCAGTGAACCCCCACACCTCTGCAGGGATGAACCCCACACCTCTGAGGGGTGAACCCCACATCTCTGAGGGGTGAATCCCACACCTCTGGGATGGCATCCTGGGGCAGGGCTGTGGCCTGGCAGTGCAGCACAGTTCTGGACAGGACTGACCTGCTGAGCTGGCTTTTCCATCAGACACCCAGGATGGACCTGGTCATTTTTCCAGGCTCCCCCCATTCAGTTTTCAGGAAAGCAGCTGGATGTCCCCCTTCATACCCTGTAAAACACAACCCAAAAACTGTGATCAAGGCCAGGCTGGATTGGAATTGGAACAACCTGGGACAGTGGAAGGTGTCCCTGCCCATGGCAGGGGTGGAATGGGATGAGCCTTAAGATTCTTCCAACACAAACCAGTCTGGGATCCTGTAGGAATCACATCTCCAGCTTCCTGCCTGGGCTCAGCTCTGTCCCCTGTGAGCTCTGGGTGTGAAGCAGGGTTTGGGATGACAGGAGGTACCACAGAGACCAGCACACAGCAAATAAAACGACAGCAGGTTGCTTTCTTATGCATGGATTAGGTGGATGCATGGATTAGGTGGATACAGGCAGATATCAGCACATCCACCCGTCAAGTGTCAGCACAGGAACAGCTTCACAAAGCCAAACTCTCCAGAAAAAAAAAGAAAGGAAATCTGACAGATTTGTAAAGCCCAGTAGCAGAGCACTGGAAACGAGCAGAGCAGCACAGATGGCGCTGCCGTGGGTTTATGATGGGATTATATCATCCTCTCTCCTGAGACACCAAACCAATCCACTTTCCTCACACTGACCATGACTCCAGGCTGGCTCCAGGCACGAGGACCTGGCCATGGTCCTGACGAAACGCCCGGAAGAACAGGAAGCTCAGGCTTTAAAGCAGACCATGGAAGGAGGCTTAGAGCCACTGGTGCCTGCAAGGGCTCCAAAAACTTGTGGCTGTGGCACTTGGGGACATGGGTTAGGGGTGGCCTTGGCAATGCTGGGGAAGGGTTGGGCTGGATGGGCTTGGGGGTCTTTTCCTGCCCTAATGATTCCATGAATGGAAAGGATGCCTGTGTGCCACCCAAAACCAGGATACTTCCCGTGCCTGGGGAGGAACAAACTGTGGAGCTTGATTGAAAGGTGCCAGTAAGATCAGGCATTTCCCTGCCTACCCCACATCCCACCCTGAGAGAACATTTACCTCAGTCGTGGTCCTGAGCCCCCGAGGAGAAGATGAACCTCAAGCTCCGAGGGGTCCATGGGACACAGCGTGGACAGGAGGCTGCACACTGGGACAGGTGCCCAGGGCAGGGGGAGTCACCATCCTGAAAATGGTCAGAAACATGAGCAGGATCACAGAACCATGGAATATCCTGAGCTGGAAGTACCCACAGGGATCATGGATCCAGCCCCTGTCCCTGCCCAGACCCCCAACACTCCCCCCTGTGCATCCCTGGCAGCGCTGTCCAAACGCTCCTGGAGCTCTGGCAGCCTCGGGGCCGGGACCATTCCCTGGGGAGCCTGGGCAGTGCCCAGCACCCTCTGGGGAAGAGCCTTTCCTGATCTCCAGCCTGACCCTACCCTGGCCCAGCTTGAGCCCTTCCCTGGGTCACACTTCACAATCTGGTTTAGTGGGAATGGCAGGATTGTTCAAAGGTTGGAATGATGATCTCAGAGGTCTCCTCCAACCCTAACAATTCTGGAATTCTCTGCCCTGCACCATCACCCAAACTTCAGAGGTGCTGGTTCCTCTGGGCTTTTGCTGCTTGTTTTTGTAAGGAACATTTCCATCTGTAGGCAGAGAAAGGAGCCCGCTGCCTGTCCCAGGCTGTGCTCCGTGTGCTAATCATCCACCACCATAATTGCTCCCGAAGATTTTCCTGTTGCATTTATACACTCCACCTGATTAGCAGTCATGGAACAGCAGCAATTTGCCATAATATTCTGAGAGCGCTTAATTTTCTCTTTGATGAAAGAGCTGTAAATGGAGGCACCTGTACTCAACAGCTCCTCTGATTACTTACTTCATTATTGTCACACTTCCCATTATTATTTGATATTTGCAAACAGCACTATTAGAGCTCATCCACTGCCTGGTGCCCACTGAAGGAAGAACAGGTGCTTTTCTCCTAATTACACAGGAATATATTTTCCATAGATCCTCCTCATGCCAATTATTTCTTTGAGATGAGCTGCACTGAAGAGAAGTTTCCATGGGAATGGGCTCCTGAGGGGGAAAGGAGAATGCAAAAGGTGGCAGGAATGCAGGCAGGTAACCTCGGTGGGATGTACAGGAGTAAAGACAAACTAGACTTTGCCCAGAGCAGCTGTGGCTGCCCCTGGATCCCTGGGAGTGCCCAAGGCCAGGCTGGATGGGGTTTGGAGCACCCTGGGATGGTGGAAGATGTCCCTGCCCATGGTAGGGGTGGGATGGGATGAGATTTGAGGTCTCTTACAACCCAAACCATGATGGGATTCTATGAAATCCTCTAAAGAATGACCACTGTTCGTTCCATAATGACCTCTAATCCATGGATCATCTTCTCTTCCCATTTTTGTTGCACCCAACTGTGTTTTTCCCACAGGGAATTCCAGCGGACAGCAGGAGGAGCGGGAGTGAGCTGTGACACCACATGCACGTACAGGTACTGCCTACAGCTGGGGTATTGAAAGTTCAGCCTTCCCCAGATCCCCACCTGGCCTGGGGGGAAAAGCAGGAGCACAAAGCTCCATTTTCCAAACCAGCCTGAAGAATCCGCTAAAAAGCCCAATCAAATGATCAAGAGCAACATTTGCTGCTTGTGAAGCACAACGAGGTGCTTGATTTTGATTTACAAACCAGAGCCCCAGCTCCTCAGGAGACCCAGGGAACCTCTGTTCCTGTCGGACCAGCTGGCTCGAGGAGCTGGGAAAAGAGAACATTCCCAGGCTACTCAGTCTGTTGTAATTTGCTCAAACACCGACCAATTTACTGCATCACACGAGTCAATCCAATGAGGGATTTCATCCCTCCCAGCTCCGAGGGCTTCAGAGCCGCTCAGGGATGGAACTGCCCACAGGGCACGTGCCCACTACAACATCCACACAGGACACACCAGGCAGTGGGGCTGTACTGCAGCCCTGACAAATGGCTTGGAGTAAAGAATTGTTCATCAGCTGAGATGAGTCTGGCCCATGGCATGAAGGATCCGACCCGGGGCTTGGAAGTCCTTTCCAGGACCAGGAAAAAGGCACACGTCAAACTCATGTTTGTCACCCACATTAATGACGAGCCAAAGTTAAACTGTGGCACCAGGTTATCCATGTGAGAACTCACATAATTTTTTTTTTACTTCTTCTCCCCCATTTTCATGTTCCTGTGCTGCTGAGGTGTTTTCAGCATCACCCCACTCCTGCAATCCATCAGGAGGCCCCAGGGTTTCAAAAGCTCCCCCCAAGGTTTTGTTCTGTTGGTGCACAGGCACCAGGGGTGATTTAACTTCTCCTGTGGTTCCAACGACAGCACCAAGGATGGTGCTCAAAAATTCCCCACCAAGATTCCCTGCCAGCCCTGGGCATGAACCCTCCACCATTCCAGCCTGTGCAACTCCTGATGAGCAGATCCCACGGATTCAGTGGGGACCATGGCTCAGTGGGGACCATGGCTCAGTGGTGACCATGGCTCAGTGGTGACCATGGCCCGTGACCCTGGCTGTAGTGACCCTGGCTGTAGTGACCCTGGCTGTAGTGACCACAGCCCAGTGATGACCATGGTGGGGTTACTGGGCTGATGGTCACACTTGATCTTAGAGGGCTTTTCCAACCTTCATGATTCCCTGATCCTGTCATTCTCACTCCTGTTACTGATATTTGCAAAGTGCTTCCATTATTTAACTTTTTCATATTTTGAAAATCAAATCAGGCTGGGGTTTAATGAGGTTTAGCCAATAATGTTTTTTCAAAGGAATGCAAGAAAGGTGTTTCTTTAGCATCGACCCTGTCCTGAATGCCTACCCAATGCCTCTATTCCCATTACCAGTGGCTGTTCCTTGCAGAGGCTGCTCTGCACTGGCTGCAGCTCTGCCTGCACTCTCTATTTTCATCTCTTTAGCCTTTTGCCATCTCTTATTGACAGAAGAGCACACAGATTTTTTTAAATGTCTCCATTCATATTGACTAAAACCTCAAGCTGAGTTATTTCAAAGGTTGGAGCAGTTCAGGGAACATATAAAATTCATTCAGATGTCTGGCTTTTCTATTAAAGACATGCAGCAAAAGGGGGAAAATGCCTTTATAAGAATACTTTCCCCCAATATTGTTGTTGGTTACGGACATTCAAGACAGAGCTCAAGGTTTTGCTGTTGGGGTTCTATGGGAGAGCACCCAAACAAAGCACAGCAATATTCCCCTGCTTCCAGCAGGCTTTGATTCCGAGCTTAGAAAGCTCTGGGAGGAACTGCTCCAAATAAATGCAGCACCACAAAAGGTTGGCTCTGCTCTGGTGCCACAAAGTCTTTGCATGAATGGATCTTTGCAGAAGGAATCCCATAAACCAAAACAGACCCAAGCTGTTCCCATTAACTGAATCCAGAGTTTCCCCAACTGATTGAATGAATTCTAAACATAAAATTTAAATTGAAAACATTTGTAACATTCTGTTATTAAATTGAAATTATTTCTTTCAGATGTGCCATGAACAGAGGAGCATCTTCAGTGGTACAGGATGTGCACACAGAGCATCAGCAGGTGCAGGGATTATCTATGGCTCTACAAATATTTGGAGGCTGAGATCAGAAGAAAATCCTGCAATTTGTGGGATTACAGCTTTGTCACAGGGTCCTGGACAAGTCATAGATACTCCATCTCCAGAAATATTCACTGTGCAGATCAAAGAATCACAGACTGGGTTGGGCTGGAATGGCTTTACACTGAAGGAGGGTGGATTTAAATCAGACATTGGGGAGAAATCCTCCCCTGGGAGGGTGGGCAGGCCCTGGCACAGGGTGCCCAGAGAAGCTGTGGCTGCCCCTGGATCCCTGGCAGTGCCCAAGGCCAGGTTGGACACTGGGGCTGGGAGCAGCCTGGGACAGTGGGAGGTGTCCCTGCCATGGCAGGGGTGGGATGGGATCTCCCTGCTCTGTTCAGCTTTGCCTTTCCTTTGTTGTTCCTTTGAAATCTGTCTGTGCCTTCAAAGGGGCTCCACTGTTGGCTGGTGGCACTTGGAGCATTTCTTAACAACCAGGTGGGAAACCAGGGAGTAAAACCCCACTCCTGAGTGTGGCACAAAGCCAGGGCTGCCCTGAGGAGGGGTCTGGAAGGGGACTGTCACCTCAGGTTCACCCCAAGTGCCCCAGGGCCCTCCTCCCCTCCGAGCCCGTTATCCTGTCAGAGCAAACCACTGCCTGGTCCTGATTTGTCCCTGAAAAATCCCCATGGGCTCTTTGTTCTTACCTCGGTCTCCTCTCCCTTCCCACACACTGATTATACATCGTGTTCCTGGTACCTCCTCAGGCCCCTCACTCTGCCTTCCAGCTCTGGAATCCTCCATGTGAGGTCGCACCATCCAGCACTTCCCCGTGTCCCTCACACCCCCTCCCTGATAACCAGCGCTGATTTGGGGCTTCTGTCACAATTCAGGGCATAGCCTGGGCTGGGATTTATCAGGTATCTGATTTATCTGAGCACGCTGTAATCTCTTTTTTCCCTGTTAACCCCGTGTTCATTGCAGTGAGTGTCTGCTCACGGTTAACCTTTTCCTGAAGGCTGAAACAATGAGCCCTCAGCCTTCATTTGCTTCCCTCCCCTGCCTTTGTCTCCCTCTCATTTCGGATGCATTTACGCCTCCCTGTCTTTTATGTTCTTTGCCCATTTTATGCCTTCTGCTCTCTGACTTTACCTCTATAGGCAAGAGCTTATTCCTTTATGTTCATCCCCAGCAATCTGTCCCTGTTTCTGGGTGTCTGGAGGATTCCTTTCACTCCTCCCCATCCCCAGCAATGCCTGTCTCCCTCTGCAGCAGGAGCCTGTGGTCTGGAGCAGCTTCCTGCAGGCTCGGGCAGTGCTGCTGCAGTTCCCTCTGCCTGTGCCTCTCCTCCCGGGAGGATCCTGCTGCTGCTCCCCTGCCTGAGCTGGAATCTGCTTTTTCGAACTCTGTCATCACCAGCCTATTGCTCTGCTTCCTTGCCTTCCCTGGAATCACAAACTGCAGCCTTTTTTGTTCTTTTCTGGCCATTATCCCCCGAATTTCCCTCTGCCTCCAGCAGCTTTCCCTTGGTAAATACCAGGTCCAAGAGAGTTGCTGGTGCCCTTTCCCAGTGCTTTTCCAACTGATTTTCAGGCAATTTTTCTTAACAGAGATCACCTGACAGATACTGACAGTGCTGGATACAACCCTGGGGAATTCCAGTGGGATTGGGACTGACCTGCTGCTGACACCATCACACCTGGACACAGCACAGACCTCGTGGGCAGCTGGTCACTGCCAGGGATCCAGGGACAGCCACAGCTTCTCTGGGCACCCTGTGCCAGGGCCTCCCCACCCTCCCAGCCAGGAATTCCTTCCCAATCTCCCATCCAGCCCTGCCCTCTGGCACTGGGAAGCCATTCCCTGTGTCCTGTCCCTCCAGCCCTTGTCCCCGGTCCCTCTCCAGCTCTCCTGGAGCCCCTTCAGGCCCTGCAAGGGGCTCTGAGCTCTCCCTGGATCCTTCCCTTCTCCAGGTGAACACCCCCAGTTCTCCCAGCCTTGCCCCACAGGAGAAGTGCTCCATCCCTCTGATCACCCCTCCCACCCAGGGAGTTCTGTGCAGGATGCTCAGGTCAGGAGCAAACCCCTCCAGCCTGAAGCAGAATTCACATGAGATCCTGAGAAGGGTCCCTGTGTCCAGGAGCCCTGGCCAAGAGCCCTCTTCCCTTTGCTCCATGGGAGTCCATGGAATTCCCTGTCTGAGCACAAGCTGAGGGGACCCCACAGCCTCCCCGCTCTCAACACCAAACGTATTTTAAGCCATTTCCCCCTGGAACAAATTGAAATGAGGTAAAAGCCACCTCACTGCTGCATAAACGCTGCCTGACAAAATCTTTAGAGCACGAGTTGGGAACGTCAGAGACATCACAGGATCCTCAGCCTAGTGATGAACTTCTCCCGCTCCAGGCCCCTCCACAGCAGCCTCTGCTCATCATAAATCATCCCCGTTCTCCGGGAAGCAAGGCCCTGCCAGAAATAGCACTTTCTCCCCAGCTCTGCCAGGTGATGCTGATGGCTCGGATCTGCCTGACACGGGATTGTCTGCCCTGATTGCTCATCTTCCCTGCTCCATCAGCTCCCTGCCGAGTCCCTGCTGCCACGAATGAGCCTGGAATCCAAGAAACACGCGGATCAGGCAAGTGCCACAGCAACATCCTCACCCAGAACCCTCCTCAGGGGTCAGAGCCTTCACAAAGAGGTGAGGTCTCTGTAGGACACTTCCTAAGGAGTCCCAAGGGTCAAACAGGATTGAGTTTTCCAAGTACTCAGACCTTAAGCCTGGTATTTCCCCTGGGGAAGGGCCTGGAGGGACAGGACACAGGGAATGGGTTCCCACTGCCAGGGGGCAGGGATGGATGGGATTTGGGAAGGAATTGTTCCCTGGGAGGGTGGGGAGGCCCTGGCACAGGGTGCCCAGAGCAGCTGTGGCTGCCCCTGGATCCCTGGCAGTGCCCAAGGCCAGGTTGGACATTGGGGCTGGAGCAGCCTGGGACAGTAGGAGGTGTCCCTGCCATGGCAGGGTGGGATGAGCTCTGAGAGTTCCCTTCCAACCCAAACCATTTTGGGATCTCTGGTTTTGGGTTCCTGGGGCCTGACCCCACAACACTCAATGTGCTGGGGAGAGGGAGCTGCACGTTTGGGAGAGCTCAGCTCACAGGGATGGTTTGGAATGAACCATCCCAGTACATCCATGATCCCTTTGGAACCTCCAGGAGAAATGGCCTCAAAACCCCAAAGCTCCTGATTTAGTGGGTAACCATTAAACCAAATGGGACCTTCCACTCCACAAGTGGCGCACACAGGAAGAAGCTGCATTCAGAGCTGCAGAATGTTCCAGACACCATCAGTTCTGTGCCCTCAGTCACCGGGGATCTGCACAATGCCCAGGAATAGCTGCTGCATCCCCAGAGTGCACAGTGACCCTTTCCTACCCCCTCCCCTCCACACCATCCTATGGAAAAGCTGGCTGACGTCTCACAGCTGGCTGATAGGAATTAAGAATGACCACAACATTCATTAGATTTTTTAGTTGCACTTGTAATGATGGCCCTTAGTAATTAATGACCCTGTGATCTATTCCAGCTGGATCCACCTCTGGAAGGAAAATGGGCTCTGTTCTGGGTTTTATTGCTTTATGTGGCTGTTATTTAAAAATCTATTTTTATTCACCAGTGAAACCAAAACATGTTGATAGAATGAGGCAGACCCCTTAATTTTTCACAGAGCAATTGCCCAGCCAGAGCACTTCCCTGATAAATCCTGACAGCAGAGGATGTATTACAGCCTGCACCGTTACTATTTATATAAAAAAGGACTAATGAGAACAAAGCAGGAGTATAACACTGTATTTCTTCTTTTGCCCAAAATGCTTCATTTGTACCCCGTTATCAAGCCTGAAAACCCGGCTGGGTGCTGGCACCATCCATTACCTCGACTTAATGCAAAGCCACTGAAACCTGGGGGTCATGAACCTGGCAATGTGTACAGCAGCTCTTTCTGCCACGGCTGCAGGGCCAGGAGGGACCCCCAGACCCCTCTGCTGCAGCTGAGCAGGGCCCTGGAGCCTCCTGCCGAGATTCCTGCTCTGAACTCGCCCCTGATGGAGCCTCTTCCACGCAAACTTCTGCCAAACAGCTTCCCCAGCCTCCAGAAATCTCATATTTTATCTCCTTTTTTTCCCGCTATCTAAAGAATAACCATGGAGGTCTAAAAAATAGTTTCTACTTTCAATAATAATGAGAAATTAAACATTTTTATGCAGCAAGTTGTCTCTGATCACAAAGCAACGAACCACAGACTCCTGGAGAGACAACTCTCAGAAGGAAAACCTGAAATACTGCTGGGAAGTCAGGTTACATTGATAATAATTCCTCTTTTCTTTAACCGGGGAAGGCAAATGAGACCTGCAGCAGACTCTTGGGGCTGGCACTGTTGTGTTTTCCACGGAACCACAGGATCCCCAAATGGTTTGGGTTGGAAGGACCTTAAATCCCACCCAGTGCCCCCCCTGCCATGAGCAGGGACACCTCCCACTGTCCCAGGCTGCTCCCAGCCCCGATGTCCAGCCTGGCCTTGGACACTGCCAGGGATCCAGGGGCAGCCACAGCTGCTCTGGGAATTCTGTTTGTTGGGATGCACTGAAATGAAAGCTGCTTTTCTCTGGAGGAGCCCCCAGCCTCCTCCCAGGAATCCACTTTGCATTTGGGGCAGACAAATTCCACAAGAGCTTGGTCCAACCTCCTTCCCCGAGTTTTGGCACCCACAGCACAGAGGGGATCTCAGGAAGCTGATCCAGCCTCGAACAGGGGCTGCACTCAACAACTGCAAACTGGAGGAAAAGCTGGGCATGGGCAAAACAAAGCACAAATTGAATTATCTGAGCTGCACAATGAGCCCTGGGTAGAGATGGGAACTTCACCTAAACTCATCAGTCATGGTTCAGCTCCTCCATTTCCAAAATCCTCCTCTATCATGAAAAATGGGCCTTTCTTCCCCCCATTTAGGTGCCACCTAATTTCTTACAGCTTAAAAAAATGCTACCCTTGTCTGCAGTTTGTTAATAAAGAAAATAAACATTTCAGCACTTTCCAAATTTAATGTCAGAGGATGCCTCACAGTTGGAAAACAAACCTATTTCCTGTAGTAATTTTATTTGTCTTTTGTTGAAGGGAATCATGGATCATTATCGCCATGAACCCATGAACAAAGGGGGGAAGAAGGAAAACCCAAGCGGCCTTGGAAACAGAGGTGCCACACTGGCAGTGTCACCTGAACCCAACACTGAAACTCTCTGTGCCCTCAACGCTCCTGTCCAGTGTCTGATTCCCAATTTCCAGTGTCCAATTCCCAATTTCCAGTGTCCGATTCCCAATTTCCAGTGGCAGAAGGAACCAGGAGCGGATGAGGCGCAGTCCTGTGAGTGAGCTGTGCTGGGAAGTGGTGCCCAGAGGAGAGAACACAGCGGAGCAGAACGATCTGTGTAGAACACCATCATTAACAGCAAAATAATCCCGATCTGCACAGCTCCGGGGGCCAGGGGAGGGCTCCTGCTGTGCTCATTAATGTCCCATTAACACGGCTCCGTGTCACCCTGCGGAAAACGACCGAGGGGACAAGGTCAGGCAGTGACCTGGGACAGGGAAACAGCAACGGGAGCCACGAGAGGCTGGGAGGGCACGGCTGGACCCGGGGACAGCCAGGGTGACACGGCTGTGCCTCCCCACACACCTGGGAACAGCATCACCCCAGGGTCGGGGCAGGGAGCAACTCGACCCCTCCCACCCCAGAATCCCTGAGGGATTTGGGTTGGGAAGGACCTTAAATCCCATCCCATTCCAGCCCTTTTCCATGGGCAGGGACACCTCCCACTGTCCCAGGCTGCTCCCAGCCCCAATGTCCAGCCTGGCCTTGGGCACTGCCAGGGATCCAGGGGCAGCCACAGCTTCTCTGGGCACCCTGTGCCAGGGCCTGCCCACCCTCCCAGCCAGGAATTCCCAATTCCCAATCTCCCACCTATCCCTGCCCTCTGGCAGTGGGAAGCCATTCCCTGTGTCCTATCCAGAAACCTGCCTTTATTTCCACCCAGTGTCCAAGCACACACTTGGAACTTCCCTCATTCCCAACAGAAAGTCCCAGCTGCTCACACATCAAACCTCGCTGTGTTTTCTCAATCAAATCCTTCCTTTCTCTCCACCTTTGAAAACAAAACAAACAAAACCCAAGCTGCCTGAAATCTGACTGTGATGGAGCAGTATTTGTGCACAGTATTTCCTCTCCCCCGTGCCTGTGTTCCAGGTGGTGCCAGCTCCCATCAGGACCGAGTACAAGCTGCCCCGTGAACACGCTGCCATCCCAGGACAGGCAGCACGGAGCTCTGCGGGTGCTCCTGGTGCACAAACCACAGAGAAAGGGGCAGGGATAAAACCCGGCCTGCCAGAGATAAACCTGGGGCATCAAACCAGTGTTTGAGGGGCAGTGTGCTGGAGAGATCACAGAGTCCTGGGATCCCTGAGGCTGGAAAAGCCCTCCCAGCCCATCCAGTCCCTGCTGCGCCCGATGCCCACCTTGTCCCCAGCCCAGAGCTCTGAGTGCCACCTCCAGGAATTCCTTGGACACCTCCAGGGATAGGGACCACAGTCCATTCCAATGCCTGACACCCCTTTCCAGGGAGAAATTCCTCCTGATGTCCAGCCTGAGGTTCTTTGGAGTGCTGCCTCAAGGGAGGCTGGGCAGGAAGATCCATCCAGCAGCAAAGCCACATGGGTTATGGGTACATCAGAATCCATGGATGAACTCAGGAATGGGCACAGTGGAATTGGGGGTTTTCCCAAAAAAGGTGGTGGGATCAGTGCCCCCGTGCAGGGTCTGCAGCAAACAGGAGGGGCTGGAAAGCACAGGGCAGCAGGAAAGCCACGGGACAGCTGCCACCACGGAGCCATGGGGACATCACTGGGATAGCTGGGGGCTGCAGTGGGGGGGACAAACTGCTCAGAGGGACTGGCAGAGAAGGGGAGGTGAGGGGGATCCTTGAGTGGCTCTAGAGAGGCTTTGGTGGTCTAGAGCTTGATGGGGATGAAGGAATTGAGTGTTGAGGGGTAAGGATCAGGGGAAGGCCAACAAGGCAGAGATCCTGGTGGGAGCCTCTTCCAGACCACTCACCCACGAGGAAGAGGCAGATGAAATATTCCAGCAGCAGCCAGAGAAGTCTCGTGATGCCCAGCCCTTTCCCCCACTTCAACTCGCCAGATGTCTGCTGGAAATACAACACAGCTGAGAAGGAAAAGTTTTAAAAAGCCTTTAACAAATTAGAGAGAGGGCAGAAAAGAGCTGCAGAAATAATTTGGCTATTAGAAAAAGTTCTTTGCCTGGGGAGATTTAAAGAGTTTAATCTGTTTAGTTCATCAGAAAGACGATTAGGAGAAGCCTTGATTACAGTGAAGTGCCTTCACGGGGAGGAAACCACAGGTACTAAAGGTCTCCAATCTGGGCCAGACAGGCAGAACGAGCAGCTGTGGGCAGCAGCTGGAGCCAGGAAAACTCCAGGAGAGCTGGCACAGCCGCGGGAGCTGGGGGGGTTTAACTCCTGCAAAGCAAACACCGAGGGAAACAGCAAATTTCCCTCTCCCTGCTGTGGAAGAATCCCCAGGTGAGCACAGATGGAATATTGGGAATTGGTCCAGCATTCACCTCCTGGAGACAGCAAATTCCATCTGCAGAATTCCAGAGCTCTCCTGCTGCTCAGATGGATCTTCCCAGGACCATGGAGTCCAGCCTGTGACCAGTCACATCTTGCCAGGGCCAGGGCTGGTCCCTACCCCTCACAGCAGGGCACTACTAAATTATCCTGTGTTATTTTTGATAATAATTAAAACCATCCTGTATTATTTTTCAGCCACGGGTGGGGGATGACTTTGAGCAGGAGCTTCCACAAGGATCTGGTGAAATTCTTCATACATTCTTAACTACAAAGCTCCTTTGCTGGCTCTCTCTGTTATGATTGTTCAATAATTGTGTCTGGAAGTTGTTTGCTTCCAACTGGAAAATTCTTTGTGCGAGGCGGAAACAGCTCCTGGAAAGATGAGTACAAGGTGTCACAGGAATTCCCTTGGCTCCAAGGCTGCTCCAGCAGCTGCTGCAGGGAAGGAACAGGGTACCCAGGAGCAGCTTAGATGGATCATTTGGGACCTTGTGGCTCTGCACAACTCCCTGGCAGGGGGGCAGCCGGGGGGGTCGGGCTCTGCTCCCAGGAACAGGGACAGGAGGAGAGGGAACGGCCTCAGGCTGGGCCAGGGGAGGCTCAGGGTGGACATCAGCAGGAATTTCCCCATGGAAAGGGTGCTCAGGCCTTGGAGGGGCTGCCCAGGGAGGTTTGGAGTTCCCATCCCTGGAGGTGTCCAAGGAATTGCTGGAGGTGGCACTCAGAGCTCTGGGCTGGGGACAAGGTGGGCATTGATCACAGCTTGGACTCGATGATCCTGGAGGTTTTTTCCACCCTCTCTGATTCTGGGATTCAGCAGCAGAAGGTGGTGACACCAACAGCACGAGGTTGTTTCAATCAAACCTGCACATTTTTTTCCACTTCTGTTAAAAAAACTCAACAACAAAATGCAATTAACTGTGCGTGGGAAAACGTGGTTGTTTTCACCAAGAAATGACATTATATCCCACTTTTCTGCTATCAATGTTTGGCAAAATTAAGCTCTGAGGTATAAAACTCTATAAAGCTTAATCGGTGTCTTGGATGTTAAGACAAACATAAAGGTATCTATCAATGAAAATGCACTCTCAATTTGTTTGGGTTTTAATGATCCTGGCTGATAAAGAGAAAATCCCGGGAGAGGGATGCTGCAGTTACAGCTGGGTTTGGTTGAGCAGTTCGTCGGGACAGGCTGGGGCTCGGGGGAGGACATCAGAGGCTGTCAGGGGCAGGAGGAGATGGACCAGGCTGGGATGATGGAAAACAGCCAGGGAATGGCACCAGGCAGGGCTGTGTCTGTGCAATCTGTGTCATGTGTGGCCATATGGAAAACTCCAAACCTCCCTGGGCAGCCCCTGCCAAGGCCCGAACACCCTTTCCAAGGGAAATTCCTGCTGATATCCGTACTACACACCGCAGTTCCTGGGGCACACCACCACCACGCACAGAAAATAAAACACTTGGCAAGTATTTCTGAAAACCTTAAATCAAGCCACAACCATTTTGAACAACTCTATATTTTCACCTCCCTCAAGGAAAATCCTCTCTCATGAAGAAACCAGGAGAGTGAAATTCAAGAACTCTCCAGCCTCAGAGCTCGCTCGGTGGAGAGGAGGATTGAGTGTCTCACAACAGGGCCCAGCAGGGGAGGAATGAAAAATTTGGACAAACGGCTCTGAGGCAGAACTACACCCATACCTCACCCGTAGGGCTGGCGGGCACAGCTCCCATGGCACAGCGGCAGATGAGCACGGCAGGACCCTTCCAGCTGCAAGTTTCCTGTTCTCTTCTCTCCGGTTGCTCTCTGCTCTCGCAGGTGGACCGGGCATCCCCCAGCAGGGCCGGGTGTTCGTCAGACAGCTCAGCGGGAACACCCCAGGACATTCCTGCTGGGAGGGGATCGGGACAGCACACGCGGCAATTCCTGGCCCAGGAGAGGCGCCCCGAGGGTGGAACCACGAGAGGAGGGAAAGCACGAAGGACCGGCCGGGTCCCGCTGGGGAGCGGTGACAGCAGAAGGGCTGAAGGGTGGGGACCGAGCAGGGCTCGGTCATTTGTGTAATTTAATGGAAAGTGGTCGCGGAGGGCCGGAGTGGGGCTCTACCTCTGTGCTAAAAGCTTAATGAGAACAACTCCAGCGCTGGCACTGATGAGCCGGGCCCTGGGACGCAGGCTGCTAATGAAGCTGGGAGCTGTAAGTGCTAATTGGGTGAGGGATTCAGCGGGAGGAGGTGTTGTTGGGAACGATTCAATAGCAAACAGGGCATCAAAGGAGCCGGGAAAGCGCCTGCGGCAGAGCCCGAATGTCGGGTTAATGTTTCTGTAAATGACACCTCCCGGGGCTCGGAAATCCCGGCCCTTTCCCAGCCCTCCAGCCCCGCTCTATTAAAACTTTAATTACACAAAGAGCAAACACGGGGACAAAGACCTTGGCGAAGGAGAGACGAGTATCGGGTGCATCCTTCATTCCATTTACATGAAAAAGGGGAATCAACAGCAACAAAGGGCTGAGGGTTTGCCTTTTCCAGCTGAATTAATCCGGCGGTGGCAGCAGCTCCCTGCGGGCCCAGAGAGCTCCCGGCCCTTGATGAGCCCTTGATAAAGCGCTTGATAAGGGCTGGGGTTGGGCTGGTGCTGGCTGATTAGCGGCGGAGAGATAACGAGCACGGAGCTGGAGACACCCCACAAGGCACGACCCAGCAAAACAAGGCAGGAACCCTTTTCCTTACCAAAATCCATCACGACACCAGGACATCCCAAGGCTCGTTACTGCCGTTATGATCATTAAAATATTTTTTAAATAGACTGAAATTCACATACGGTTTGATTCCATTGTTCTCATTCCCCTCTAAGAATCAGAGCTTATTTAATTGGAAAATTAGCCTTTTGCATATCAGCCTTATTTATTTTGAAGACTGTCCCTGATTCCTTTGCAAATATGTTTATTGAAAAATATCCCTGATTCCTTTGCAGATGTGTTTAATATCGAAAATTCATTTTCAATCATTAAATCAGGAGACTGTTAAAATATCAGTGGAATTCCAAGACAGATTGTATCAAGAAAAAATTAGGTTTCCTTAATTGTTAATATCCTTAGCTGTAAATAACATTTCATTTTGGAGCAATTGCTTTATGAGTCTCTAAGTCTTATTTAATTAATCAGTACACTTTGCATCAGTGACAAACTACACATTCAGCAGAATTACAGATGCACATTCTATTAGGGGAGCATTAAGTGCAGCTTTATCAAGGATTTAATAAATAACAGCAATATTCTAATATGAAAAACTCATCGAGAGCTGAGCTCAAGGGGGCATCAGTTGTGACACGAGGGCATTTTTAAATCAGGGCATGCAGCTTTCTTAGGGCCTTACAAGTAGTGCCTACTTTTGCTTTTTAAAGGCAAAAAATGCTTTGCTTTCCTAAACCAAGGTGGAACAGGATGAGCCCCAGGAGGCCTCTCCCGAGGAGGGCACAAGGAGTGGAACTGGTGTCATGTTCTGACCCTGCTCTTGTGTCCCTCCACTCCACCTGTGTCCCAGAAGCAATGAAACAGCAAAAAGGGCTAAAAAATGCGGGCTGAGAGGGCTGGGAGCAGGGAGGGGCAGCAGCGAGGAGAAGCCTTTGTGCCAGTGAGGGAAGGTATCAAAGGAGGGCTGAGGGCTTTGCACAAATCACAGCAGGGCCCCAGTCGCTTACAGGGGATCTCAAGTGTTGGGATCAATGATCCAACTTTAATTGAGGTGCTTTGAACAGCTCCGGGTCTCAGCATGGTGCAGCCTCAGGCAGAGAGCCAGGGATGTGTGTCCATCACCTCCCTGGAGGAATGTGTGTCCATCATCTCCCTCAGGGAGTGTGTGTCCATCCTCCTCAAGGAATGAGTGTTCATCTCCCTCAGGGAGTGTGTGTCCATCATCTCTCTCAACGCTGCCACTCCCCTCAGAACCAGCCATGGAGTCAGTGGCTGAGCAGGGAATGGAATCCCAGAATGGTCGACACCGGTCCCACCCAGTGCCACCCCTGCCATGGCAGGGACACCTCCCACTGTCCCAGGCTGCTCCCAGCCCCAATGTCCAACCTGGCCTTGGGCACTGCCAGGGATCCAGGGGCACCCTGTGCCAGGGCCTGCCCACCCTGCCAGGGAGGTGTCCCCCTCACGCTGTTGGTCTCTGGCTGTGACAGACAACACAACACACGGGGTGTCCCCAGGACACCAAACCCCACGACCAGACAGGATTTTAGGATCTCCCTTCCTTGAGCATCTCAGGGTTACAAACACCAGCCTTGGCAAACGAAGGCAGCGCCGTTTCACAGGAGGGCCTTGAGCTCCTCTGGGATTTCCTGGCCATTTCCTGGCTGTGGCCACCAGCAGCCACCAGCAAGTGTGTGATGAACCGTGTCTGAGACAGGCTGTACATTGAATTTCTGGACAGCGGCCCAGGGCACACAGTGTGCAATGTGCACAGGATTTACTCCAGCTGCTCCTTTCCTAACTGTGGCTTCCCAAGTCTGGCCTCTGCAGAGGGAACTCTGAACAGCCAAACCAAATCCCCATCCCTTCCATCCCTGCTCCATAAGGCAGAGACAGCTGGATTTGAAAAGCAGATTATGTATTTTAATCAGTGCTGATCAGTCATAGCTGCTGATTTTTATAAATGACATTAAAATAAGAGAATGTTTCAGCAATAATGTCATATTATGACAAGCCATTGGTTTGACTGCTGCCTCGTAAAATAATGCATGAATAACAAAAAGCATATGAAATGAAACCTTGGAGTGATGAGAAATAATGCTCTAAGTTCTCAAAATGTTTAGGGGAGCACTTCAGAAGTTAGAAATGCCTCACCTGGTTTTGGTTTAGCTGGACAAGACTTTCAGGCACAGGGTGGGATTCGTGGAGTTGTCCTGTGCAGGGCCAGAGCTGGACTCAGGATCACAGAATCCCAGGACATTCTGAGTTTGTATCAAGGGCTTCATCTGCTTCTGGCTTGAATGACTTTGGCATTTGGGAACGTGAATAAAATTTAGTCCTGTACATTTGAATATTTGTGTGATGTGTGACTGTGAACAGGGATGTTAATTAGTGTTCATTAGTTCCAATTAGTGACTTGAGTGCCAAGATCCCTCCACCTGGCTACCCTCCTGTCAGGGAGTTATGCAGAGCCAGAAGGGCCCCCCTGAGCCTCCTTCTCTTCAGGCTGAGCCCCTTTCCCAGCCCCCTCACCCACTCCTGGGGCTCCAGACCCTTCCCCAGCTCTATTCCCTTCTGGAATTAAATTTCAGTTCAGCCCCTCCATGTCCTCCCTGCCATGAGGGGCCAGGTGAGGTGGATATTCCCCCACATGGCAGATTCCTGCTCGGCAACAGCTCAGTGTGAGCTGCTCCACTGTTTTGGTAGATTTTCTTTACATTTTAATCAACAGGAAAATCCTTCCAAAGGATTGATTCCAGCACTGGAGAGGCCCTGCAGAGTCTCAGTGCAAACACTTCCACACAGCAGTGATTTCCAACATGCAGCTATTCCTTTTCAGTGCTCTTAATCCATTTAACTTCTGCTTTCATAGCGTCTTACTCAATACACTGGAGGGTTTTATGTTGGAGTTAAAGCTTTTGAAAAGCCTCTGTGCATTACACAGGTCACTGGTGTTCTTCAGTTTTACAAACTTCCTTAATATCTGTGGCTTTTATATTATTTCCTTGCACAAGGAAAGGTTAAAAACTGTGTAAACACTTCAGGACCTGGAGCTGAGTCAAGTGCTGGCTTGCTTTACAATCTCCACACACACAGGATACCGGAGAGCAGCAATTTAGAATTCCAGAGTTTGTCATTCAGGAGTTATCACAACTTTACTTCCTGTTTTTGTTGTAGTTTCTCTGGGCTTTGTCTGCCATTCTAAATCTCTGCCTGTTTTACAGAAATGGATGCATTAAAGGACTTCTGGCCCCGGGAGTTATGGAGAGGAACCAGCAGAGGAGCTGGGAGGGTCCCCCAAGCACAGCAGGTAACCCAAGGCCAGTGCTAAAGGCACAGAACCCTGCAATCTTTAGGGTGGAAGAGACTCTTAATACCGAGTCCAAATGCCAACCCAGCCCTGCCAGACCACACTGCCCACGTACCCAGGTGCCACATCCACACAGCTTTTACATCCCTCCAGGGATGGGGCTCCATCCCTACCCCGGGCAGCTGTGCCAGGGCTGGGCAGGACAAGCCCTTCCACGGGGAAATTTTCCCAGATATCCAACCTAAACCTTCCCTGGCACGGCACTTGGCACTGGCCAAGGGATGGGGCAGCCACAGATTCTCTGGGCAACCTGTGCCAGGGCCTGACCACCCTCACAGCCAGGAATTCCTTCCCAATATCCAAATTAAATGCACTCTCCTCCAGATTAAAGCTGTTGCCTGCCCTATCCCAGCTGGCAGGGCTCGGCCAGCCCTACCCTGAGCAGGCAGATGGGGGAACAGCTTGGAGTTTGCCACCATCCACAGGAGCAGGGGGTATCCCGGCTGTCATCTGGAAGAAGCAGTAGGCAAATTATTTCCAGGAAGAGCAGTGATTTTGGAGTCAATGAGCCATTTAATCTGTGAAGGCCTCTGCTATGGAATTATCTCCATGGGGAAAGGGAGCTGGGTGAGCTCAGTGGCTGCGGGAAGGTCAGGCACAAGTCACTGGAAAAGCAGGACTGAGCTCTGTGTTTCTCTCTGGCTGGAGCTTCATCCTTGGAATGCGACCTCGGAGGGGAAGCTTCAGTGGGGTCACACGGGGTTATGGCACTTTCATGGTTGTGTCCCTTTGTCACTCACCGATGGAGCTGTCACCTGTCACCTGCCCCTCACAGCACCCCAAGCTCTGCTGCCAGAGGGAGGAGAGCCCTGTCTGCAGCACAGATGGATGGCCCAGGGGAAAGGTCCCTCTGGGTGCTGTGCTCCTTCCAATGTCCTGGAATAAGGCTTGGAGAAACTGGGCAAAGGCCAAAGGGCTTCCCTGGGCACCATCTCCAGCCACACCTTTTACCAGCAGCAGATTCTGAGTCCAGAGCCAGGCAAAGCAAAAAGCACCTCCTGTCCCCTCGAGTGAAGAATCCCAGGATCCCAGACTGGTTTGGGTTAAAGGAACCTTAAATCCCACCCAGTGCCACCCCTGCCATGGCAGGGACACCTCCCACTGTCCCAGGCTGCTCCAAGCCCCAATGTCCAACCTGGCCTTGGGCACTGCCAGGGATCCAGGGGCAGCCACAGCTTCTCTGGGAATTCCAGCCCGGCCCCTCCCCCCCCTCCCAGACAGGAATTCCCAATTTCCAATATCCCATCCATCCCTGCCCTCTGGCAGTGTCCCATAAGGGGTGAGTGAGGGGCAGGGACAGCCCTGTGAGGGGTGAGGGATGTGAAGAGGCAGCTCTGTGGGGTGTCTGCTCTCAAACAGGAGCACCTTCCTCCTGTAGACGTGGAAAACCCATGGAAAAGCCATGGAAATACCCCATGCAAGCATTTGAACAACCTTTAAATCACCTCACCGGTGCCCTGCCCTGTCAGTGCCCATGGACGTGATCCCAGTGACAGGGCCATGTGAGCTTTTCATGTTATTTTAATTTAATTGAATTACTGACAAGCCTTTCATACCCAGAGGTGCATGGTAAAGACACCCTGTGTGCTGAGACAAGAGCTGAGACATGAGCTGGAGGGGAGGGAATGTGTCTCATCAAACACAGCAAAACAAGCAGTATCAGAAAATGCTCTGCTTCTTCTTCCTGCTTTGCAATTCAGTGACTGAGGCTGGGATTTTTTAAAATAATTTTTAAAAACGGACCTTTCAACTGAACCATTCTGGAGCCTGAAATGCTGCATTCAAGGGGAAGGGGAAGAGAATTATTTTAAATGAGGAAATGTGTCTACAAATCCCTGTGCGTCCCAGAAATGCTCCGCCTGCAGACTCCCAGACCCTCCTGGTTTCTGTGGCTTGTGGTGGCCCCAGTTTCCACCTGGGATCCTCCCACAGACCCGGAGGGTTTCTGAGAGGGATTAGGGCAGGCTGGAGAACCAGCCCGTTCTAAGGTCCAGCTTTTGTCAGTAGCATCGAGAAATAAATGTTCGTGACTTCCACTCCCAGGGTAATTATGGCTCTTGACAGTTTCTTTAGAATTCCAGAGGAATTGAACGGGGGAGTGGGAGCGGCATTAGCCCAGATCTCAGAATTGCCGCAAGGGAGGGACCCAGACCCGGAGGGTTTCTGAGAGGGATTAGGGCAGGCTGGAGAACCAGCCCGTTCTAAGGTCCAGCTTTTGTCAGTAGCATCGAGAAATAAATGTTCGTGACTTCCACTCCCAGGGTAATTATGGCTCTTGACAGTTTCTTTAGAATTCCAGAGGAATTGAACGGGGGAGTGGGAGCGGCATTAGCCCAGATCTCAGAATTGCCGCAAGGGAGGGACCAGAGCAGCTCCCTCCCTCCCTCCCTCCGTCCCCTTGTCCCCTCCTTACCCCCTTCCAGCAGCTCATCCTCGGGGGCAGAGCGGCCCCAGTGCCACAGGATCCGGAACTGGGAGCACTGGGAACACTGGGAGCCGGCCCTGCAAGTCCCAGCCCCTTTCCCCCTTGCAGCTCCCATCACATCCTGGCCCAGCACGTTATAAACCAGGAGCTAAACAGAGCCGTAAAATGCCCAGACTGGAGCTCTTGAACGGCCCAGATGTGCTTTAATAGGGCCAGTTAATACCTCACCATCTCTAAGTTACTGCTGCAATTGCTACCAGCCCTAATTGGAGCCCAGTAATTATCTCTGCGGCAGTGCAGCCTCCACAAGGTCGGCTGGGAGCGAGCAGCGACAGAGGCGTTTGCACGGCTGCTCTGCTGCCGGAGTGGCTGCGCTTCCCTGCTGGAACCAGGATTGCGGTTCCGGGCTGAGCCCCAGGCTGCTCCCCCAGCCATCACCCCCTGCACTGGGGATTTCCAGAGCTCTGCTTTGGGCTGCCACAGCAATCAAAGAAACTTCTGTTCCTCCTCTCTGTCATTAACGCATTCCTGGTGTGGTTTAATTCATGAGGGGCCAGGTTAACTAAAGCCTGGGATCTGTTCCAGGGGGTTCTGCCCCTCTGTGCCTGTGCCCAGGTGAGACCCCACCCGCAGCCCCCACGCAACATCAGCAGAACCTGGAGCCGCTGCAGTGAGTCCCGAGGGTGCTCCGAGGGCTGGTGCCGGATGTACCCTTTTAATTCAACACTCTAAACCAAAGAATTCCCAAAATCTGATGATCTTCATGGACAGAACATGATTCCTTAAGTATTTCTATCTCAGGAAGCAAAAGTAGCTGTTTGAAATAGGAAAATAGAACTTCAGAGTTCTCTGTATAATTTGGAATAAAACCTTCAAAGCAAGACTTTAAAACGTCATTAATGCATTAAAGAATAATAAAAAGAAGGCCTGAAGTCTGCTGCATTAAAGGTTAGGTTGTTTCAGTCGGCTCTGAAGTGCTCGGAGCAGCACCGGGCCCTGCTGGGTTCCTGCTCTGGTGCTCGTGGGTCAGGGGCAGCTCTGTCCATCCCTCCCTCCACATCCATCACCACTTTGCACATCTTGGAAAAGCCAGTGCTGAGCAGAGTCCTGGCGCAGCCTGCCCAGCTCCCTGGCGTGGCAGGGAGGGAACACCACTGCTGTAACCCAGGTCACACAGGGACTGGGGGGTTTCTGCTGTGCTGGGTGTCAGGAGGCAGCAGATGCAGTGCTGCCTTCCCTAGGGATCAAAACCTTCTTTAAAACAATCAGTCTTTATTGAAATCTCACTTTCTATTTTTTAGTGAGTCAAATGATTATCTCTGCACACTCCACTTCAAAAATAAACATCCCTCCGGTCACTTTTCCCAAATATTTCAACCACAGCCCCTTAGCCTGAGTAAAAGGAGCTGCTGCCATTTGAACCCAATGATTACCACATAAAATCATCAATCCCAGCCTGGTTTGGGCTGGAAGCACCTTAGAGCTCGTCTCATTCCACTCCTGCCCTGGGCAGGGACGTCTCCCCAGGCTCAGTCCCAGCCCTGCCCCACGCCCCAGGAGCCCAGGGCAGCAGCAGAACCTGCCCAGGCCACTCCCGGCCCTGCCTTTGCTCCTGACCCAGCCTGGCACAGGAAGGCACAGAGAAACTCTGCACTGAAAACCCAACGACTGCAGCTGCAGGTTCCCTGCTCACCCTGCTCCTCCCTGGGATGTCCAGAGGAAAACCTTAGGACAGAGAGAAAAACCCACGGGGGTGGTGACAGCTGACATCACAGAACATTCCCAATCTGCATTTCTACCCTCTAAACCAAGTAACTCTGCCAGGGTGTTTTGATTTTCAGCTGCGATAGCAGAAGGGCAAACCTGGTCCTTGGGTTTTCCTATTCCCCAATTCCATTATTTCATTATGTGAGTTTTGACACGAATAACTCTCTGGTTTGGCTGCCTGGATTGAGCTTTAAATTTTCGTCAGAGGTGAAATCTCCCACCTTCCCCCTCCCCGTGGCATTCTCCTTCCTCCTGCAATTCCAGTGTCCTTTCAAGTTCTTCCTAATGGATTTAGTAAATGAATCAATTAGGCAGAGAAAGAACACGGAGGTGCTTCTGTGTGGATGAGTATTTTATGTTTGATATACTGAGTCAGAGCTAAGTAATTATTGCATTTAATATTTATTTGATGTATATGAGGAGCTGCTGCAGCCAGGAACTCGTGGAATAAAACATCCTTTCCTCGTTTTCCTGCAGCTCCTTAATGAGGGAGCTCTGAACAGGCGGTGATGGGAGAGAGCAGGAAAGGAGATTGCTTTAGATGAGGTGGTGTTGGACCACCTCTCCTGGGGGTGGGTGCTGCCGGAGCACAGGGAGCTTCCCCTGCACTCCCTGCGGAACAGCTCCGCAGCCCTGCTGCTTCTGGGCTCGCTGATCTCTGCAGAGCAAGGAGCTGCTCCTTGGATTTGAGGGCTGAGAGCCACTGCAAGGACCTGGAATGTGTGTCCTGGGCTGGCCACGGCACCTTCTGCAGCCACAGCAGCCACAGCTGCCACCTCTGAGTGCCACCAAGGGCTTTGGCCTCTTGAGGACACAGGTTCTGGCCATAGACTTGTGAGGCTGCAGCAGCAGCTCTGGAGTATCAGCAGGGCTTTAGGGAATCAGGGAATCACAGAACAGTTCAGGTTGGAAAAACCCTCAAAAATTCAGCAGTGCCCCAGTGCTGCCAAGGCCACCCCAACCCCTGTCCCCAAGTGCCACATCCACAGGGCTTTGAATCCCTCCAGGGATGGGGACTCCAAACCTCCCTGGGCAGCCCCTCCAAGGCCTGAGCACCCTTTCCATGGGGAAATTCCTGCTGCTGTCCAGCCTGAGCCTCCCCTGGCCCAGCCTGAGGCCGTTCCCTCTCCTCCTGTCCCTGTGCCCTGGGAGCAGAGCCCGACCCCCCCGGCTGCCCCCTCCTGTCAGGAGTTGTGCAGAGCCACAAGGGTCTCCTGAGCCTCCTTTTCCCCAGGCTGAGCCCCTTCCCAGCTCCCTCAGCTGTTCCTGGGCCTCCAGGCTTTCCCTGGACACCTCCAGCACTAAGGAGCCCTTAGGGCTGGTTCATACAAAACACAGAGATGCCAACAGAGGTGAGGAGACACAAACCCACCTGACTTCCACCCATCCCACACCTCTGTGCCTCTGCCCTTTGTGCTGTTCCCATCACAGCTTCCCTGCCCTGAACCCCAGAGCTCACCCCCGACCTCAGGGCAGGGCTCCCATCTCTCCTCCCCCCAACACAGCCCTGCCAAAGAGGCCTCCCAGGCGGCCAAATCCTCCCCCAGCTCTGCAGGAAGCCAGGATGAAGCTCTCCGCTGGAAAATGTCCCCTGAATCACCTCTTTTCTGCTGGGCAACAGAAGCACCTCCTTATCCCTCTTTTCCAATAACAATCTCGGTGTTCAGGGTGTTGAATTCTAAGGGTCATCCTTTCAGGTGGAAAATAGCACAGAAATCCATTTACTGCTCTGCAGGTCTATTATCATCAGCACTAACACGAATTTCTCCTGTACACAACAACACTCAAAAATTACCTGGGGAGAGGCTCCAGCACATCCTCAATTGCAAACGTTTCATTGGGTTTGCTTGGGAGGCAGCTTTAAAAAGAATATGGGGCTGGCTCATTTACTTAATTTCTGGTTAATTTTAAAAGCATATTTTTGTCCCAGTCTATGATCCTGTGCCAGAAGGTCCAGGTTGTCAGGAGCAGAGGTGATCACAAACCTCACAACTATTCAACCTCACACCACAGAATCACAGAATCATTTAGGTTGGAAACGGTCTCCAAGATCAGAGTCCACCCGTTCTTTCCAGGCTCTCAGGTTTGGAATTGCATTCTAAACTTGAAGCTGTAGTTTAAGGCACAAACTAAAAATGTTGATGCTTGGAAAACATGTAACCAGTTAAAAAAATGTATAATGTATTAAGATTGTTGTCTGGTTGAGAAGCACTTTGAATTCATGGAATCGGGAAGCTGTCATTGCTCACCTGTGGCTGAGCTCCACCAGGAGTGAATTATTTGGCTTTGCCGCAGCCTCTCCTCGCTCTTTTCAGGAAATCTTGGCTCAGATACATTAAATGGCCAAGGAAAGGCAAGTTTTGGAAAAAACCTTTATAGAGAGGTGCAATGACCTGTTCTCTCCCATCCATCGATGGCCCTGGAAATGCTGGCTGGGCACAGACAGGAGGGCACAGGCAGCCCTGGGGGAATCCTGCATCCACCCCTTCCCAGGGCAGGGCCAGGGCTGGGCTCTCCCTCCCACCCCAGTTCCATGTCCTGGGTCTCTCCGGAGGTGCCACAGGCAGCTCCCAGCCTGGCACTATTGTGTGTACAACTAGAAGGAAAAATTAAATATTTTTGAAAACTACTTGACCTGGGAAACCTGGATCTAAAATGACTTTAATTCTCCATCTCAACCAGCAAAAGGCCAGAGGGTATCTCTTGTTCCTAATTGGTTTGTGACATTCATCTACTGATCACCTGCCGTTGAGGAGTGCTGGAGTGGAAAAAGGGGAACATCGACGTCTTGCTCTGCCTAATTCCTGCAGCAGCCCGGGGCAGAGGGCACCTCCGGCCGGCATCTCGCACTCAGAGCCGCCCGAGAGAGCCGGGCCGGGCGATCAGACCGCGCTAGACCTCAGCTTTGGGATTCCCATCCAGAGGAGCTACAAACAGCTCCGCAGGCTCCACTAACCCCTGGGCTCGGCCCCGGCAGCTCCGGCCCCTCTCCTGGTTGTGCATTCCCAGCAGGAATCCGAACGAGCAGGGAAATCAATACCGGGCTGCCTCTGCTGCGACAGAGCTCTGCAGAACGGTAACGCGGGAGGAGGGCCAGGAGCTCAGGGTGGGGCTTGGAACAATCTCACGGGTGGAAATGGGGATTCCTGAGCCTCCTCTCTCCATCCCGGCGTGGGTGGCTGAGGATTAAAAGCACAGAGAACCGCATGGGTTAAAAGGGACCTTAAATCCCATCCCATCCCACTCCTGCCATGGCAGGGACACCTCCCACTGTCCCAGGCTGCTCCAAGCCCCAGTGTCCAACCTGGCCTTGGGCACTGCCAGGGATCCAGGGCAGCCACAGCTACTCTGAACAAGGTACTTCACTTTCCACAGGAGCAGCGCGGATCACTGAGAGTGGAACAAAATCCCAGCGTGTTGGAATGGTTTGGTTGGAAGGGACCTTAGGGACCATCCCTTTCCAACCCCCCACAGAAATTCCAGCTGAAGGATTGGCACCTCCTGAAGCCTCTGGGGAGCAGTGGCTCAGGGTGACACGGCTGACCTGGGGCTGGAGGACACCGCGGGAGCAGATCAGTAGCAGTGGTGACACCAAGTCCCTGCTGGTGACACCAACCCAGCTCTGAGCCAGACCCGGCACCGCTGGGCACCACGAGCTCGGCTGCGACTCCCGGGGCTCCTGTGGTTCAGGAGGAGCCTGTGCTGTCACTAAGGGTCCCCACCAATCCAACGTAGGTGCCACCAGCCCCTCCTCACGGCTGTCACTTCCCTGCTCCCCGGCTGGGAGTGCTCCGGGAGGCCGATGTCAGGAAAATGTGACAGCAAAGCAAGAACATTCTTCCTCCCTCAGAAAATGCAGATGGCTCGGGAAGACAAAGTGAAACTCAGCAAAAGAACCCCAAACACTTGGAATGGTGGTTTAGAATCGAGCCTCAGCCCCTCCCCTGATCCTGTGGTTGATCCCCAAACATGGGCGGAGCTGTCCATGGTGTCCCCCTGTCCCCATGAGCTTCCCGGGTCCTGTCTCATGAAGCCAGGGAAGGGCACAAGCGCTTCCTGCAGGAGCCCCGTGAGGTGTTCAGCAGTCTCAGCCTGTGCTCCCTGCCCAGGCACTGCCAGGGATCCCCACGGACGGCATTCCCACACTGACACACCTCAGTCTGGGGTGGGAACGCCATCCCCTGGGCCTGAGGTGCAGCTTTGGGATCAACCACACAACTGTCAGGAGAGGGAGAGGAGCAGCAGGACAGCCTCAGCCAAGGAAGGAGAGGAGCCAGCAGGGTGTGGGAACGCTGCCTGAACTCAGGGATGTGGGACTGTCTGGACCCCGACACCACACAGGCACAGCAGGGGCTGGAGGAAACGGGCACAGCAGGGAACCCGGGTCCCCCGGCTGAAATCCAGCAGTGAATCTCTCCTTGGATGCCTTCAGGCAGCCAGGAGTCGGGACCCTGGCACTGGAAGAGGCCTGGCACTGATGGCCAGGGACACAGGCAGGCTTTGGCACGTGGGGATGGGAAAACCTCCAGCCCCGGGGAATTCTGCTGAGGGCAGGGGCAGAGAGAGGCAAGGGAAGATCTGAAATGGGAGCCGGGGGTGTGAGGGGCTTGTTTGGGTTAGGAGGGGTTGCTTTGAGGGGGTCCAGGCATGAAAAGGGAATTTTGCTCCATTTTCTGGAGTCACACAAAATGCCAAAATAGTTTGGGTTGGGAGGAGCCTCAAATCCCATCCAGTGCCACCCCTGCCATGGACAGGGACACTTCCCACTGTCCCAGGCTGCTCCAAGCCTGATCCCACCTGGCCTTGGGCACTGCCAGGGATGAAGCCTGGAATAATAATTAAGAAGCTGCTTAAAAAGAGCTTTTGTGCCCCAAAGAGTCTCTTAGCCAAGAAACCAGCCCTGCACTCTGCACAAGCAGGAAAGGAAAGGAAAATATAAAAATATGGAAAAAATCCAGGAATTCTGAGGAACTTTGACATACCTGAAAAAACCTCTGCCAGCAGAGACAACCCCTTGTGCTCGTTGATGAAAGCTCCTTAGGGATGTTGAAAACTCTGTTCATTAATACGCAGCCAGAACAAGTGCAATTATCAGCCAGACCAAAAATAGGATTACTCTGGATTTCTGCTCAGTGTTTGGAGGCAGAGAATGTTCTCATGGCAGGTGTAGGATTAACTGCTACTGCTGCTTACCTTCCCTGCAGCTACAGAGAGGCTGCTCAGCAGCACCTATGGAAATCAAGGGCTTTTGGACTGTTAGGAAATAACCGGGAAAACGGAATGGCAGGGAAATCAGAAAGATGTGACCATCCATCAGTATTTTAAAAGGGATGGAAAGGATTGTCTAGAAAATACACTCTGTTGCTGATGGGAGAAAAATTGATTCAAGTGATGGAAAGGGTAAAAATAGAGCTAAATATGATCCTGAATAAAGCAACAACTGCCTTTTCCCTGAGCTGGGCAGCTCCTTAAGCACAAATAATGCACTCACGTCCCTGATGGAAGGGGGTCACACCTTCTGCTGGCAGAGGAAACGGCACTGACATAATCTACTCAAGATTTCAGTCAATACCAAGCAGTTTCTTAACTAAGAAAGTAGAAAAATACCCAATCAATAGCCCGGTCTTTAAACAATTAACGCTGTCTCGGTGATTGGGCTCCGGCTGGGGACACAGGGAGCAATCCCAGCCCTGCAGGGATTGATGGGCAGCTCCAGGCTGCTGAGAGATTTAATCAGGGCCTTGGAGGAAAACAGAAAATCACTGCTGATATGATTTGCAGGAGACAACAGAATGGCAGGAATGGAAAATAAGGAAAACTTATTTCACTAACACAATTCGATGTGAATCTCATAAAAACCTTCCCTGCCCATGGCAAGGGGGTTGGACTGGACGGCCTTTAGAGGTCCTTTCCAACCCAAAATATTCCATGATTCTAAGAAAATCAAGGAATATTCCTTCTACCACTTTTAAACTTGTGGCCAGAATTCCTAGGAATAAAAAATATACATCGAATCTGCAGCAAAAACTTTACTCAATGTGCACCCTGTGAGCAAATAAATAAGAAAAAATATTTTTAAGATTGTCTTCAATAAAAATGAGAAATTGCTCCCAGAAATCCGATTGTTTGCAGCAGTAAAGACATTGTGGTGTTGTTGGCACTGAGATTGAAAGGCACGGGAAAGGCAAAGTTTGGGAAGGTGCAGCCGTTACTGAAAGCAGCTTTGCTGTGAAAAATAATCATTGGAAGGGAAAAGAGTGGGAGTTCAAGGAAAGGGCATCCACTGGGACACGAGGCAGTCCCCGAGCTGCAAGGCTGAGGGAGGATCAGGGTGAGGTCCTGGATGTTTGCGGGTCACAAACTCCTCCCCGGCCTCCCAGGGCAGCTGGAGCTGCATCCCAGGGGATTCCAGCCAGGGGCAGGGGCAGGCTCCTGGTGCCACAGAGCTCTGTCTGTCCCTCTGTCCGTGTGTCCTTTCAGCCCTGCACACCCAGACAGCCCCCAGGGGCTCAGCTTCCCGCTCCCGTTCGCAATCCAGGCACTGCAGGGCTGGAGCTGCTCCGGGCACAGAGCCAGCCTGGCCTTGGCTGCCCCTCCTCATCCCCCAGACCCGGCCAGGGAATCATGGAAAGGTTGGGATTGGAAGGGACCTTAAGGATTATCCCAACCCACCCCTGCCATGGCAGGGACACCTCCCACTGTCCCAGGCTGCTCCAAGTCCCAGTGTCCAACCTGGCCTTGGGCACTGCCAGGGATCCAGGGGCAGCCACAGCTGCTCTGGGCACCCTGTGCCAGGGCCTCCCCACCCTCCCAGCCAGGAATTCCTTCCCAATATCCCATCCATCCCTGCCCTCTTTCAGCTTGATCCAAGTCTCCCTTATTCTGTCACTCCATGGCCTCGGAACAAGTCCCTCTCCCCCTTTCCTGTGCATCCCCTTCAGGCATCCTGGAATACATAACTAAACATTGGATGTTTCCTGCTGTTCGAGGAGGAGACTGGAACCTCTGCAGGGCCCTTCCAGCCACATCCAAGGCACAGGTGTCTGGAAGAGCTTTCTCTTGGGATGGGCAGCTGAGCTCGCATCAGCTTTCCTTGCTGGTCCTTTGTACCTCTGGGCACCTTTGCGTTTAGTTCCAGGTTTTTGTGAGTGCTGAACAAAAGATGAAATGATGGACACACACCCACAGAGGGACAGGGCAGGGAAACCTTCAGGCAGCAAGAATTCCATCTGCATTGTCAGATTTAGGGACACTACACAAAATTAAAGAGAATGTGCTGGAACTGGGTGACCTTCAAGGTCCCTTCCAGCCCAAACCATTTTATGAGCCACAAGATTCCATGATATTTATATTTTTAACTAAGAGCTCACATGACAACAGAAGCTTTGTTTACAAACTTCCTTGACTTTGCAGGAGCTTCCAGCTATAAATCCGGGCTGTAAATCCCAGCAAACCTGAAGTTCACAGGAATAAACTGCTGGCAGTGCCTGAGGTGGCCAGGGCAGGCAGGCTCCTCCTGCACCCGGGAGAGCTGCTGGCTGCAAACAGATTTGGGCTTTATGATCCTGGTGAGAAACCAGAATTCCGTGTCAGCTCCTTTACTGAGCTGTAAAAAAGCCTCTCATTAGCAGATTGAGCCTTCCTCTGCTTCCAAACAATCCCACTCAGAATCCGGAAATTAACTTCCAAAACGAGCTTCTGCAAAATCACCCCATTCCCATGGGACTGCCCTGGAATGTCATTAACTGCACACACAGCCACAGCTCCATGGAATCAAACCTAAAGGGTTTTTCCAGAGTCTCAGGGATAAGAAGAAGTTTTGCCTGACAGACAATTGCTCGACATCCATTCCCATTTCCATATTATCCTCTCAGCGACCCCTCATCTCACATCATCCCTGAGGGAATCCCTGGAACTGACCCAGAGCCCATGGATTTCACTCTTCTCTCCCTTTTACTGAATCAATTACCGTCCCCAGCTTAATTGTGCATCCATTAGAATGTGCTAAGCTGGGGGTGTTGCAGCATTTTAACCAGTGCTGAGGTTCAGTCATATCCCGGCTCTGGGGGAGTTCCTGAGGAGGTTCACAGGAGCTTTTCCAGCTGCTGAGGTTCGCCAAAAATCCCAGGGGATTCCCCATCCTACTGGTGTTCTGCTCTGGAGCCAGGCTGGGAGAGCTGGGAATGTTCCCCTGGAGAAGGGAAGGATCCAGGGAGAGCTCAGAGCCCCTTGCAGGGCCTGAAGGGGCTCCAGGAGAGCTGGAGAGGGACTGGGGACAAGGGCTGGAGGGACAGGACACAGGGAATGGCTTCCCACTGCCAGAGGGCAGGGATGGATAGGAGATTGGGAATTGGGANTGGGGCTTGAAGCAGCCTGGGACAGTGGGAGTTGTCCCTGCCATGGCAGGGGTGGCACTGGGTGGGATTTGAGGTCCCTTCCAATCCAGTCTGGGGTTCTGGGGTTCTGTTCCTTCTCTGTTGTGTCTGCAAGGGCTGAAAATGAAGAGAAAATGAGAATTTTGTTTCCTGCCTCTCCAAGTGTTTTTTTTTCTGTGTTGATAAAACTCAAACAAACACAGGATCAGCTCCTGACTGGAGCATCCTGTGCTCAGGAAGCTCAGGAAAAAATCCCACAGCCAGTGCTTTAATGGGCAATGAAGTCCCTCCCCATAAACCAGCCAAGAACAGGAGAACTGGAGTAATTAGTAATTAAATTCT
>VZTJ01002646.1:86884-112930 GCA_013397795.1 Orthonyx spaldingii | reverse complement strand
ATAAAAGAAAAAAAAAAAAAAAAAAAAAAAAAAAAAAGCCACAACAATGGCATTTTCTCTATTGATACTTCTGGGTAAGGAACAATTTAGAGCCAAATCTGTCACAAAATTAGCAGGGCTGGAAGACCTGTGGGAAGCACCTGGTGCTTCTCCTCACCCCTTTATGAGCTACAAAACATCCATGGTAAAACAAACTAACAAAAACTTTAAAAATAAATCAGCTTCACTTGTTCAGTGCCACTGCTCAGGAAGTATTTGTCAGGCAGAAACACAAATGGAATGAGTGTATAAAATATTTCATAGCAGCCTGACAGGCTGGTGGAAACAAAGAACTCTTCCTGACATGACACCACTGCCTTAATCCAGAGAATCCTCCCAGGCACCATCCCAGTTCCTGATGGCAAAGAGAGAATGCAGAGGGAAAAGGAGTGGGAAACAATGACATTAAAAAAAAAGGAAGGAAAAAAAATCTAATGGAGTGTGACACTTTTGGGCAAAGCTGCTTTGTCTGAACCATTAAAGCTCTGAAAATGAAAATGTGAAAATGCAACACTGAAAAAAAAAAACAAAGAGAGAGTGAAACCCGCGTGGTGCTCCAGGATAACTGGGAAGGGAGGAGACCCCGCTGGGGCCGGTGCTTCCCCAGCCCCGGCCCGTGGCTGTGCCCTGGGGGCAGTGGCACTGTCCCTGTCCCTTCCCAGGGCTCCGACACAGCTCAGGAGCTCTCCCCATGCCTGGAAATAACTCCCAGCCACATTCCCAGGACAGTAACTCCAGTTCCTGCTGGAAGGCTCAGTGCTCCAGGCTAAACTACCCAAACTCCAGCCCCTCTGCAGTGCTCAGGAAGGGCCGGGGAAGGCAGAAGGGTTTAAATCAAACCCTGAGGAGCTGCAGATTGCAAAGAGGATTTAACAGCACCGAACTCGGAGCACCCTCCCCGTCAGAGACTCCAGAGCCGCGGTTTAGCACCATTTAAAAGCTCAGACAAGGAAACACAAATTACCTGGTGCTTGTTTGGCTTTTCCCCCTGTACTTTGTTGCTTAGGAACCACTGTAAATGAGGGGTTTAGTTTATTTTAAATGAAATAAGAAGAAAACCACACCACAAACGTTTTTCCACATCCAGCGAGGATATGAGGGTGAGGAACAGGAGTTTGACATGCCTGGATCCCATGGGAGTGAGGCTAATCCAAAGAATTAAAGAATTTCCATTAGCAGGAGTAGACGATGGAACAACATCCAGGTGTCAAGAGCTTTATTACCATTGCTGAATTCGGAGCACAGATTTTTATTCCTTACAACACTAAAATCTTCAGAATGATTTGGTCTTTAGCCATTAGAAAATGAAGAGTGAAACACCCAGTATGCCTTTAGTGACATCATCATCATCATTTCATGGAATCACAGAATATCCTGAGCTGGAAGGGAGCCCCAGGATCATCCAGCCCAACCCCTGGCCCTGCCCAAACACCCCAACAATCCCACCCAGTGCATCCCTGGCAGCGCTGTCCAAACCCTCCTGGAGCTCTTCAACCCTGGCCTCATTTCCTGCTGTGATCACCGACATTCCTGCTCCAAGTATCTCTGGAATAACTGGGAACCCCACTGCTGGCACTGCTACTGCTCACACATTCTGGGGTCACAGCTCTTCTCCATCCACTGGTAGCAATCCCAGCGTCAGGGAAAATATTCTGATGTTTGGAACGGAGGGTGGGGAACTCAGGACCACGAGGATGTTGTGAGGTCAGACACAGAGAAAATGAGAATCACAGAAAGGTTTGGGTGGGAAGGAATCTTAAATCCCACCCAGTGCCACCCCTGCCATGGACACCTCCCACTGTCCTGGGCTGCTCCCAGCCCCAGTGTCCAGCCTGGCCTTGGGCACTGCCAGGGATGGGGCATTGGCTGCAGATGGTACAGGAACCAAACAGGAGACACCCACAAGTATTTCCTAGTCCAGAAAAAAACAGTGTTTGCCTTCGGTGCTCCTTTACAGCCTGCAGGACTGTCCTAGGGTGATTTCATGTTATGTATGTTATGCTATATGTTCCATATTCTCTGCTATGTTACGATGGAAACAGAGAAATCCCTGCACAAGGAATTCTGTAGCTGACAACTCTCCCTGTCTCCTTTGCTGGTGTCTCATCAACACCTGCAGCAAACGGCACCGGTGGCACTGAACTCCCACTGGATTTACCACAGAAACCAAAGGATTTGAAGGGTGAGTGAGAAGCCAGGAACAAAGGAAGATCCTCTAGATCAGGATGGAATGTGTAACACAGAAATAACCCCAGTAACACAATTACAGTTCCCCTGAGCGAGCAGCATCTCCAGTGCTGCCTGCATGGGGAATTTGCATTCTTTTGTTTTTGTGAAGCTGCATCCCAGTCTCCTTGTGTCAGTGTCAGCTGCCTGCTCTGGTTCTGCCACTGGTGTCACCCACGGTGACATTCCGTGTGCAGCCCGCCACTGAGGTACAGAACTGCAGTTTCCTTTCTAAGCCCAGTTTTAAAAACAGCAGACGTTGAGCAGGTGGCCTAATCCGAGGAAATGGAAAAATGCAATCTCAAATGAGAAACAGTCAAGTCTGTGGTATCCCTGTCTTGCTCCTCATCCTTCCTCTATATTTCCCCCACCTGAAAACCCCAAAATCCAGATTTTCCTTGGTACTCTCCATTCCCTTGGTTTCCTCTCTCTTACTGAGACTCCAGGTCTGAATTGCCATCAGTTCTACCTGGTGAGAGAAGCTGCTCTCCTTTTCTAAACTTCCAAAGTAACTCCCTCCGAGCTTTGTCAGCCTTGGAGAAGGGGCTCGGAGAGGCAGCCTTGCAGCTTGGAGGACTTCCAGAGCAGGATAGGGCAAAAGCTGCAGGGAACAGGAGCTGAGAACCCCCCGTGTGTGCCCACACTGCCACAAACACCCCGGGGCATCAGGGACTGAGCGAGGACCTTCCCCAGCCGGGCAGGAGCCGGGGCGTGCCTCCCTCAGCCGGTCTGGAAAAGCGACTGCAGTTATTGATTCCAGCCTCACCACAGGTCCCTGTGTTCAGAAGCTTCCCGGGCTCCTGGCGGCTGCCAAGGGCAGCCCTGATGGATGGGCAGCTCTGCTCTGCAGCCCCGCTAACGAGGCTGCCTGGTCCCTGCTAACGAGGTCCTGGGGACACGGGACTTCTTCCCTCTGTCCCAGGGACACAGCCTTTCCCCTTTATCCCAGGGTCACGGGACTTCTTCCCTTTATCCCGGGGACACAGCCTTTCCCCTTTATCCCGGGGACACAGCCTTTCCCCTTTTTCCCACGGACACGGCCCTTTCCCCTTTATCCCATGGGCACAGCCCTTTTCCCTTTATCTCATGGAACTAGGGGCACTGGCTGGTGCCTTGGCACTGCCTCAGGTGAGGGACAGGAGGGTTAAGCCCAGCTCTGTCTGTGGCTGCACCCACAGCGTTGTTCACCCTGTCCCTCCTGGCCCCACAGTCACTGGAAAAGGCATTTCCTTGCCCCATTCCAGTCTCTCCCTCTAAACACCACTGGCAAGAGAAGCCCAGCCCAAAGCTCCTGCTGTGACAGCACCACCAGGGCTGTGGGAACCCTTGGTCTGTTGAGCTTGAGTTGCTCCCTGTGGATCTTAAATCTCTACACAGAAGAAAAGTATTTTGTTGTGGTTTTTTAACCCACCAAAAAAAGCCTCCCAAACCCCACAACCTCTAAATCAAAGAGCAAACTCTCTCAACAAACGTTTGCAGAACTTCTCTGGTCCATTTAAAGCACCGGGTTTGATTTCCCACAGCCCAAATCACAGCTCTGCCACTCACTGCACAATTCCCTCTGCTCTGCCTTCGGCTTTGTCACGGAGAAATATGGGATGTGAGGAAAATAGGGCACTATTAACATCAAACAGCTCTTTGAGGGAGCGGAGGGATTCTGGTTTGTCAGCAAAAACCTTGACAGCAAATCCAAAGCTGTCAGAATCACGTGCTGCTCCGTGACTATTCCAGATTAATTCACCTGCTGAATTTATTATGGCAAGATAATTAAAGGAAATTATCATGACAAGATAATTAAGGGGAAAAGCATTGCGTGTACTACCAGAGAAGCCTCAGGACACACTTTTGCTAATTTATATCTTGATCTGTGTTCTAGCCTACGTTATCTGTCGGATATTACAGTCCACACAAGAGTGCTTTGGGAATTACGGAGTTAAGGAAAACTCCCTGCTCCGACACAAAGCACACCTCCCGTAAATAAAGGAACATTACCAGACATCTCTGCAGCACTGATGGATTATTTATAGCTGCTTTAACGAGCCACTGGATAAATATCTCTAAGTGGCTCTTTCTAAGTGGGAGAGACCACATCAAATGTGCAGCAAAGGATCTGGGGGTTTCTGTGGTGGATTTCAAAGGACAAAACGTTCTGAAGCTCAGGAATTTGCTGCCAAACCTCGAATTTCAGTTTTACTCCTGCTCTGAGATGCTGAGTGCAGCAGCAGGGGTTTCAGGGGGGCTGCTGAGATCCTGATCCCGAGAGACACAGCAAACTCCATCAGAGCCAGCTCTGCCCCTGAGTCACTTGAGCACCTTGCAGTTCTCCTTTCCCCCTGGAGCACTTTGGCCACATGCTGATTTAAACCCTGAACTCCCAAAGATGCTGAGGTGCATTTCAGGTGTGCCAGCAAACACAGAATAACCTATTCTTTATTTGTTAAACCACAGTTTGACTCCATCCCCCCAAGGCCAGGGACAGCCATGGATCCTCCTGCCCAGCACATTCCCGGGGTCCCCAGCACAGGCACTGAGCCAGAGCCCCCAGCTCTGCTCCAGCCTGCTCAGGCTCAGCCCCCACAGCCCAGGGGCTCCTCGGGACACAGGGAGAGATGGAGGGGCCCAGCACTTGTCACCTCCTCCAGCCTTGGGACACACTCCTGATTCACTGAATCCATTGGGTTGGAAAATACCCTTAAGATCATCAAGTCCAAACCACAGAATGTTTGGGGTGGAAAGGCACCTTGCAGACCTGATGCAGCACAGAGCCATCGAGGCTTTGCAAGCAGGAGACTTCCATGAAAACCTGAGGATGATGGAAGAGATGCAGCTGAGCTTTGCCCACTGCAGGTACCTGTGGTGTGGAGAACAGAGCACATCGTGCTCCTGGCTCGGAACAGGAGGCTCCATGGCTGAATTCCGTGTGTCAAACTGAATTCCTCCTCTTCCCATCCCTGGTCATGGAGAACATCCCCAGAACTGCAGACTGACAGAAGCTGAGCTCCCAAAAAAGTCCCTCATTTAATTACACGAGATACTTAACATGTGTCTGTCATTTAATATATTTTTAACATTGTCATTAATTGAATCCCAGAATGGTTTGAGATGAAAGGGATCTTAAAACCCATCTCACTCCACCCCCTGCCATGAGTAGCGACATTTTTCACTATCCCAGGCTGCCCCAAGCCCCATCCAGCCTGGCCCGGAAGACTTCCAGGGATGGGGGAATCCTACAGTCATCCCTTCCATTGTTATTTTAATGGGAGCTCTGCTGAAGCTGCCCCCCCACGGCTGGATCCTGGCCGTGGCACACAGAGGGAGCCGGATCCACGGGTGCAGCTGCAGCAGTTTTATTTTCCGTCCTTAGCCAGCAGCACAGGCTGCAGCCCGCACAGAGCCCGGCGCTCCTGGCAAGGTGTGGCTGGAGCTGGAGAGGAGCGGCAGCGGCGCGGCCGGGGGCAGGACGCGCTACACAGCGCCAGCACCGCCTGAATAAAGCCCAAACCACGTTACCCGGGCACACCTGGCAGATTTTGCTCCTGAAACAGATTTAGCTTGAATACTTGCCCTTCTAAATAGCAGCATTGGTCAGGCTGGGTTATTTGCCGGTGCATAACAATTCCCTGGGAAGGCTCCCGGAGAGGCTGCAGAGAACAGGGTGGCAGAGAGGAGCATCCCGGGCTCATTTCCCGCTTCCCCCAGGTTCAGCCTGCCAGGGGCCAGCAGAGGGGAGAAGGGGAAGGGCAGCGGAGCTGCTGGGGCCGGTGGGCTCTCGGCTGCAGGGAATATTGCAGGGAACCAGCCCGGGTGAGGAGCAGCCCCGCGGCTGCAGAGGGACAGGGCAGCAGGAAAAGGGAATTGTCCTTTGTTCTGCCAGCTCCAAAGCTGGGGAGCTCCGCCCCAGCCCAGGGCAGTGCCAGGACCCACAGGGCCTCCAGCGGGAAAGGAGCCGGGAGAGGAGGGAGGAGGTGAAAGGGGTTTGAGGGGACTCAGCTCGCCCAGCCGGGATCCCGACCCGGAGGTGTCCCCGGGGGATTTCTGGCTTTTCATTTCCAGTCTCTGCAGGATGAATCACGGGAGGGGTGTTGGGCTCTCCTCTCCAGGGAACAAGGACAAGAGGAAACAGCCTCAAGATGTGCCAGAGGAAGTTTAGATTGGATACTGGGAAAATTCCTTCCTGGCAAGGGTTGTCCAGGCTGCCCAGGACAGGGGTGGAGTCCCCTCCCTGGAGGGATTTAAAAGCCGTGTGGATGTGGCACTCAGGGACAGGGGTCAGTGGTGGCCTGGGCACTGGGGGACAGTTGGACTCAATCTTAGAGATTTTTCCAGCATAAATAATCCCATGATTATATCCACAAACCAATCCTGTGTCCAGCAGGCACCAGGGGAGCAGGAAAGGCTCCTGGGTGTGGCCCAGCACAGGGAACCACAGCTCAGAGCAGCTCAGAGGAGCTGGGGACTCACACAGAAAAGAAAATCAGCTGTAACACCCATAAAAAATTCTTCCTTCTCATTTCTGTTGAGGGGTTTTTGTTTGGGATTTCTCACCTCTCCATACAGACCACCAGGGGTGTTACATTGCCCTTAGTAAGAGGTTTTTAGAATCATGGAATGGTTTGGGTTGGAAGGGACCTTAAAGCTCATGTCATTCCCACTAGACCAGAATTTCTTCTCTCACTGTTATCCACTGGAGCCAGTTCTGTGTGGAGGAAGAGATGCTTCACACATCATTGTACCTGGGTGAGGCTTTGGGAGTCAGTGGGAACAATAAACAGCAGAAATCTGTAAAATCCAGGTGCATTTGATTCCAGTGAAATTGATCACCCATGACTCTGGAAATGCTGGAAGCTTTACTGGCTGAGCTTTACTGCAGGCACAAACCACAGCCCCCAGAGTTGTTGGTTGGGAATATTTCTGTGTCCGGGGTTTTTTAAAACTTAAATTACTCTGCCTACAGAACCATAGTTGCCTCTAACATTCCTTGCTCTGCCCCTCTGACCACAGAGCAGGTGAAATACGAGGCAGATCAGCCCAAGAAGCAGAAAGATTAAAAGAGATCAATGTTAGGAAGGACAGAATGACTCTGCCTCAATGTCCACAGGAGAGGGAAAACGACAACTCTAGAGGAGCTAAAAGTGGGAAAGTTTCCATCCAGAATGGATACACACAGCTCAGACAGAGCCAGGGAAGGGGATTTTCCAGTGGTAGCACTGACAGATGCTCAGCAGAGCAGTGGGAGCTGCGGGATAATGAATGCAGGCTGCAGAGGGTGGGTGGGTTCCACCTTTTACTGCTGACAAGGAAGCCTGGCAAGGGAAAATTACCTGGAGACAGGAAAAATAATGCCACAGCCATACCCTGGCAAGGAAGTGAGAGAGCAGAAGTAATAATTATTATTATTAACAGCTGCTTGATCATTTTATCCTCATGATATTCATGTTTCTCCTTTGCTTTTATAAAGTTTTTTCTCTACTTAAACTAGAAATGGTGCCAAGACTCCCATGACAAGTGAGCTGTAGTTTGATCCAACCCAGGGTGAATTAGAACAAGGATTACAAAGTTCTGAGTGAGATCATCCAGCCCCAGAGCACCCAGCACTGAGGGCCTGGGAGAGGCTGCCCTTGCCTTCCTAAGCACTGGGGACCTGGAAATATTAAAAAAAAAAACACCAGGGAAAACATCACAGCAACTCCAGGAGTGCCAGCAGAGGTGCAGGTGCAAACAGCATCCCAGCAGCTCCTGGTCTGATTTCCATAACAATTTCCATAAAAATTCCTGAGCTTAACTGGTCTTTCCAGTGAGTCCCTGTAGGCTCAGCTCCAATCTCCTACTGCTCCTTGGAGACATTTCCTTATTGCAAACCCAACTCAAACAGTCCCAGTCCTCGAAAGCAGCTGGACACCACAGATTTGGGAGTTTCCCTCTTTGCTGAATTGTTCCAGGAGGAGCTCTCCTGAAAATGGGGCAAGGATACCCCAAGGTGGGTTTGACACAGAGTCCCCGCCCTGGGCTGGGACAATCCCACTGTTACTGTGCTGAGCCACCTGCGCTGCACAAAATCCACCCCCTGCCTTTGGAATTGGAATCATGGAATCCCAGAATGGTGTGGGTTCAGAGAAATCTCAAAGTTCATCCATCCCCACCTCTGCCATGCCCCACCTCCCACTGTCCCAGGCTGCTCCAAGCCCCAGTGTCCAGCCTGACCTTGGGCACTGCCAGTGATCCAGGGGCAGCCACAGCTGCTCTGGGCACCCTGTGCCAGGGCCTCCCCACCCTCCCAGCCAGGAATTCCTTCCCAATATCCCATCCATCCCTGCCCTCCATTTAAGGCCACGTTCCCTTGTCCTATCACCCCACACCTTTGTGAAAATTGGTGCACAGGAAAAGAATTTCCAAGAACATTCCTTTCTGCGTGGTTTGGGATTTCTTTGGAAGTCCCCAGCTGTTCGTGCTGACCAGCAGGGCTGGATGCTGAGGATATTTGTTTCTGGGAGGTGACAGCAGCTCACTGATCCCTGAACCTTCCTGCTCTCCCTGCACTCCTGGCTCCGCAGTGGCAGAACAGGACTCGGGAATCAGCGGCTCTGGGAAATTCAATAAGGAAAATGAGAGGGTTTGGTTGTTCCTTGGCATTACAGAGTAGCCGGGAGAGCCCCAGGCATCGACCCAGCCATGTACAAACACCGCTCATTTTTCCAGCCCCTCTGCAGCCTCCTGACAGAGCTGAGCTCACCCAGCAGAGCTGCACACACAGGGAAGGGAAATCCAGTGCACAGAGAGGTTTGGGCTGGAAGGGACCTTAGAGACCCTCTCATTCCCAGCCCCTGCCATGGGCAGGGACACCAGAACTGCTCACCCAGGCTGTCCTGGCAGAGCTGGGACAAGCCCTCGGCCCCACATTTAGCAGCATTTAGAGCTTCCCTGGTTCAGTACAACCCTGCAGCCTGAAACGTGTCTCCAGGAGAGGAGATCACCAGTGACAGACAGTGCCTGACTGCTGCAGCAAACGCAAGGCAGCATTGGCACCTGTGACAGAGAGGCTCGGGGACAGCGTGGGGCTGGCCCCGTGGCACAGCCCACAGAGCTCCTGCTGTTCCGCACGGGAGGAGGCTGGATGGCCCTGGCTCATATCACAGCAACATCCATCTCACCTGTGGAAAGCAGCCCACGTGTAATTTTTATAAAGCAATTAAACCAGGATTCCCATTTATTACACTGGATTAAAAAGCATTTTTACAAGCTCTGCTAATGGGTCTTAAGCACCTTTAATTACAGCCTGGGCAGCATTGATTTCCCTGCTCCAGACTCTCACACGTCTCTGAGCTGCTCTGAGCAGCACCAGGGCCTTTCCCGCTCCTGCCTGGTGTTCTCCCGAGCACCGGACCTGTTCCAGCACCTCGGGCAGCTCCAGCCCGCGGATTGCTCCAGTCTCACCCGGGCCTCAAACCCCACCGCCTCCAGCACTGAAAGGAATGAGGGGGAGGTGTCTTTACAAACAAACTGGGTCTGCTGGTAGATAAGGCCACATACTGAGAGAGGAAAGAAACAATGGGAGAAAGATGCACAAATTCCAAGATATTCCACTGATTGACTCAGACTGATACTCACCCAAGACTGTGCTACATCCCTGGGTTTAACTAAAAAAAAAAAGTGAACAAAGGCAAAAGGAAAAGAAGCGGGTTGGGTTACACATTAGAAGAGGTTCTGTATTAGGTGATTCAGGGAGTCTGTAGCTCTCAGGTACCTCAGCCCATGGGGAAAGAGAGGGAAAATGCAGCTGGGAAATGAGGATAAAAGAGAGGCTGCGTCCTCTGACAATTGGAGAGACCCCATGGGAAGTGCCCACAACCTCTCCCTTTATCCATGAATAAAGCTACGGGACTCCTCTGCCTCCTTTTTGGACATAAACCTCTGGTGTTTGTGGATTAATTTTCCTGACAGCGCCCAAGTCCCCCATCCCAGCACCTTCCCATGGACCATGGCAGAGCTGTCCAGTGACCCGGATCAGGGATCAGGCAGCCCAGCACTCCCCAGCCAAAGCTGAAAACGCAGCATTCCCTGTCCTGTCTGCAAGCCCCGGGCTGCACGCCGTGTCCAGCACACCCACACACTGCCCGAGCCCTGCGCTGCTGTGAAATGCAGGCAGTCGGTCCCTCAGCAGCGCTCGGCCCGCTCCCGGCACACGTGGAGGGGGTGCAGGAGCACACTGCTGCCGTTGTACCCCCTCCTGCCCCAGGGCTGCACTACTGCCTGGATAAACGCCCCAGCCCTGGCAGGAGCCGCTGGTGCCCGAGTGTGGCTGTCCCAGACAGTGCTGCCAGAGGAGCAGAGGAATTGGCACCTCGGGGAGGCGGGGGTGAGGCAGGTTATGGAGAGCTCCTCCAGGGGCTGAGCTCATGCAAGGACTGTGCAAGTACTTCCCTCAGACAATTTATGTGGCATGGAGAACCAGGCAGCCTATTGAGAGAGAAGGAAATCCCTGCTGCTCCCGTCCCAGCTCCAACAAAGCCGTGTCCCTCGGGCAGGGGCCGGAGCCTCCCCAGCCTGAGCCGTGCTAAGCCAGCAGCAGCTCAGAGTCCCGTTTCTCACATCTTGAGCACTCTTTCCATGGGAGTTCAGCAATAAAGCCAACGCCTTCTCAATCACTTGCAGTTAACAGTTTGCACTGGATAATTTTGCTGTTTCCCACTCAGAGCAGAGACATGCAGGGCCCTGTGGCCTCTGGCACCACCCAGGGAGGAGTAGTCAACTCCAGCTCCACAAAGATAACCAGTGCCCGTCTCCACAGGGATTTGGAAGTGCTGACCTCGCTAAACAACACCTGAAGAACCCAGAATCACAAAAGCAGGAGATGCCAGAAGCATCTCTTCAAAGGGGAACAGTTCCCAGGCAGGAATGGGAGAGCTCCTGCCGGAATGCCTCAGGGAGAACCTCACTGGTGCCAGGCCAGGCTGGACAGGGCTTGGAGCAGCCTGGTCCACTGGAAAATGTCCCTGCCCTTGGCATGGAGCTGGATGGGCTTTAAGGCCCCTCCCAACCCGGAGCAGTCTGGGATGAACCAGGACTGATGGAATGCAGCTTTGCCAGGTATGAGATGTCTCTGATAGGTTTGATATTTCACAGAGCTCAGCAGCCCAGGACAGACTCCTCTTGTGCCCTCTCTCCTCCTCTCCAGGCTACAGAAACTTCTGCTTTCCCACCACTCAGCCACTTGCTACGAGAAGCAATTTTCAGTTGCCCTTTTCACCCAGTGTATCCTAATTGCCAAAGAAAACAGGCTCTTGCAGCTGGTTTTATTCCTGCCATCTATTAATTTGTTCTTAGAAGCCAAACTCCCCCTGAGCTGCCTCTCCTGCACATCACAGTCATTATTTTAATACAGAGATTAGATCACCTCTGGTTCCATGGGAGCTTCCCAGGGCACTCCAGGGCTGTCTCCACACACATTTCCACACTTGTACAACTGCTCAGGCTGAGAGGAGCAGCACTGGTGTGGTTTAAACACAGCCCAACCTCCCCCTGCCATGGGGAGAGAAGTGAGAAAATCCGTGGGTTGAGATAAAGTCAGTTTAACAGGTGAGGCAAAAGCCACTCACACAAGCAAAGAAGGAATTCATTCCCTGTATCCCACGCAGTTCAGGTGCTCAGCCATCCCCAGGCTCCAGCCCCTGGCTTGGGAATGCAGACCCCAGCACCCCAAACGTGTCCCCATCCCTGTCCCCAGCTCTCCGTGCCCAGCACGGTGTCCTGGGGGCTGGGACATGCCTGGGACAGTCGGGATCAGCTGTCCCGGCTGTGTCCCCCAGCCCAGCCCAGCCAGCAGCGTCTGCAGGGAGCTCTGCTGGGGGGTCCCAGTGCCCTGCTACTGTCCCTGTGTTCCCCCAGTGAAACCCAGAGCACTTTGGATACTGGAAGATGCCCGAAAGGAAACATTTCATTCCCTACAAATTCCTGGCAGTGTCCCAGGCCAGGCTGGACACTGGGGCTGGGAGCAGCCTGGGACAGTGGAAGGTATCCCTGCCATGGCAGGGGTGGAACAAGGTGGACTTTAAGGTCCCTTCCAACCCAAACCATTCCATGATTCCATGACTTGAATATTTCCTTTCCCAGCACCAGCAGATCTCGTGGTGACCGGCCAGAGCTGTCAGATCATGGATCTCATGGTTCTTTATGGTCCTTGCAGGAACACACTGCTGAAGACAGCTTTAGATAAGAGCAGATAAAAAGCTGTTGACAGGAACAGGGAAATTCATTTCTGGTCAGAGCACCACGGGCCCAGAACTGCCCCCCTTCCACACACCCGGAGCCGTCTCCCCTCGTTAGGGTCAAACGATCGGAGATCAGAGCGGACAGCGAGAACACGGACTGCAGAAGCGTCGGGCTGCACAGAGCAGGGAGATGCAGCTCTGTCAAAAGGGGAAGATTAGGGATGGAACTAGAAATGAGAAGTTAACTGCTGCTTCCAGCCCCTCCTGGCTTGGGGAAGGGAGGGGGAAAGGCATTGAGGGCTTTGGGACCAGGTGAGCCAGAGCTGTCCTCTCTGCTGCTTCCCCGAGCAGGGGGCTCCGTGTGCTGGGACAGGCACCAGGCAGGGCTGGCTCCGGCCGAGGGGCTGCTGCTCCCCAGAGCTCAGGAGGATGCAGGAGGAGCAGGGCTGGAAATGCCCGAGGTGTGGCTCAGGCTGAGCCTCTCATCCCGTCCTTCCCAGCCCCCGGGCCAAGGGGCTCTTCCCAGCTGGAACCCAAGCCCTGCAGCCCAGGGGTGGGACACAGGGACAGGAACCAGCTGAGGGCCACCAGAGCCTGGCAGCACAGCCAGTCTGTCCCCCCGAAAACCGGCAGAGAGAGGGAGTCGCTCCCAGCCCGCCAGGGCCAGCTGTGCACGGCCAGCTCGGCCAGGGACAGCCGTTCGCTGTTCCTTTCTTCACAGACCTCCAGAACGGCTTCACAATCAGCCACGGAAGGTTGGAGAGCCAGTCCTGTGAGAGGGGCCGGGGTTGCTGCTTCCCAGCACCACAAACACCTCTGGAACCAGAGTTCCTTCCCTTCCAGGTCCGTTCCCAGCCTCCCGCTAAAGCCCCCGGAGCTGCTGCACGTTCTCAGCCTCACTGGGCACCGCTGGGACACCCAACCCTGGCACCTGTTGTCACCCTGCACCGGCAGCAATCCAGCATTCCCATCCGTTCCCGGAGTGTTTCTGTGTTTTACACCCCATAACTCCCACCCACAGCACTCACTCCTGCTCAGCCACACACCTCAAAGACAGGTTAAATGGCTACTTTAATCTTCTTCCTCTTAAAAACAGAGAAAAAGCCTGTTACCGGTGTGCTGAAAGGAAAACCAGCCTTGTATCATCTTGAAAGAGGACGTGTAAATTTTTTAGGGTTTTTTTTGCACTGGCTGCTCACTTTCCATAGGTTGCCTGGGAAGAGGCAAACAAGCCAAAAGCAGGAATACAGTGGGAACCGAAGGCATCAGATCAAGAAAAAAGTATAACAAAAGAACAACAATAACAAGATTATCCTCATGAAGTGCAGGTTTAAACCAGGTTTAAAGTAATCTGTGGGACAGAGAGATCCCAGACCTATGTGATTCCTCTGCACAGAACCCAAAATTCAGGAGGTTTTAACCCCTTTTTAGCAGCTTTTTTGAAAATTCACATTAAGCCAGACTAATGCAGTTGTACTTCTCCCACATTCCAGCATCATAAGACCAGAAAAATAGAAATAAGAACTCAAACTCGGACATTTCTGCTGCTGCACCCCTCCATTCACTCACTCACTCACTCACTCACTCACCTCCCAGCAGGAGCCACCAGCACCAACCACTACAGTCCTGCCCTGGAGAAACCAAGGCCCTCTGCCAGCGCCTCCTTTAAAGGGGCACCAGCCCTCCCACAGCTGAGAAGGGTCAGCTTAGATTAGGCAGGGTCTAGTTAGGACCAGCTGATCCTGCTAGATTGAGTGTGACCAATCACACCAGATTTATTGCAACCACAGATTTTTTAAAACTGAAATTAATGGCTTGAAATTGCATTTTAAATCATTTAGGGAACTCCCTTCCCCAAATCACTGTTTTACACATATTATCTGTACCAGTTCTACTTACACTTGCAGAGTCAGAATTCCCAGGTTTATTCCAAAGCTTTAGTGGCTTTGCCCCTCACACTTGGACCTGGTGTAACCACGGGAGGACAATATTTGTCCTAACTCAACACAAACCAAAAATGCTGCTTGGAGGTGGTGGGAGAAGAAAAGGGATTATTTGTTTGTTTTACTGAAATCGGGGGGCAAATCCTGATAGAGCAAGTGGGGATGGTTTTAAACGAAAAGTTTAAAAAGTGGAGGGGTTTAGATCAGATATTGGGAAGAAATTCTTTCCCTGCTGCCATTTCTCCATCCCTGGCAGTGCCCAAGTCCAGGCTGGATGAGGCTGGGAGCAGCCTGGGACAGTGGGAGGTGTCCCTGCCATGGCAGGGCTGGCACTGGGTGGGATTTAAGGTCCCTCCAGCCCAAACCATCCCAGGACTTTCCAAAATCACCCAAACTCAACCCTCAGTCCCCAGAGCCCCTCGGGAGGGGTTTGCAGCCTGTGCACAAACCCTTCTCTACCTGTCGGCTCTTCAGTCAGTTGGTTTTGAAGGAGAGTTACCAAGACTAATTTAGGAACAAAGGGCCATGTTTTAATTGGCATCAGAGCCTCCCAGGCGTGTTCCAGGGACTGCGAACAAAGCGCCCCCAGGGAATGGCGACACCAACCCATCACACTGCAGACACAAATTAATGACCCCATAAAACCCTCCCTGGTGCACCCTAAAGCAAAACTGGCAATATTTATAAATTAAAACTCAGCGTTTCCAAGCCTCCTACTGGCAGCAGCTGTACTGAGGCAGGAATTACTGACAGCCCTAAACCACAACAAACCAACCTGAAAAAAAACAACAAAACAACAGCCCCGGCAAAGAGATTTTCTTCTTTATCAATTCCAGCTCCTGATAAATGACTGATGTAAGTTGGTATTACCAGGCTGGCAGCAAACTTGTTATTTCTGAACCTGTTCTCAAGACACAGGATAATACATTGTGGATATTGATGTTCTGTTGACAATCCTTTGACCTTGCAAAATTTCACGGAAGACAAATGCACAGGCCATGGACTGAGCTGCAATATTTTTTTAATGACAGGCCAGAGAAGATTGAAGGAGAAGTTCCCAACCCTGTATCAATCATTATTTCTCGCTGCCTTCACCACTGAGAAGAAGTGGTTGATAAATGACAGTATTTTTAAATTTACCCAATCAAAATTTAGCCTGAAAGTCCTAATGTCAAAATCCCACACCTGTACACATTGTTTTGACAAGGAAAATCATAGGGTTTGCAGAATGTGCTTCACCAAAATGAGATTCCTTGGAGTTGGGAGAGAGGAAACGAGAGCCAAGGCCTGTCTGTGGGAAGGCTCCAGGGAGCCACTCCCAGCCGGGAAAGTGCTGCTGCTGCAAAAAATGGGAAATGCTGAGCAGCAGAACAGAGCTGGGAACTGGGCACTGCTCTGCAATCCTGGCATGGTCTCCTGCGAGGGACCTTAAATCCCATCCAGTCCCACCCCCGCCATGGGCAGGGACACCTTCCCTATCCCAGGGTCTCATCCTGAGCTTCCCCATGGGGTAATTCCGGTTATAGAGTGACAGAGACACAAGGGAGGGGTTTCCACACAACTGGAATCTCTAAAACCCCAGCCCAAACCAACCTCTCTAAAAAAAGCAGCAGAAGGAAGTGCCCTGCTCTGGTCTGGTTAATGCAGAACAACTGAACAGAAGTGACATGAACCCAGTAATGCCAGGAATGACACAGGGAATGGCTTCCACTGCCAGAGGGCAGGGATGGATGGGATATTGGGAACTGGGAATTGTTCCCTGTGAGGGTGGGCAGGCCCTGGCACAGGGTGCCCAGAGAAGCTGTGGCTGCCCCTGGATCCCTGGCAGTGCCCAAGGCCAGGTTGGACATTGGGGCTTGGAGCAGCCTGGGACAGTGGGAGGTGTCCCTGCCATGGCAGGGGGGGCACTGGGTGGGATTTAAGGTCCCTTCGTACCCAAACCATCCTGGGATTCCATTATTTGTTTTGCAAGTTTTCCATTTTTCATTTTGCTCTTGGCACTGCATTAAAACCTTGGATTTTCCTGTCTTTTCAGGGTTTTCTGTGCCCTGACACTTTCTCCTCCTGCAGGAGTCACCTGAACAGCTCCTGGCCAGGTGCTGACACAGCTCTGAGGGTGTTGGGTGTGGATGAGCTCCCAGCACCCCCAGCTCCTCTGCCCCCAGAACGACCCCTCTGCTTTCATCCTGCAGCAGCAGGAGTGGGAAAGCCCCTCCAAACCCCTCCCAGCTGCTGGATACAAACCCTGTGTCTATACTGCAGCACCCTCTGCCTGGTCCCTTTTGGGTACGAAGTAAAGCTGAGCCTGGATCCCAGATATCCAAATCCCTGGAGATCCCTGCAGGTGCCAACACCACGGAACCTCCCACAGAGCCTCCTGCACGGGCAGGGGGGCAGGACCGGCTCAGGGAGGTGATGCCTAAAGAGGATTTTTTACTGTTAGTATTTTCTGTGTCTGGAACATTCTGGCAGTGTTTCCCAGGCAGAGCGGGACCTGGAGAGGAGGGAGAAAGGGGAGAAGGAGCCCCTGGAACCCAGGGGATCATTGCAGCCCTGGATTTATCCCTCCATCCAGGAGAGTCACTCAGCAGTCACCTGACATCCCCACCACTGCAGCAGCCCCGGGCACACATTGGTTTTCCGTCTGTAACAAAAGCAAGGGACAAAGGTCGGGAAAAACAGGAAAATTGATCTGCAGTCACAGCTCTGCACGTTGCCCTGCTTTAAAAATTATGGTGGCAATCAAAGAATATGTGTAAAGCTTAAGAATGGTAATTTCCTTTGAACATCTTAAAAGGGTTTTGCCCTTCATGTTGGGAAATAAGGGAAAGGGCAGGGCAGGGATCTGGAATTACCGATAGCATCAGCAGAGTCTGACACGGAGATCAATAAATACAGGGATTTGTGTGATATCAGCAGGAACGCACAGGATACGAGCAGGGTACAAGAGGTAACTCTGAATTTCCCTACTAGGAACAGGAATCTTTGGCCATGCTGTGTTCCCACAGAAAAGCTGGCATTGCATTTTTAAACCAAACCTGGCACTGGATTTTTAAAACCAAACCTCTCAGGTTGCCCAGCAAATGCTTGGTGCCCATCGGAAAATCAGCCAATCCTCTGCAATTCTCCTCCCTCCCTCAGCAGCTCCGCACCCCTGCCGGGTGCTGGGGAGGCTTTGGGGCACAGTCAGGTTTGGGGACAGTTCAGGTTTGGGGACAGTCAGGTTTGGGGTCAATAAGGTTTGGGGACAGTCAGGTTTAAGGCTAGTCAGGTTTGGGGACAATCAGGTTTGGGGACAGTCACGTTTAGAGACAGTTAAAGTTCTCATGGAATCCCAGAATGGCTTGGGAGTGGAAGGCACCGAAAATCTTGAGAAGCAACTTTCCCTGGAATAGCTCTCACTTCCCATATCTGTTCAGATTCCCACCTGCTGAACCTCTGGGTCTCTTAGAATATTCCAAATTCTGATCTGGCACTGCTGTACAACTTGTCAGGGCTGGGGATCCTTGGCTGACAGCCCAGAGCAGAACACTTCTGTTGGGACTGAAAGGGGGAAAATTTAGGTCAGAGACAGGGAAGAGATTCTGCCCTGTGAGGGTGGGGAGGGGCTGGGCTGGAATTCCCAGAGAAGCTGTGGTTGCCCCTGGATCCCTGGCAGTGCCCAAGGCCAGGTTGGACACTGGGGCTTGGAGCAGCCTGGGACAGTGGGAGGTGTCCCTGCCATGGCAGGGGTGGCACTGGGTGGGATTTAAGGTCCCTTGCCACCAAAACCATTGCATGATTCTAAGTTTAGGTCATTAATTAAACCTTCATATTGCACCAGCACTCCCCATCCCAGTCCTGCACAGCCCAGGCTGAAACCCAGGAGTGACGTTCCAGAGAATTCCCAGATTCCTGGCTGCTCTGTGCCAGAGAATTCCCAGCTTCTGTCTGCTCTCCGTTCTGCTTGGTCACGGTGCTCCAGGCTGAATTGCTGCTCAGAGGACTCTCCCACTTGCCAGGGCCCTGGTTGGTATCACCTCCTCCTGCTGAATTATTTACAGCCCTTCAGCAGCCACGGAGCCATATGGCACGGGGAGAAAACAAACACAGCAAGAGGCAGCTTGGAAAGAGATTTTGTGAAAGGAAAAACGAGCTCTAAAGAAGGAAATGAGGCTTTGTCTTGGATCATCACCTTATGGAAGGGGATTCCACCCACAGCTCATCGTGCACTGCCCCATGGAGAAAAGGTAAAGCAAAATAAAAACTGATCAGGGAGAAAAGCTGGGAGTCTGAGCCGGCTGAGGTGGGTTCTGTGCAAGGGTTCAGGCAAAGGAGAGATGAAAACAGGAGCACAAAAGGCCTGAAGGACAAAAGGCACACTGCTGATGGCATGGAGATGTGAGAGTGTCCCACAGACAGAACCCGAGTGCTGAGCCCAGGCTGTGCCAGAGGCACTGCAGGCACCACTTGGCACTTACAGAGATTTTATTTATTCCCAGGAAGGTTTAATTGATGCTCCTGCCCCTCTCTATCCCATGGGAATGTGCTGCCAGCCCTCCACAACCCCAGCACTGCCCTGCCAACGCCTTGGCCACTGCCCTGTGCCAGAGTCACAGAATTCCAGAGCAGTTTCAGTTCAAAAGAACCTCAAATCCCACCCAGTGCCACCCCTGCCATGGCAGGGACACCTTCCACTGTCCCAGGCTGCTCCCAGCCCCAGTGTCCAACCTGGCCTTGGGCACTGCCAGGGATCCAGGGGCAATCACAGCTGCTCTGGGCCCCCTGTGCCAGGGCCTCCCCCCCCTCCCAGCCAGGAATTCCCAATTCCCAATATCCCATCCATCCCTGCCCTCTGGCAGTGGAAGCCATTCCCTGTGTCCTGTCCCTCCAGCCCTTGTCCCCAGTCCCTCTCCAGCTCTCCTGGAGCCCCTTTAGGCCCTGGAAATGTGTCCCCAGCCGTGGGCTGAGCCTTGGTGCCAGTGGCCCAATGTCCCAAGTGTCCCCCAGCCCAGTGGAAAACCAATCCACCAAGTGAAATAATTTTCCCTGTGGTGCTGGGCAGGGCCTGGCACAGGGTGCCCAGAGCAGCTGTGGCTGCCCCTGGATCCCTGGCAGTGCCCAAGGCCAGGTTGGACACTGGGGCTGGGAGCAGCCTGGGACAGTGGGAGGTGTCCCTGCTATGGCAGGGGGGGCACTGGGTGGGATTTGAGGTCCCTCCAAACCCAAACCAGTTTGGAATTCCCTGATAAATACTGGAAATAACCTCATCCCCTGTTAAGTCTCCCCAGGAAACATCTCTTGATACTTTTCCATGGCCTTAATCGCTGAATGTCACAAACGGGAGAGGAAATTCCCGATTCACTGAACGGAACAGGCCAATTCCACAGGGGGCCATAGCCCACGTTTCGCTCTTCCCGACCCTGAGGCGGTAATTCCTGCAGTGCTAATGAGGTGTGACCTGCCCTTCTCCCGGGGGATAGCAGAGAGGATTCCCTTCCCCTCGGGAAGCTTTACCCTCATTTAGCACGGAACAGGCAGCCGAGGATGCTGCGTTTCACACCTTCCCTCAGGGCTGGCACCTCCTTACCCCGGCAGCAAACGCCTGTCAGCCCTTCCCGGAGGGAGGCAAAGCTGCTTCTCAGGAGCAAAACACGGGAAACACAAAACCATTGGACTTCATTACTTATTAATGCTAACATTTCGTTTTATATGTTCAATAAAAAGATGTTGGTGCCTGTAAAGGAGGCAGAAAGCTGTGTATCGATATTCTTGTATTTGGGAGATTTCCAGTACATGGGCGCGTAGTAAGCACACAGGATTTTGATTTTTTTTGTTAAATCTCCGTTTAAAATCCCAGCTCTAAGATAACTGATGGATTTAACCTCTTGACAAGGATGAAGTGTCCTCTGCGGCCAGCACTGCCAGGACACAAGCTGGGTACAGGAGGTGTAGGATACTCCTGTGGGATACTCCTGTCCACGAGGGCTTGTGCCTCTGGTGTTTGTCACAGCTCCTCACCACATCTGCCCAGGAAGGTATTTGCCTTACAAAACGTTCTGTAAATGCACAGCAAACCACAAAGTCCAGCTTACACCGTCAGGACTGAAATGAGCCTTTGTCCCTTTGATGTGCAGGAGCAAGTGCAGGTTTTAGTCTTCTTTTGAAATTTAAATTTTGAAACAAAATCCTTGCCGTGGCAGCCTGGTAGGGAGCGCTTTCGTAGCAGCTCTTCCCGTGGTATAACTGGTTTTCCTTTACCCTGGTGAAATGGATGATCCAAAGGATTCGCCCAAGGCAAAGCCTTGCCTGGCACATGTGGCACTTGGGGACATGGGTGAGTGGTGGCAGTGTTGGACTCGACGGTCTGAGAGGCTTTTCCCAACCCAAACGGCTCCGTGATTCCACGATAAATGTGCATGTACAGAGAAATCTGTGTTTCCTTCCCGGTGGGGATTCTCCCACAGCCCCAGCTGCTGCCTCAGCCACCCTTGTGCTGTGCCCAGGGTGTGAGGGACAGACTGGTGACAGAACTCTGCCACTGCGGGGACACTTCCAAGGGGAGCAAATTCTCTGCCTGGCCGGTGCCCTCTTAAAGGATGGGGCCCTTGGCTGGGTCTGGCACAGCCCCCAGGACCCCAGCCTGGCACCGCCCCACAGCCTGGGACAGCCAGGAAACGCAGCCTCTGCGGAAGGGGATTGTCACACCGAGCAGGAAAACCCCGGGAGGGGTGGTGGAGCTCCAGCCCGGGAAGTGCTCGGGGTGTGGAACGTGGCTTGGGCAGCCTGGGCTGGGGGAGGCTGGGTTGGTGTCCTGGCCACCAGCGCTGGGGCAGCTGCGTCACTGTCACCCCCTGCCACCCCCAGCTGCTGGCCCAGGGACCTGCCCAAAGCCCCGCACGCCCTGCCAGGCCCCCGGGACGGCCCTGGCTGGCCCCAGACAGCCCTGAGCAGCAGTGCACACAGCTGCCGTTTGAAACGCTGCCCCCCGTGCCCCCGGGCACACAGACAATCCCTGCTGCACCCGTGTGTGTTTGAACCCTCTTCCCCAGCCCGCTCCAGCCCAGCTGTTGCTGTGTCTCCAGAAGGAAGGGACTGGACATCTGTTCCTCCACCAGCTGCTTCCTGCTGTGCCACGAGACTTCCCTGAGCTCCCCGCAAATCCCCGGCAGCTCTGCCCTCCGTGTGCCAGCCCCCGTGCCCGGGGCTCCCGGTGGTGGCAATGCCACAGACCCCACTCCACATCTCAGCCGAGCCGAGCGGGCAGGCAGGGGGGGAACATCACCGTGCCTTTGCCACCTCTCTCCAAATTTCACAAACCTCAGCCTCTGCCCATCACGGAGGTTGATGATCCGTGAAGGCTGTGAGGCATCCGCCCAGCAGCAGTGGTGGGCTTTTAGAGCCTGAGCTGCTGCCAAGGCTTCCAGCTCCCAGCAAATGCCTTCCCTTTCAGCTGCTCGGCTTCCAGCTGCCAGCAGCCACCGCTTGCATCTGTCAGGGCCATCTTGTTTCCCTGAATTCAAGCCCATCACCATTTGGAAGCTGCACAGCCAACAATAAACAGTCTGGGGGAGGCTGCAGTCCAAAAAACCACCGCGGTCCATCTTCATTGCGAGTTGTGGGGAGCAGGAAAAGCTGTCCTCGGAGTGGAAGGAGCGGGGATGCTGCAGAGCAGGTCCTGAGGGGTGGGGTTCTGGGGAGATGCCCTTGGCTCTGCCCACACCCGCAGCACTGAGCACAGCAGGGAAGGTTTGGGCATTGCCCATGGATACAGGGGCTGGGGACAAGGGCGTGGGATGCCAGCAAAAGGGGGAATGGCTTCAAGCTGAAGGAGGTAATTTAAATGAGATTTGAGGAAGGAGTCCCTGGCTGGGAGGGTGGGCAGGCCCTGGCACAGGGTGCCCAGAGCAGCTGTGGCTGCCCCTGGATCCCTGGCAGTGCCCAAGGCCAGGTTGGACATTGGGGCTTGGAGCAGCCTGGGACAGTGGGAGGTGTCCCTGCCATGGCAGGGGTGGCACTGGGTGGGATTTGAGGTCCATTTTATCCCCAATCCTTCTGGGATTCCATGATCCTGTCCTGCCTGCACCTCCTCTTCCTACACCCCTCAGTCATCCCCAGTCTTTCTGCCCCAACCCAGACAAAAACCAGTTTGTAACTGGTCCACACCTAAATGGAAACATTTCAGTAATTTATCTTCATCTCCAAATTTCTAAACAAAGATCTATAAACAATCCTCCCTCAGAAATATCAAATCCCATTCCTCTGCCCACGATTTGATGGAAGAGATATGCAGGGATGATTTCAGCTAAGCTTCCAAAAAATCTCTTTTTACCAGTATGTTTTCCAGTGTTGATTATCCGGCTCAGAGCTTCCCTGCCGAGTGCTGGAGGCAGCAGCCCCTGATCTCCCAGCCCCAGCGCTGACTCCCTTCACTCCCATGGGAAAAGCAGGGAGCTGGGACAGCAGCCAGGATTTCTGTCCCGAACCAGAGGGACGTGGGAAGGGTGTGGCGGTCCTGGAGCGGCTCCTGGCTTGGGAAATGCAGAGAGATGCACAAGGATGCTCCAGGACAGGGATGGAGAGTGGAGGGACAAGGAATAGGGTTTGGATCTGGTCTGCCCCAGCTGCAGAGTGAAAACGTGGCTGCAATTCTGTGTATCTACTCTAAATTTAAATAATTATAAAGTTCTTGAGAATTGGCAGTTCCTGTGTGGAGCCTGGCAAGGCTTTCACTCTAGCAATGCCCCATTCCAATATGGACACACAAACCTGCTGATCCCAAATATTTGCCCTAATACAACAGAAAGAACTAGCAGGGAAATGTGAGCATCCTCCCTTTTCTTGGATCTATTATCTCATTTTGTACAAAAAATGTTTGCTAAACAAAATATCCGTGGAATTCTTGCCATGTGCAGGGAAAGAGGGGGTGTGAAGGGCTGAGCTGGGCCAAGCCACAGCCCCAGCCCCCGACCCCTGCTCCAAGGAGTAACAAACAGGTCCAGCTCACGCTAAGCAAATGTCCAGCTCGTGGTAAAAGCTGTGCCTCAGCCTTAGAGCTACTTCCAGGGTAGAATGAGAAAGAAAATCCATTTCTGCTGCTTTGCTTTCAGGCTTTGCCATGGCCCTGCCTGAGGCTTCCTGCAGGAGCCAGGAGCCACAGCCCAGGGAGGGCACAGAACACCTGGGGGAGCACAGAGGGGTGGCCCGGGGGCTTTTCCACTGGGAACACATTCACCTCCTGGGATCCCAGCTCCTGAAGGCTTCCCATATGGAATTAGACTTTGGAATTAGACTTCAGAGTGCTCTCACGTCGTTTCAGACATCCAGCATCGCTGAAAACACTCCCGGGTCTGCTCCAAGAGTATTGCAGCAGACCCATACCTGTACTAAAGACACAGCAGAGCACTGGTAACACAAGTTTTTGCACAGGATGAGAAGGTAAATCTGATCCAAGATCTCAAATTAAGACAAAAAAGAGATGGAAGGAAAGTAAGGCACCTTCCTGAGGTTCTATAACAACATTTCAGAGCAAGGTACAGACATTTCAGGTGAGAGGTGCATTGTAAGAACAGCAATTTATCTAAAATGGTGCCAGAAGTCAAATGTCCACAAATTATGGCTCTCCTGTGCCAGCTCAGGGCTGCTCCCTCTCATCTCCCAGAGCCCTTTCAGGCTGCATTCGGTTTCCCACTCCGAGATCTCCGATAAAGGAGCAGCGTTTACCTTTGTAAGGACAGGGATTCACGCAGGCCTTCCCATCTGTGCTGCTCAGTCCCAAACTTCCCCCTCGGGCAGGGGGTGGCAGCTGGAGTGACCCTCCCTGCCAGCTGCCTGGGCAAACAGCAGGTATCTGCTGGGCTCACAAATTCCCTCCAAAATTCCTGGTTTCGACCCTTTCCCCGTTTTTTTCAGCAAATCTGTTTGTCCCAGGCTCAGCTATCAGAGGTGCCCAGGCACCCCGTGCACCATTCCCTTTCCTTAGGACACTTGCCTGCAGGATGGGAGCACCCGATGGGCCAGGGGCCTCTGCAGCTGGCTGGGATCCTTAGATGGCAACAAAGCCAAGCCCAGCCACGTAAAGTCACCCCCACACAGGCCCCGGGATTTCTAGGAATAATCATGCCCAGATCCAGCCCCTGGATGAGGAAATCTCCTTCCTCGCTGTGAGAGGGATCAGATTTTTGTGAGATTGTGTTCAAATGTAACAAGGTACAAAAGACTGAGATGAGTCCAGGCTGTGTAGGGACTCCTTGATGTCTCTGTTTGCCCTGTGGCACTGCAGGACACAATTCATGGAATAGAACAGAATCCCAGGATCCCTGAGGCTGAAAAAGCCCTCCCAGCCCATGGAGTCCCAGCTGTTCCCAATCCCCACCCTGTGCCCAGCCCAGAGCTCTGAGTGCCACCTCCAGGAATTCCTTGGGCACCTCCAGGGATGGGGACTCCAAACCTCCCTGGGCAGCCCCTGCCAAGGCCTGAGCACCCTTTCCATGGGGAAATTCCTGCTGATGTCCACCCTGAGCCTCCCCTGGCCCAGCCTGAGACCATTCCCTCTTGTCCTGCTGAAATCTGGGAGGTGATAGATCAGCATCCACTCCCAAGTCCAGGCTCCTGAGCTCGGGATGCAGCCATGGACACTTGGACAGGAGCCCCCAGCTCCCCTGCCTATTCCAGCTGCAAGATCCAGCTCTTCTCACTGCTAATGAACAATGAATGCCTTGTTCATCCTCCTTTGGTTCAGACCAGGTTATGGTACAGAATCCCAGAGTGGTTTGGGTTGGAAGGGACCTTAAAGCCCATTTTGTTCCACCCCTGCCCAGGACAGGGACACCTCCCACTATCCCAGGCTGCTCAGATCAGGGCTATTAAATATCCTTGTAAAACAGCATCAGATCTCTAAGTGGCTTTTGAAGAGGAATGTTATCACACTTCTGTATTTGATGTATTTGACGTATTTAGAACAAACAAAAGGTCAGATCGGAGAGCCCAGACAGAGATTTCATTTCTCATTATCCTCGATGCTTTAATGACCGTGAGGATTTCACAGGTTTAACAACACGCAGGAAAGGTGTCCTGTGGGCAAGTCCACATCTCAGAGCCATTAGCTGGGAATTGAGGTGTCATGAGGAGAAAACACACAGCAAAAATGGATTTGTGGGGCAACGCACCAGCCAACTTGTTAGCAAGTCAGTCGTGCTCTCCTTCAGTGCTGAGGAGCTGTCAGCAGCCTGACAAAAACCCTCCCAAACAGCGAAATAACAGCCGGGATAAATGGAAATGAAAACACCTCGGGGCACGGGGAATTTCAAACTGTGAATGAGGAACGTGCAAACGTGCAGAGCACCCGTGGGGCACTCGGGCTGTGACAGCCACCGGCTGTGACAGTGTGACGTGGGACTGGGGCAGGAGAGGCAGGGCTGGGCAGAGGGACGGGGGACAGCCAGGCTGGGGCCGGGTCACAGCTCAGGGGACAGCCAGGCTGGGGCCGGGTCACAGCTCAGGGGACAGCCAGGCTGGGGCTGGGTCACACAGCATGGCCTGGGCTCAGGGGACAGCCAGGGTGGGGCCGTGTCACAGCTCAGGGGAGAAGCTGAGGCCGTGTCACAGCTCAGGGGCCAGGCTGGGGCCGTGTCACAGCTCAGGGGCCAGGCTGG
>VZTJ01002646.1:60653-86808 GCA_013397795.1 Orthonyx spaldingii | reverse complement strand
GGGGGAGGCGGGGGGCGTGTGGCAGCTCAGGGGCCAGGCTGGGGCCGTGTCACAGCTCAGGGGACAAGCTGAGGCCATGTCACAGCTCAGGGGCCAGGCTGGCACTGCCGACCCTGCAGGAGCAGCTCGGGAATGCGAGGCAGCCGTGCAGGAGAGAGCGAGAGCTCCTCCAGCCCGCAATGGCCATTGACAATAATCCCATACACAGCCCCAAAAACCCCCAGGGAGCCCCTGCTCCAAACCTTCGCCCCTGGCTCTGTCGGGTGAGCACACAAAGCCTCACCCGATGAGTTCAGCCCTGCAGAGCAGGACACGTGGACGAGCTGCAATCACACATTGTGACAGCGCAGAGTTTTCTTAGAATTGTTACAAGTCATGTGGAAAAATTTGATAGAGAGCTTTTCAACACCGAATTGAGTCAAGGAAACAGCTTGTGAGGGTGGGCAGGCCCTGGCACAGGGTGCCCAGAGCAGCTGTGGCTGCCCCTGGATCCCTGGCAGTGCCCAAGGCCAGGTTGGACATTGGGGCTTGGAGCAGCCTGGGACAGTGGGAGGTGTCCCTGCCATGGCAGGGGTGGCCTTGGGTGGGATTTAAGGCTCCTTCCGACCCAAACCAGTCTGGGATTCCATCATTGCAAGTAAAAAACTGGGGGAGGGAGTTTCAGTAGCCTCAGGGCTGCAGCAGGTCATGGTCCTGCACACAAATTTAGGAGACCTTTGGAAACTTTTCCTATCCCAGTGGAGCATTTGATTTCTTTTCAGGGCTGCAGAGAGCACAACAACCTCACATGAACCTTTACACCAATTACATGAACTTTTCTTGCCATCCTTATTTAAATGACACAATTATCTCCCAATTTGCTGCCTACTTAGCTGGTTCTGTTCTTTTCAGTTATTATTCTCATCATATCTCTTTCCCTCTTTTTCTTTTCTCTTATTTTTCCAGCTCACAATTGCTTCCACTGTATTCTCTGATTACTGCTGTATTTAATCTTTCTCTGCAACAAGCCAAAACCCCCACAAGCTGCACTGCAGCTACAGCAGAGACCAAGTCCTGCTCCTCATTATCCTGGACACTCTGTGTTCTCCTGCCAGCACTGACCGGGTGCTTCCCCACTGACCTCCTGCTTTCCTGGTTCTGCTGACCTTTCCTCTCCTGCTCCAGCCCCTCTCCTCTCCCTGACTCCTGGACAGGTTTGTTTTCCACGCCGTGTTCCAGGCCCTGCCCTGCTCACATTCCTGGTGTTGTTTGGGTGTGAAGAGCCCTTTGTGCTGTTCCTGTTGGAGGTGAGAGAGTTATTCTCCTCTTCCATGATTTTACCACTGCAGTCACAGAAGAAAACCAATCAGCATGGTCAGAGCTGGGGGTGTAGAGCAGGAAAGGAAGGAATTCTGTTTCCCAGGACTGGAGGAGCTCAGGATACAAAGGCTGGCCATGTCTGTGTGTTCTGTGTGCACACACACGACACAGGGAACATTTGGAAATCAGGGAATTATCTAGGTTGGAAAACCCCTCAAAGTCCATCAAGCCCAACCTCTCCCCCAGCACTGCCAAGTGCCCAAGAGCCACATCCACAGGCTTTTAAATCCCTGCAGGGATGGGGACTCCATCCCTGCCCTGGGCAGCTGTGCCAGGGCTGGACAAACCTTTTCCAATGTCCACCCTGAGCCTCCCCTGGCCCAGCCTGAGGCCGTTCCGTCTCCTCCTGTCCCTGTGCCCTGAGAGCAGAGCCCGACCCCCCCTGAGCCCCCTCCTCAGGGGGTTGTGCAGGTACAACCTGGGAATGCCAGGAGCCCCTGGCCGTAGCTTTGGGGTGTTTTGCTGTGCTCAGGGTGGTGTTGGTGAGGAGTGCTGTTCCCACGCAGCGAGGTGAAGCAATTCCTTGTGCTGTGACTCCCAGGGAAAGCAGCGCTGGTGTGCCAGATCCAAACCCTCGGTGCTGCAGGGCACAGGATGTGCTGCTGCAGGCTCCAAACTGCAGCCCTGGGCCAGCTGAGGGGGGATTACAGGGAGTTTATCTCGTTCAGCTGAGGGGGATTCACAGGGAATTTATCTCATTCACCTTTGCTTCGAATTAACCACCCTCCCTCCCATTTCCAACATGAAATTCAATGGAAAGGTGATTTTATGGGGCTGTGCTTGCTCACCTCGCATGACTTTACACTCAAAGACTTCATCAGGAGCAGATTTGGGCAGGAGGAGGAGGCAGAGCCCCCAGAGAGCCTCCCCGTGCCCTGTCACTGCCCGTGGCCCGGGAGCACCTTCCTCAGCACGGGCTCGGGGCACTCCCTGTGGCAGAGCCACCCCCTGGTGGCCCTGGCACTGCTGGGTCACTGACTCGGGGATCCAAGGGGTCTCCTCCATCCTGCAGGATTTGGGATCCTGGGATTCCTGCTCAGCACCTCCCGGAGCTTCCGATGGTCACCTGGCACAGCGTGGGAAGGGCTGGGGCACTGGGCTCCGCCAAGGGCACGGAGCGGGGAGGGACCAGGCCTGCAGCCCCTTCCCTTCCCTTCCCTTCCCTTCCCTTCCCTTCCCTTCCCTGTGTCCCGGGTTCTACTTGGTATTTGCAGCAAGGGAGCACAAAGTGTTTTGCTTCCACACGGCCTGAAGGAGTCCTGCTGCCTGGGGCTTTGTGCCCTTCAGCACCAAGGGCTCACAGAACATTTCAGAGTGACCCAACCACAAAACCTCTTGGATTCAAAGGGACTTCAAAGCCTACCCAGTGCCACCCCTGCCATGGCAGGGACACCTCCCACTGTCCCAGGCTGCTCCCAGCCCCAGTGTCCAACCTGGCCTTGGGCACTGCCAGGGATCCAGGGGCAGCCACAGCTTCTCTGGGCACCCTGTGCCAGGGCCTGCCCACCCTTCCAGCCAGGAATTCCTTCCCAATATCCCATCTAAACCAACTCCCCATTACTAGCTTATTCCCTGAGACTCGAATTCAGGATAAAATCTCTATATAACATAGACCAAGAAACATTCCTGCCTTTTCCCAGATGTTCCTTCTCCACACCACCAGCACGGTGCTTTGAAGTCTCCGCCTTCGGGCTTTCAAAGCCCAGGGGAGAGAAAAGCTCTCAGATTTTGCAGCGGGGGTGCAGGACTGGGGAGGGAGGGAAGGTTAAAAGTCTCTGACAATAGACAAGGATTCCCAAATAATATCCTTTCACGCTTGGTTGGAGTGAGACTCCAGTCATGGCTGTTGCACATAATGATGTAACTGTAATTGCTTCTCTCTACAAAGGTGTTAAATTAAATTCACAAAATGTCAAGGTCCTTTGCATTTAAGTACAATTCGGCAGGGGTTTAGAGGCTATTACTTGCAGCCCTTTAAATGCTTTACACGGGCTGATGTCAGTTGTTTGTCCAGCTCGGGCTCTGAAACGCGAGACAACAAAACACTTGAGGGTGAGCCTGGGGCTTCATTTCCTGGCGTTTGGAGCCGGGAGCTGGGACCCCCTGGCGGCGCTGCCGCGGCCCCCCCCGCTGGGTGCCCCCGCTGAAGGCGCTGCTGCGGCAGCGGGGGACAGCTCGGTGCCCCGGGCTGAGCGCTCCTGCTGCGGCCCCGGCTGAGGAGCTGCGGCCGCGGCTGCCGGGTCCGGATGCTGCTCCCGACCTCGGAGCGAAGGGAACTCGCCCGGAGTGGGAGGGGTGCGACCGTGGTGGCTGAAACAGGGCCTGGCTGGGGGGTCCGGGGTCGGATTGCTGGGAGGGGGTACCCCGAGACAGCCCAGGGCAGCCACAGCTCGTGGGTTTGGTGAGATTGCACCGAGATCAGCCAAAGCTGGGGTGTGGCTTTTCTGTCATTTCAGGTCACTGCGAGCAGTGCAGCAGTCGAGGGAGGTAAAATTTGGAATACATCAGGTTTCTAAGCCCAACATTATTAGATCTGGAAATAAATTGGGAAAAGCCTTCTTTTTCATGTGCAAACACTCCAAATGTGTTTTTAGAAAAATGACAGATGGCTCCAGTGGCCCCGTGCACGTCTGGATGCTGATGGCAAAGTCTTCATCACAGCTTTATTACAGCTGAGATTTTTCCAGGGCATGGAGGGACAGGACACAGGGAACGGCTTCCCACTGCCAGAGGGCAGGGATGGATGGGAGATTGGGAAGGAATTCCTGGCTGGAAGGGTGGGGAGGGGCTGGGCTGGAATTCCCAGAGCAGCTGTGGCTGCCCCTGGATCCCTGGCAGTGTCCAAGGCCAGGCTGGACATTGGGGCTTGGAGCAGCCTGGGACAGTGGGAGGTGTCCCTGCCGTGGCAGGGGTGGCACTGGGTGGGATTTAAAGTCCTTCTGACCCCAAACCACTGAGGGATTTTCTGTTCCTGTGGTAGCACAGCTGGAGAGGTGTCTGCCCCATGCCCACGTCACGGGCATGGAATGGGGACACAGGGTCCCCAGAGTCCCCTCCCACAGCCCCAGTCCCCAGTGTGCAAATCCCAGCTGCACCTCCAGGCCTTCCCAGAGCTCATTCCCTTCACCTCCATCTCTGTTTCCAGAAGTGGATGATTTTCCAAGGAAACCTTCCTGCTGCGGCGAGGGGAGCTGGGGGACAAAGAGGTCAGGGAAGAGCCTCCTTCCTGCTGCTTTGAACTCATTAAATGAAGATTTATAGAAAACAGTGAGCTAATTAAAAAGATCAGGTATTGGATTATTAAAAACCTGTGGTGTTCAAGGGTTTCACCTTTGGGAGATTCCCCCCCTCCTCCTTCTGCCAGATTTCACTGCACGGGCGGCTGCAGAGGGAGGCATGGGACTTTATAATTATTTATGTATAATGTAAAATCATGCAAATTTTTATATAATATACAATTATATTTACTAATATATTAATTTATGTTTATTCATATATTTATTTATTTGTATATTTATATTTATTATCTAAGGTACATGTGTAATATACATGCATCTATGTAAATACATAAAAATAAACACACACACACACACATATATATATGTATATACACACACAAATCTCTAGTTTCCCCTGGCTCAGCTGGCAGGTGGCTGGTGAGTGCCACGTGCCACAGCCACCAGTGTGGTGGTTTTTCCGTGCTGCTTTGCTCAGCTCTGCCTTTCCCCCCGATCGCTCGGCCATGGGACACCAGAGGCTGGAGCAGGGCAATGTGGCTTTGGTGAGGCACCGGCCAGGGAATCTTGGAATGGTTGGGTTGGAAGGGACCTCAAATCCCACCCAGTGCCACCCCTGCCACGGCAGGGACACCTCCCACTGTCCCAGGCTGCTCCCAGCCCCAGCCACAGGAACAACGAAGGGAGAGGGCTGACCCTCATGGCCAAGGAAAGGGGATGGAGTCAGCATTCCCAGGCTCCAGCTCCTGGGATTTGTCTCCTCTCTGTGCAGTCTCACTGCTGAGCTGCAAATTGATTTTTTTTTTCCTTCAGTTCTCATTCTATTAAAAACCAGTGGATCCAGATCCAGCATCTCACGGCACCAGCACTTTTCATTCATGGAGAAAGCAGAAACAGCATCTCCTTCCCAACACTCAGGGGTTGCACTTGATGATCCTGGAGGTCCTGTCCAACCCAAGTGATCCTGATTCCCCTCAGCACCCCCACAGATGGGCCCCAGTGCCCTGCCTGGCTCTGTTTCCAGGGAATTCTCTGCTCCTGCTGCCTGGTCAGGTCTGGAACGTGGCAGAGCAGGGCCAGGAGAGCCCCAGGCACAGGGAACAGAGCAGGAGCGCTGGAAAGGGGACACGCAGCTGCTGCAAAGGATCTTGGAGTGGTTTGTGTTGGAAGGGACCTTAACGACCTTGAAAGGACATTAAAGATTATTTAGTTCCACACCCTTTGCATTTAAACATTTAAGCAGCCCCATTTCACTTAAGCATTTTTAAATACATTACTTGATGGGTCTACTTCTATTCATTCTTTTCACCAGCTTAAAAATTCCTCACTCCTTTGCCAAGACCTTGAGAGATCATTACCTTTGACTCAGGAAACCTTTCCAAAATCCTTTTCTTGGCACAGGATACAAAAGATCTCATGGAGCTCTGCACCAAGGCAGGGGCTATCCTTTGAAGTACTTGGATATTTCTGGTCAACACAAAGTTCAACTCAAGCAACCCCAGGAAGCCTTTTTAAGAGGTTTACAAAGAAATGTGAATTTCCTGAAGTGTGATAGGAAATGTGAGTCCCTGCCCAGCCTGAGAGGGAAGAGCTGGTTCCCTGCTGGCCTGGGATTGAGGGTCAGAGCTGCTTCCCCTTTTGGTGCCTCCACACTGTGCCTGTGCAGGGCTTGAAGTGATTTCTAAACAGGAAAAATCCTAAAGCACAGGTGACCTGTGCCAGTCCCTCCCCACCCTGCCAGCCAGGAATTCCCAATCTCCCATCCATCCCTGCCCTCTGGCACTGGGAAGCCATTCCCTGTGTCCTGTCCCTCCAGCCCTTGTCCCCAGTCCCTCTCCAGCTCTCCTGAAGCCCCTTCAGGCCCTGGAAGGGGCTCTGAGCTCTCCCTGGATCCTTCTCTCCAGGTGAGCATTCCCAGCTCTCCCAGCCTGGATCACTAGGAGCTGAGGGGACACAGCAGGACCTGGAGCTGCTGGAGAGAGCCCAGAGGAATCCTGGAGCTGCTCCAGGGCAGGAGCCCCTCAGTGCATCGTGACCCGGGGCTGGGGCAGCTCTGCGGGTGGGGTCTCACCTGAGCACGGGGCAGGATCCCCTCCCTGCTGCCCACGCTGGGCCCAGCCCAGGACACTCAGCTGATCCTGTGCCAGCTCTCCCTCACTCACTTCCATCTCTCACTGCACACCCTGGCACTGCAGCACCTCCATTGCCCGTGTCAGACCCTGCCTGCCATCACTGCCTCTGCCCGCAGCCTCTTCCCAGTGATCCGTGATTTGTTGTGGAGAGCAGGCAAACACAGCACAGGGCGTGCAGCCCCGGAGCTCCCCGGCCCTTCTTCACCCGCCTCAGACACAAACTGAGTGCTCCTGCTGCTCCACAAACGGGCACCAGTCGCTCTTTGACATCCTCCCAGTTACAGAGGGAACAGAAAGCGTTTCATTGTCACTCAGACAGGAATAAACCACCCTGCCCCCTCCTCAGCGAGGGGAGCCCTCCCTGCCAGCCCTGCACAGCCCGGGGCTGGGGCTTGGCCTCAGAGCAGCCCCGTGGCACTGCCGGGGTTTATTTAACTCCAGTCCCTGCCGCACCCACTGCCCGCCCCTCTCTGCTGGTGCCCAGAGCTCCCCTCAGCCCTTGGTGTGAACCCCCAGCTGGGCATTTGCACATTTCCCTAGATTCTACTTCTCCCCTCCCTTTTTTTTTTTTTTTTTTTGGTGTTTTTCCTTCTCTCCTGAAGCCAGATGGAGATTTGGGTTTGCTGTCAAACCAAAGGCCCCTTCTGTCTCTGCAGTGTTTGTGACACATTTTCCAAGGTAGGAGGGAGAGATGCACAGTCCTGGCTCAGCTTTGGCTTAACTGGGATGAGGGGAACTGCTGGGAATACCCAAACTGCCCATGCCAGGAGCCCTGGGATCAGCCCCCCAGAGCAGCTGTGATTCCAGCCTGCAGCCTTCCCTGGCTGCCCCATTCCTGCTCCTGCCCTACTCCCTGTCCTTGGCTTGGCTTTCAGCATCTCAAAATATTCCAAGGCTTGAGTAAGGTCTTGGAGCTGCAAGTCTTGGGATCACAGATAAGCAGGAATCACCATTATTTTAAAGTAAATTAATTAATGAAGGGTTATCATTCATTTTCTCCGGGACTCTCTGTATTTCCTCCTTTCACACTGAAGGAGTTCAGTGCATAAATGCATTTATCTTCCCAAATAAAGAACTCTCTGTATTTGATTACCACAGCAAAGAACAAATGGGGCAGAAAAAGCTTTGCAACTGGAGCCTGATGAGATTTTTCTCATACCTGAGAAACAGGGAGCTTTAGGAAGAGAGCACTCAATGGGAGATGGATATTTTGGTGGGAAGAAAGGAAACCCTTGGGGTTACTGCTTTGGGAGCACCTCTGGTCCCTGTGGGCGAAGGGAAGGCAAAGCAGCGGGAGAGGAGCAGGAATCAAAGCAGGGGATTCCACCTTCATTAGAGCCTGGCTGAGCTTCAGCCAAGGACCTGCAGCCACCAAAATTCCACCTGGGAAACCCTGAGGAGCCCACGCAGACAGAGCCCACCCAGCTCTGGTCCTCCCAGACTTCCAGCACCCAAAGCACTCAAATATTCCCGAAAAACCCTCCCAGATCTGCTCGCGGTGTGGGAGGTGCTGGTGGAAGCCCCAGTGAGGACAGCCCAGACTGTGGGAAGATTTTCTCAGTCTCACTGTAAAAGACAGGAACATTTGAAACACCTTAGACTTCATGTGTGTGTGAGCTCCTCTGCTCCTGTACCGAGAAAAGTTCCCTCCAGTGGAAATCTCTGAAATCTATGTGGGGGTTTTTTTCACATTTTAAATTTCAGAGTGAAGAAAGGACAGAAACCTGCCATGCCTCAGTATTCCCCTTTTCCTGTATCCTACAGCCGAGTCCTCAGTCTCAAATCCCATCACTCCCCCCAGGCTGGTGTTTGGCACCTGCAGACATCCTGCAGAATAGCAAATTAACATCCTGGCTTTGCAAGAAGTACCATCTCAAAATCTGGTGCAAGATAAAAATGAAGATAAAGGACACCCTGGGTTGGTTGGAAGTGAGATTCCCATCATGGAATAATCCCACAAGAAACATCCCAAATTTCCTTCAGTTAAAGACTGACAATTTCCTCCTCCAATCAGCAAAAAAAACCCACCACAAAAAAGACAAGCTCTTATTTTCTTGATTTTGTTGCCAACCTAAAAACAAAAAACCAAAGATGGATTAAATGTACCTACCCCAAGGAACAGAGATTTTATTTTAAGCCTCTCTACACCATCAAGCAGAAAAAAAAATTGTCTCTTTCCTTTCCAGATAATTCCTAATTAATAAAGTTATATTTATTACATGCAATTAAAAATATAACCTCAGGGCATGAGCAACAATAGAGATATTCAGGCTGAGAGTTACTTATCAAAATTATTTTCATTGCTATTTTTCCCAAGCACTCTGCAGATGAAAATTCATTTCTGGAAGCTACAGTATCCTGTTTCATTAAAATAGTGTTTTCTAATTAAATTAATTTAACAAAGGCAAAAAAGGATGTTCGGATGCTCCACATCTGAGAATAAAGCTAATTGAACCGAATCAGCTCCTCTGCGATGGAGGCAGCTCTGATCTAATCTCATTAAAAAAAGGAATTGGCCCTATTTAATTATTTTATTTATTCCTACCCAAGACATTTGCCTGGTTGGCAATTCCCAAGGATTTGGTCCAGGCTCCCAACATGGGGAATTAAATAAAACTGGCTCTGAGAGAAATGAGACATTTCAGCCCCACCACCTCCTGCCCTGGGCTCAGGACTGGCCCAAGGCTGGACCCAATCTTGGAGGCCTTTCCAGCCTCAAAGATTCCACCATTTCCTCCTCATTTCTTCCAGCCCCTCACTGCCACTCTTTACCTTAAATCCAAAGGGACACAACTGAATCCTGAGACCCCTCACCCCCATCACAGCATTTCCTGCAGGAAACATTAACCCCAGGGCCAAATTGTGATTCCTGCAGGACAAATCCACGCAGCTTCTGTGGATTTAGAGCTGGGAGAGGGGTCTGGGGCACTGAGAGGGGACTTTGGGATCTGGGGCACTCAGGGGATTTTGGGGTGTGGGGCACTCAGAGGACTTTGGGGTCCCTGTACTGGTACATCACTAAAAGGGACCCAAAGAACCAACCTCCAGCCCAGGTTATCAAGTATTTCAATTAAGCACAGGTTATTCAACATTTCAATTAAATAAATGTTATTAAAAAATTAAATTAAATATAGGTTATTAAACATTTCAATCAGGGGCCTGGGAAGAAACAAACCCCACGTGGTTTGGGGCCTGCAGGTGGCAAAGACCATGGGGAGGATGGGACAGGTCAGAAACCCCCAGCTGGGGGGATAGCTGGGCACATGCAAATCACTGATCTAAAGGCAAGGTTAATTATACAAGTTAATTAAACAGCCCCAGTGCAAGAGTGGAGGCTGAGTGCTCTCCTGGAGCTGGGGGATGTTCAGGGAGCCCCTGGCTCCAAGTGTGACCCCGAGCCCATGGCAGGGGAACATCAACACCAAGTTCCAACCCAATGGTGCCACTCTTGGGGTGTGGAGAGAGACAAGAGGAGAGCTGGGAGGGAATCCCAGAATCCCAGAGTGGTTTGGGTTGGGAGGGACCTCAAATCCCACCCAGTGCCACCCCTGCCATGGCAGGGACACCTCCCACTGTCCCAGGCTGCTCCAAGCCCCAATGCCCAGCCTGGCCTTGGACACTGCCAGGGATCCAGGGGCAGCCACAGCTGCTCTGGGCAGGAAGCCCAGGAGGCTCCTGCATCCCTCAGTGCTGCAGGAATTCAGGGCTCTGCGGTGCTTGGGAGTCACGAGGGACACCCTTGTGCTGGGAAGGGTCCCCAGGGCCATGGGGTCACGTAGGGAACTCAGCAAACTGAGCCTGGTGGGATTTTTCTCACATCCAAAAACAATTAGGAAGAGAGCATTCAATGGGAGATGGATATTTTGGCATCATTAGGAAGAAACTCAGCCTGAGGAGGGGAACAGGGCTTGCTGTGAGAGCAAAGGAAGAAAACTCCTTTCCTCTCTTTTATTTTTAATACATTTGTCACCTCAAACTGCATGAGAGTCATTGTCAATGGCAATCCAAAATCAAAAGTGGACTTTTTTTCTTAAAAGCCATTCTCTCATTAAAATAGGAATTAATTCAGGGAAGTTTATGGCTGGGCTCAAGCTGAAGCTCCTTCTGGCTCTATAATTGACTGATCTGCTGCGTGTGGAGCCGCAGGACTGAGGGGTTGAACTCTGTGCAATAAATATTGAAGGCTATTTAAATGGAAAAGGGAATCACAATTTCACTGCTTTGTGTTATATAAGCAAGGTCTGAAATGAAATTACTGCTCCTGGAGATGAAAGAAGTTAAAATCTGCTCGTGTTTTTTACCCTTAGGTTTAAAAGGCAAATAAATATGTAAACAGATAAATCAAGAATATTAAATCTCATCTAATCGTCTTTAACCACAAAATCTACAAAGATGCTTCTTATTCTGCAGCTGAAAGAGCCGAATCTTTCCCAAGGAAAGCTTTTCTTCTCAGATAAGTGCTCAGAACACAAATTAAATTAGTGCTAACAAAGCCAACTTTCTTTTTAAAATCTGGATTATGAACTATAATGTTCTAAATGTCCCTCACTTGTTCTGTGTGATACCAGACCTTAATTTCCTCATTTTCTGCAGAAGTCCTCCCTGGAAAATAACCAAACCGTGAGCGTGGCTGTGGCCACGGCTCTGGGCACAGGGAAGGATTCCAGCCCTGTCTGTCCTTCCTCAGCCCCTCCGGGCAGGGCTGGCAGCTCCGAACACGGAGCCGTGGTGTGCCTGCTCTGCGCGGAGTCCTGGGATGGAGCGGGAGGGCGGCCCCACCTCTCCCTCACCGCCTCGCCCTCCTCGGGGAGGTGTTTCAGGAAGGCCGGGCAAGAGCCGCGTTCAGGCTGAGACTAAAGCTGCCTCTCCCACCGCTTCGTGCTTTTGTGTCTCCCACCCAGAGCTGCCCGTGAAAATTCCGACAGAAATGTTCCTGAGCTGCATTTCTTCCCTTGGCGCCGCGCGCCGAGCCCGGGGAGGGAGGTGATTAACGCCGGGCTAATTGTGCCAACCCAGCCCGCAGAGCACAGAGCGGCCCCGGCTCTGCGGGTCCCTTTGTCCCTCCCGGGGCAGGGACCTGAGGTGTCCCCGAGCTGCCCCGCTGGGGACAAAACCACCCCCAAAGTCCGGGCTGCTGCAGCTCTTTCCTCCTCCTGAGCGCCCCTGAACTCGCTCTGCCTTTGTGTTCTGCTTCCAGCCCCTGCCCAGCCGTCACCAGCCCCGGCGTTTGCTGCTCCAGCTCCCCCCGGTTCTCCCCTGATCCCGCTGCCCCTCGGGCCCATCCCCTGTGCTCCTCCTCTCCCCTCCACGCCAGAGACCCTGAGAGCCCTGAGGAACTGCTCCGGTGGGAGGTGTCCCTGCCCAGGCAAGGGTTGGAATGAGATGGGATTTAAGGCCCCTTCCAGTTTGTGATTCCATGAAAAACTCCACCCACTCTCTCCTGACTGCATCCCACTGGAGCTGGATCTCACTGTTGTCTCCTTTCTCTGCAGGAATCAAACACATTCCAGCAGTTTTAGACCATCCCCCCCTTAACTTCCCAACAATCCCAGCTCTGGTTTGTGCCTTCAGATTTTCCTCTCTACAACCCCACAAACGCAGGGGATGTAAATGGCCAATCCCTTTAAAAAGCAGGAATCCATGAATTCATGATGTGGTCACCCAGCCCAAAAGCGATGTCAGGAAACCACAGACCCCTGTGCCCCTCTGGAACAGCATTCCCGGGGCAGGCGGGAGTCTCCAGCCCTGGCAGTGCTCGAGGGGAGCAGAGCAGGAGCTCAGGGCTGCGTCTCAGTGACGGAGGGTGAGGGCCAAAGCTGGACTCTGACCTCGGAGCTCGTTTCCAACCTTAGTGACTCTGTTATTCCTCACCTAGACCCCAATCTGCTCCTGGGAACTTTTCTAAACCGGATTTTCCCAAGCTGCAGCCCTTGGGAAAACCCCCTGCCCCTCTGGAAAATCCCACACTCCCCAGTTACTCTTGGAACCCTTTTTTCCCTTCAATTTCTCCCTTCCCAGTGGGAGAGCCTAGGCTCAAGTGGAGAAGAACAAACACTGCTGGAGTATTTGGGAACAGACAGGGATTATTGCCCAGCAGAGTTTCCCTGTGCTTTTCCTCAAGGTCTGCTGCATTTGCTATTCCAACACTGTTGGTTTCTGTGGAGAGAATCCTCCTCTTAATTAACTCTCTACTCAGGCTGGACCATTCCACACCCAGGCAATTCCTGCTCCTGCTTTTTCCTTCCTGAGCCAGCAGAAGGGCAAATTTCTCAGGGAAAGTGAATAAAAATGTCCCAGACATTGTTGTTCCCTTTCCAGCACCATCTCCTGCTCCAGGTTCCCACAAGCCCATCCTCATCCGAGCGCTGTGCCGTTAATTCCCTCAGCTCTCCTCTGGAATTCTCCTGGTGTTTTCCCCATTCTGATTTTGCACTTTGTGACATTGTTCCATTCCCTGGCTTCTCAGTCTCTCCAAGAGGCTGGCGAAGCTGCTGGGATGGACACCAGAGCTGAACTCCTGGATGGGCTGGGGAGGGGAAGCTCTTCCCAGGTTATAAATTCCAGATATTAAGGTAGTAAACCCTTCCTTCCCTGGGCATTAAACCTCTCCAGCTCCCCAGTGAATTCCAAATCAGAAAGTTATGAATACAGCAATGAGGTTTCAGTAAGTGTCAAATGTGATCCCCATAAACCTTGATCATCGGGCCACTGTATTTCAGAAAAAAAAAAAAAAATCACCTTTCTGAAGTTTCTTTGACCTTCAACCATACACAATGAGATATAAAACTGGTATTTCACTTCTGCCTTGAAAGAACCACATAGAATTATTAAGCTCTATGAAAATCTTGTCTTCTTTGGCAATCAGCAGGATAAAATAGAAATTCAAATAGAAAAATAGACAATTACATACTATAGACAATTTTCACACAGTATTTACGTGGCACAAAGTTCATAAAACCATGTAGCAAGTGTTTTGTTGTCATGCTGAGCTCCAGGTGATGGAGATAAAACAATTGAAGCGGCAGCTCTGCACCCTGGCATAAATTAGTTAAAATAATTTGCCTCCATGCACTACAAAACATGAGCATTGAGTAGAAAGCGCTATTAAAAATTTAGATAGTATTTCCTGGCTAAGCTGTGCATGAGTTATAATCCTGTCAGGAGATCCTTCCCGACAGCGCCGTGATACAAACTCGGGGCTGACTCACCCGGCACGCGGGGGAGCCGGGAGCTGCCGGGCGGTTATTGAGTGCTCAGGAGTTGTTGCTTCCATCACAAACGGGAGCAACGCTTGCCAGCTCTGGAATGTGAATGTAATTTCCAGGGCCGGGGCTGTAGGTGGACATCCACTGAAGTATTCGTGATTTACGTGTTAGCAGCTCCAATTAATTGCCATCCATAATTAATCTCCCCTGCAGAAAGCAGCTATGTTATAAACACGGGGTGTATTGGACATGCCCCCTTCATTTGTAGTGTAGGCTTTGTTTATCTGATGGCCGGGACACAGAAAGAGCCTTTTCATACAGAAAAATCCCCTTCCAGCCTCTGGCTCTGCGCTGTGATCCCCCCCAAGCTGGCACACAGCTCCTACAGCCAGCACCCGGCCCCAGCAACTCCCGAATTCCAGCTCTGGCTCTCCGGGATCACTCCCACGGCAGAGGCGTGGATCCCGTTAGAGCCAGGGCGCTGTGGAGATGGGGCTGGGAAGCTGGATCCCACAGCTGGATCCCACAGCCGGATCCCACAGCTGGATTCCACATCTGGGTCCCACAGCTGGGGCAACCGGATCCCACAGCTGGATCCCACAGCCAGATCCCACAGCTGGGTCCCACAGCCAGGAACCTGCCGTGGGCTGGGGCTGCCTGGCACCTCTGCCCAGGTGCTGGCTGGAACCACTCCACCTCTAAGGTCCCTTCCAAGCCAAACCATTCTGTGCCCCTGAACATTCCACGGCTGCACTCCGAGCTCCTGAGAGGACAGGGAAGGCTCTGCACAGCCTCGGTGGGCAGGGCAGGGGCTGGGGCTGCTGTTTTGCTGCAGGATTTGCTCATTCCTGAAGAGAAAAAGGGGAATTCACTTGTGACAACACGGATCCAGTGTTTGGATACCTCCTCCTTCCCTGGCAGACACTGACAGCACAGGGCTGACATGACTCCAGGTAGGCATTGCAGAAACAGTCATTAATTTAAAAACCCTATTTGTGTCAAAAAATTACAAATGAGAATTTTCTACAAGACCTAGTAAAACCAGTTTGATTTCCCCCCCCCCCCCTTTTATGACAGCTCAGCTAAGTAGGAAAGTGCTTTGCTGAAAGTCCACAGGGAAGACGATACAGGATGGCCAGTGCTGGGTTAATGGTTGGATTTGATGGTCTGATTCCACAATTCTGTGGTTCATCAGCTGCCCAGGTGGCCAGGGGACAAGGACAGTCACCTGCGTATGCAAGGACAGCCCAGCAGCACTTGAGGGGTGGCTGCAAAGCCAAACCCTCCTTGGCAGAGTCAGGAACAGGAGCCACGATTTGGGAAGCTTTAGCCAAGACTTTGGGGTAGGCACCTGAGGAAGAGGCACCCAGAGGTGGGGCCATCTCCACCCCTGGAGACTTCCAAACTCAGCCAAGGTCACGGCGGATGGGCTCTGGTGGTGAGGGTGGCACTTCTGTGCGTTGACCCCCAGCTGTTCCTTCCAATCCACATTCCTGCCATTCCTGTCCCTGCTGTTCGTTCCAGACGTGGAGTTTTCCAAGTGATCCTGTCCTACAGAAGTTTTCTCTCAGCACGTTGAGCTTTATTTGCCTTTAGAGTGAGAGCTGCAGCTTTGCCTGCTGTAAATAACTCTCAGCATCTGCAAATGCCGCACTTCATTAACCACTCCCTTCCCCGCTAATTAGCAACACAGGCAGCAACAGTCCCGGGGTGGAAATCTCCGGACACCCCATAACCTCTGCCAGACTCAAACGGACATTCATCCCCTCTCTGTGTCCCGGGGGCGCTGGGGACAGTCTGGGAGCAGTGAGAGGTGTCAGGGGGAGCTCCCTGTGCCTGCCCGCTCCAGGGACAAACTGGCTGGGTTTCCGTGTGGGAAAACGACACCACACAGCAGCGCCGGCTCTGCCACGGCTCCCGGGGGAGGCTGTGAAAATCCCTGCTGCTGATGGCTCCGCTGGGCTCATCCCCCGCATTTCGGGAGCTTTTGGGATGTTTTCCTTGCTCCTCCCATCTCTCTCCTTGTGCTCTGTGCCACCGACTAGGAAAGGAGTTAAAAATAAAGCTGTGTTATTAAGCAGGGGGAAAACACTCATTTAAGTGCTATTTATACGCCTGTGGAGACTGTTCCTGAAATGCTTCACCAGCCACAGCTACAGTCGGTCACCCAGGGAGGGAGGAACTCACAGCTCCTAAATGTTATTTACACATGGCCACAGCCCCGGTGCCAGTCGGGATCCCTTCCTCTGCTCTGAGGGAAGAATGTGAGGAAACACAATCCAGGACCCCACATGGGCTCCTTGCCAGACCCAGGACAATCGTGGAGGCCAAGACCCTCAGAATCCCAGGATCACTGGGATGGAAAATCCCTTCCACCCCATGGAGTCCCAGCTGTGCCCGATGCCCACCTTGTCCCCAGCCCAGAGCTCTGAGTGCCACCTCCAGGAATTCCTCAGACACCTCCAGGGATGAGGACTCGGAACCCCTGCCCTGGGCAGCCCCTCCAAGGCCTGAGCACCCTTTCCATGGGGAAATTCCTGCTGATGTCCAACCTGAGCCTGCCCTGGCCCAGCCTGAGGCCGTTCCCTCTCCTCCTGTCCCTGTTCCCTGGGAGCAGAGCCCGACCCCCCCGGCTGCCCCCTCCTGTCAGGGAGTTGTGCAGAGCCACAAGGGCCCCCTGAGCCTTCTTTGCTTCAGGCTGAGCCCTTTCCAGCTCTCTCAGCTGTTCCTCACAGAACTCCCATCCAGATTCTAAGGGAAAAGGTCTCTGGTGTCTAATGCTGGATGAAATCATCCAAAAATCAGAAGCATTAATGTCAGAGAACTATAGAATTGATTAGATTGGAAAAGGCCTCCAAATTCATCAAGTCCAATCACCAGCCCAGCACCACGTTCAGTACCGAGCCATGTCCTCAAGTGCCACATCCCTGTGGTTTTCAAGCACCTCGAGGGATGACAACCCCAGCTCCACCACTGCCCTGGGCAGTCTATGGGAGGGTGGACAACTCCTCCAGTGAAGAAAATTTTCCTCCTATCTAATCTAAACCTCAAAGGCCATCAGCCTTACCATGAGGAAGTTGTCCATCTGCCAGACAGGGAGAACATCTTCCCACAGGGGGGTTGAGAAAACCTGACAAGCACAGCCACATGGGCTTACACTGCCCAATGGGCACCAGTGGGGCAATTCGGGTTATCCACAATTACAGAATCCCAGAATGGTTTGGGTTGGGAGAGACCTTAGAGCTCCTCCATTCCCACCCCTGCCATGGCAGGGACACCTCCCACTGTCCCAGGCTGCTCCAAGCCCCAATGTCCAACCTGGCCTTGGACACTTCCGGGGATCCAGGGGCAGCCACAGCTTCCCTGGGCAATGAAGATTTTGGATGTTTAGAAGGGTCCCCCCGGTTATGGAGGATCAGCCCCACAGAGAGCAGCACCTTCACCAAAGCTGGGTTCACCCACCCTTCCCAAAAGTTGTGGAGCACCTCAAGCCATCCCTGCCTTTTCCTGGGACAGTGCAGGGAGCAGTGCCAGCCGCTGCCCCAGCAGCACAGGAGAAGTGGGGCCAGAGCTGGGACAGGGCAGGAATGGCAGCAGGGCCGGGAGCACGGGCAGGGGCAGGGAAGTGACCACAGCCAGGGTGAGCTGGGACAGGGACAAGGCCACGGCCACCACTCAGCAGCCAGGAGCAAATAAATCACTGGCATTAATCCTGGGAGCAGCTCCCATCCCAAAGCTTGTTTGTATCCATCATGGTCTTGTTATCAGAGGGAAAAGCAAACTCACAGAAACATATCCCAATTAAGTGCTTGGAGCTCAATGAGGCTTCGGCTCCATTTCAGTTCTGCTGCACTCTCAGAGCGCCAGGGAAACCTTTTGAAGTAGTCCATGATTATTTTAACAATTCAACTTATTTTCAAATGATTTACCCAGGAAAATAGCAATTTCTAACTTCCTTGGATTCATTGAACCAAAGTGCTCTAATCTGTCATATAATTAAACTACTCATTAAGACTTTTCCTGGCTGGAAGAATCAAATCTCGGAGGCACCTGACCTTTGGGCATTTCAGCCTTTCACACTCCACTTACCCAGTTGTCTTAAAATTGCCTATTAGTGACTGCCTGGCTTTATGGGCTTTCCAAAGAGTATTTGGAGGGGAAGATGTAATACTAAATAAATCTATTGCTAATAGCTCCACTTCTTTTTAATTCCAGAGTCCTGACAGGGAATGCAGCCCTCGTTCCCTGTAGGTGTGCTTTGCCATCTTAATTAATTCCTCACTGGGAAAGCCTGGCAGAGGCACCACTTGCTTTTGGTTTTCAGTAAATGGTTGAGATCAAGGGAGCGTGTGGGAAGATTTGGAATCAGGAGATTCTTCCAAACCATGACCACCAGAATCTGCTGAGCAGACAGGAATGTGCACCTCCAAAACATCACAAATTGAGTTTGCAGATATCTGAGTCTGTGACCTTTATTTCTGCTTTATCCAGTGAAAGGACCTATCCCACACCAAAAATAGGGAAAACCTTCCCAGCCTCTGGCAAACACTGCAAAGTCTTTATGGATAAGAGCAGTGGGAATATCGATGGGATGGGCAAGGACAGGATGAGCCAAACTACAGAATTACAGCAAATTAAAGCAAGGTCAGCTCAAGGACTGGCTGGTCACAGCAAGGCACGGGAATGAGCACACTGACATCCAGCTGGAAGTCACTTTTCCCATGGGATTTTTATCGGCTGTATTAGTTCAAATTTAAAATAGTTCTGATTTGGGGTTTTTTCTTCATCAGGTGGCACTACACAGGAATGGCTTCCCACTGCCAGAGGGCAGGGAGAGATGGGATATTGGGAATTGGGAATTCCTGGCTGGGAGGGTGGGGAGGGGCTGGGCTGGAATTCCCAGAGCAGCTGTGGCTGCCCCTGGATCCCTGGCAGTGCCCAAGGCCAGGTTGGACACTGGGGCTGGGAGCAGCCTGGGACAGTGGGAGGTGTCCCTGCCATGGCAGGGGTGGCACTGGGTGGGATTTGAGGTCCCTCCCAACCCAAACCAGTCTGGCATTCCGGGATGCCCACGGCTGAGCCTGCACTTCAGCAGGGGAGGCAGGAGCAGAGCAATCCGTGCGGTGCCGTCCGTGGTGCTGAGCTCCCCTCCGCGCCCACCACAGCGAGCAGAGCTCTGCCCCAGCCAGCGGGGCCTGGGATCTGTGGCTGGGAATTCTCCGAGTGCCCGGCTCATCGGTGTTTGGTTTCCTGCTCTGCGGCAGTGACTGGTCCAAGCCTCCCCTGACGAACCTGTGTGAGCAGCCGCTGCCCGGGGCCAGGGAAGCGGAGCTGTCCGGGAGCGCCGGCGGAGCGGCTCCGGGAAGGTCGGCCCGGCTGGGGCTGCGCTCCCCCGCAGCAGCGGAGCACAGCGAGCCCTGCCGCTCCCCTCCCTGCCGACCCCGACCCTGTGGCCTGCATCTGACAGACGGGATTGAGACACCGCCATTCAGTGACATTTAAATTGGCCTGGGCTCACAACAACCGCTGTTTGTTTGGATGGCTGGAAGATCCATGTTCCTGCTGGCTGCTCCTGACATAATCACTTGTGGGAGCTAATCAGAGGAAAACACTGGAATGGAGTGTCTGATTTCCAACAAAGGGTGTTAAAAAAAAAAAAAAACAAAAAAAAACAAACAAAAAAAACCTGAATTTGAAGGCATCATTGCCATTCACAGGACATTATTTATACCCATATCTCGCTTTAGTGCATCATTAGGTACCTTGAAGTAATCAAAAGGAAAAGATCATTAAGGAAAATAATCTGCAGAGCCATTAGTTTGAGTTTTAAAGGAGTGGAAGGATGTTCTGGCAAGGCAATGATGGACTACCGGAATACACAATGAGGAGAGATGAGATTCTACTTGAAAGGCCACAGTCAAAAGTGCTGGATCAAATAACAAGGATTTCTTCTGAATTCTTGGATTTTTTCAGTCTGATATGCAGGAAGAAAAAGAAGGGGAACTAATCAAGCACAGGATGAGTGTGAAAAAAAGGGGGTGGAACAAAATGAGCTTTAAGGTTCCTTCCAACCCAAAAAATTCTATATTTTCCACTGGTGAGGAGAAAAATGCAGCATCAGAAAGGCAGAGGTGGCTGGAGTCCAGGGAAAGGAGGAATTCAGTAACAAGAAGGTGGAAGTGGAGCAGGGTGAGGTGAATTCCAGGATCCCGCAGCCCCAGCTGGAGCAGGAGCACCAGGACACTGAAATGCCCCGGGGGACAATGCTGCTCTGGAGGCACCACCAGCCTCCCCAAGCCCTGCAGATCCAGCTGGCTCCCACAGGAGGCTGGGAATGGTTTCCATGGCTGCCTGGATGGGTCTGCAGCAGCCTGGCCATGGATTTCCCAGCCCAAAGGGATTCTCAGCCAATTGGGATACAGGGAGACCACATTCAGGGGGATTAAGACCTAAGAAGGTCAACTGAAAAATCTGAACTACAAGAAATTTCAGGGTCTAATTTCCAAACCTGAACGAGGAAAACAGGAGAAGAATTAAGAGCCAGGTTTTTTGCTTTTTGACTTATTCCAGCTCTGTTTTGCCAAGGGCTGATACTTAGTGAAACATCAGAGGGGAGCACAGAAATATGGATATTAACAGCACCGGGAGATGCACAGGACGCTTTCAGAGACAAAGATGAAAGAAAGAAATGAAGTTATTTGCCTTTATCTTTAATGGTACCGAGAGCCAGATCCTACATTTTTAACAGGCAGGTCTGGTTGAGCTACAAAAGTCAAAATACTTCAAAGAAATAAAGAGAATCTGCTCAGTGCAGGGCCCTCCCCTGGCACAGCTCCTGCCACACCTGTGCCAGCCCAGGGTGTCCGCGTCAGCCCTGGCAGGGTGGGGTGGGGTGGGCACAGCAAGTCCAGCCCAAATACAGAACCACGGGATTGTTAAGGCAGGAAAAGTCCTCTGAGCCCATCAAATCCAACCATTCCCAGCACTTCCCAGGCCAGCCCTGCCCCCTGTCCCCAAGTGCCACATCCACACGGCTTTGAAATCCCCGCAGGGATGGGGACTCCAGTTCCCAGCCCATTGCCAAGCAAGGCGCAGGCAGAGGGTGCAGTCACTGCTGGGAGCCAGGGTGACACACCTGGGATTTCCTATCAGCCTCAGAATGAATCCCCGAAATTCCAGCATTAACATCCCTCTTCTTCTGGGTTTATCTGCCCATCTGGAAGGTGCTTTAATCCCCCCATTTTCATGTGTTTCTCATCAGTCTCGGCTGTGTTTTAGCAGGTAAGGAAGGCTCCTTAAACACAGCCAGAAATGTGCATTCCAACGCCACCTCTTCTTGCAGACTCCATGACCCCTTCCCTGTTCCCTTGCTGTGCACTCGGCAGCAAAGAGGAAAATATGGCTGAGATCCCATTGCTGGGGACATCCTGAAGTTATGGGGTCACTATGGGAGAGGGGTTTTGGACTAGGACAGGGGGACGGCTCTAAGCCGTAGCAGAGTAGATTTAAACTGGGAATTGGGAAAGAATTCCTGGCTGGGAGAGAGAGGAGGCCCTAGCACAGGGTGCCCAGAGAAGCTGTGGCTGCCCCTGGATCCCTGGCAGTGCCCAAGGCCAGGTTGGACACTGGGGCTGGGAGCAGCCTGGGACAGTGGGAGGTGTCCCTGCCATGGCAGGGGTGGCACTGGGTGGGCTTTGAGGTCCCTTCCACCCAAACCATTCCATGATTCCGTGTTTATTCTGGTTGCCAAAACAGTCAAGTGCAGTTGCTCATTCTGATCATAAAATACAATCTGCAAGGCAAAAATGGTTCGTTATAAATGACCTTTCAGCCATTTCTCCACAGAACATTTCCAGGGGCTGTGAGACTTTGCCTGTGCTATCCCCACCTCCCTTCCCAATCCTTCCTTTTCCTCAGGAGCTGATTTCACCGAGGCATTTGCAACACCACACTTAGAGATGTTTAATTTTGTCAGGCCACTCCAGATCTGCTGAGAGCCAGCCCTTCCTCTCCTGATGTAGCAAAGGCATGGGGAGATTTTCTCCTCACAGTCTTTATCTCCAAGGCTGAGCCATCCCAGTGTGATTCCCATGTGCTCCAGCTCGGGATTGCCTGGCTGGAAATAAAGCAGTTTTGTAATGCTCAGTTCAGGCCTCAGGAGAAAGAGCTGGAGTGGATGGTATACACACAGAGAAGCTGTCCTGGAGGGAGGGCAGGTCAATTTATTGTCCTGGAGCAGACAGAAACCTGGAGGAGTTGGCTCTGTGCTGTCACAGGCAGCACCAAGGGCTGTGGGGCAGGAGGGAGGGGGATCCATCCCATTGGAGCTGCAGCAGGAGCACAGGAACCACAGTGAAAGGACAGGGATGCCCTGCCAGGGGCAGATTCCGTCTGACCTGTGTGTCCAGATTCTGTGAGGAAGATGGGATATCAGAGCCAGGTTTGTGTGAGCTGGAACCCCCCTGGGTGTCACACTGTGAATTTGGTATCGAGTCAAATGTGGGCTTGCAGCTGATTGAGGGGGGTCTGGATTGGCCAAAGCAGCAGAAGCAACAGGCAGGGTGGGAGCTGAGCCATCCCCCTCCACAGCCCTGCCTGGCCTGTCCTGCAGCCCTGCGTTTACCACCTGAGTGCCCAAGCACCTCATTTGTTAAGAGCACAGCCCCTGTTGCTGCCATCAGAACATCTCCACCACTAAATCCCTGCTTGGTTTCCTGACACCCTTTCACCCAATCAGGGCCCAGCTGTATTAGCTTTCATCTCATAAACTGCTGCCCTTTCAGTTGTTTATTTCCTCATAAAAACAAATAGACTCTCATCAGCTCATTTTGGTATTTACCCTCTAATAAAGAAGAATCAGGAGGCGTCACATCGTCCCCTGCCCCTGTTGTGATGCAGGAGCCAGCAGTGCCAATCCATTACCTATCACAAAAAACCACTTCAAAGAGATTTTACTGCAAGTCTGTGCTACTTGACAGAGTCTGCGTGCCAAACCCAGCCGGTGCAGGGCGGTGAGAAATGCCCAATTGCCCGTGTGCTAAATGTGCCCCCGTGAGATAACGGGGCTGTTCCACAGGAGGCCATCAGCGAACAGCACAGCACAGTTCTGTCCTGCTGCCATTCCTGCGTCACACGGCTGCAGCAAAGCCCTGATCAAACAGCTCTTGGAATGCTACAAAAATGAGCTTTGTGAGGAACACGGGTGGGAGCAGCAGGGGGGCCATGCAGGCAGCCCGGGATTACAGGAGAGCTGTGTTTGTGCTGTGCCCGTCATTAACCAGCCCAGAGCCCAACACACACACGAGGGGCTGTTCCTGACCCCAGAGCCCAACACACACCCCAGTGGACTTCCTGACCCACAGAATCCCCACACACACACCAGTGGATTTCCTGAGTGCTGCCCATGCACTGGGAGCTGTGGGGACTGGAGCGGCCAGGACACAACTGGCTGCTCTTTTGATTTGCAGGAAAAGCCAGGATCTGTGGGTTTAATGGTTCTTTGGGGCTGCAGTGGGCCAGTCCCGGTTCCCTGGCAGGGGTGGCAGCAGCAGGACAGGTGGGGGGCACAGCTCTGTGGCACTGGGGCCGTGGCTGGGATGTGCTGAGCGGGACTGGGAGGGAGCACTGGGATCCCAAAGGCAGGATCCCTTCCCTGCTGAGGAGCTGCATCCAGCTGGAAAGGGCCACCCAGCCCACCAGCACCTGCCTGTCACCCCGACAGCACTTCTGCACCCTGACCCTGCCACCCACCTTTACGGGGGTTTGTGATAATATTCACAAAAAATGAGGGAGACAAAAACCCTACAAAACCTCATAACCCCATGGCTGTTTCCCAGGTGCCCATTCCCGAGCCATGGCATTCCCTGGAGCACGGATAGCACCCAGGGACACAGAGGGACCGGGGCAGTTATTCCTTCAGCCTTGGCCAGCTGAAGGCAGCGTTTTCATGCCCAGGGAGACACAAAGGTGTTGTGGGAGAGCTGCAAGCCTGGGCAGTTCTGAGAGAAAGGACCTCTGCATCCTGCACTATCTAATTTTTCCTTTAAAATGCCTCAAAAAGGTCACGCTAATGATGTTTACCACCAAGTAATAAATGTTAACACTTCTCCTCTCAGCAGCCGGAGCTGGAGACCGGAGAGGTGCCGGTGTTTGTTTTCCAGTTCATCAGGATGCACCGAGCCCAGCGAGGCACAACACGGCCCTTTCCAAACGGTGACATTTGCAAATATTCCTTTCCTAATGATTGTTTTCTGAAACCTGCCACAGGAAATGGCATTTAATGCTTTTTGTGATGCTGGCTTTGTGCTTTTAATGCACCCACAGCACCCAGCCCCTCCCTCCCCGTGCCCTGCAGCCATGCTGCTCTGGAAGGGTTAATGGGAACAGAGCCCCATGGAAAAGGCAAAGCTATTAGCCAAGTAATTAAAGTTCTTCTTAATCCAGATAAGATTGCAAGTAGGAATAATTAAACTAAACCTCCTAACCCTTGGATGCAGGCGCCAGGATTGGTGGTGCGGAGCGCTGGTGGAGGTGTGGGGCTGGAGCGGGAAGGGGGAGCTCCGGGCTGGGGCTGCCAGCTCTGCACACAGGGACTGGCAGCATCTCGGGACAGCGGCCGTGGGGCAGGCGCATCCTCCCCCAGCTCCCTGCCAAACTGCACCGAGATCCGCGACCTCTGTCCCGCAGAATGCGCCGAGGTGGAAGTGTGGACGGGCATGATCTGACAAAAGAAATGAAGTCACCTTTGACGTGGCCCTGGGTTTGTCCCTGGGGGTTCCATCCCCCCTGATGTGGCATTAGGTTTGTTCCAGGGGATCCATCACCTCTGATGTGGCCCTGGGCTTGTCCCAGGGTGTTCCAGGCAGGGCAGTGCTGCCCTCAGAGCTGGGAAAGCAGGGACCCGCCTGGGATGGATGAGATGAGCAAACCCTGGATCTTGTTAGTTTTGTTAATTACTGCCTGCAATGAACTCCTCAACAAGGAATATTCTCCTGGTTGAGCACATTTCAAGGGAAATCACAAGTTTTGGCTTCCAGACCAAAACTTCCAGGTGAAACCACGAGTTCTGGCTTGTTCAGCAGCAGCACCATTGCTGCTGCAGTGCTGGGGGGGTGGGGAGGCCCTGGCAGGTGCTGGAAGGTGCTGTGAGGTCTCCACAGGACACTCTGTTCTCTGAACAACCTCCTCAGCCTCTGCATTTCCTTGGATTTTAGAGCTCCTTGGGTTCAAGAGCAATAATGCAACTCCAGAAGCAAAGGGTGGGAGCCGGGCAGGGAAGACGAGCACAAAACCGGATGAAGAAAAAACCAATCCCAAATCTGCCATTTACAATTGCATTCCTGGCAAATTCTCTCCAGGAGAGAAAATGCTGCAATATACCCACAAAAGAAGTAAAAAATCCATTTCCAGGCTGGAAATGAAATTGCTGGCAGGGAGGAGGAACGGGAAGGCACATATGTTCCCTAAATATCCAGCGAGCTCTCCAAACCCCCTCAGCAATGAAACAGCACGGGGGGAAACACTGACAGGCAAACCTTCCAGAGATCCCTGATTTGGCAGCGTCAGGTACTTCACATTTCAGCAATTGGTTCAAGAGGCAAACGCAGCAATTCCTTGCAGAAGCAGCTCCTGTTCCCCTGAGCCCTCCAGCCCAGCTCCCGTGCCGAGGTGCGGCTGCAGCGCTCTCACATTTCCCGGCAGTTCCCGGGTTCGGGCTCAGCTCCCAGGGCTCTGCCGGCTCCTGGGGTCCCACAGGGAGGTGACACAGCCCCACCCCACAGACCATGAACACTTTGGGAATGAAATCGCTGCAGGTGGGGACCCTCAGGGCTGAGGGGGCGATGAGGGAGGCTTCACTCAGCTGTTGCTGCCTCCACAACTCTTCCACACCCAGGTTTGTTTCCATCTGATGCAAAATCCCAACAACTCCAGCCATCAGTCAAACACCAGGGGTTAGGTTGGATATTGGTAAAGAGCTCTTCCCTGGGAGGGTGGGCAGGCCCTGGCACTGATGCCCAGAGAAGCTGTGGCTGCCCCTGGATCCCTGGCAGGGCCCAAGGCCAGGCTGGACATTGGGGCTTGGAGCAGCCTGAGACAGTGGGAGGTGTCCCTGCCATGGCAGGGGTGGCACTGGGTGGGATTTAAGGTCCCTTCAAACCCAAACCACTCTGAGATTCTGTACTTGTAATGTCATTAAATAAAATGGGATGGGATGGGATGGGAT
>VZTJ01002646.1:35120-60587 GCA_013397795.1 Orthonyx spaldingii | reverse complement strand
CCAGCACTGCAGGAAGCCCCCAGTGATGGAATGTCCCCAGGATACATCCCAGGGGTGACACCACCACGTCAGCCCAGGGGCTAAGCCCAAACACTGGGATATTTGGGAGCTCTTCCAGAACTTTCCAGCCGATTAAAATTCCCATCATTTTGAAATGCTGCTCTTGCCTGAGCCGGGGTTTCTCCCCCAGCCCAAATCTCCTGCAGCACAGCCCTGGCTGGATCCAGTTGGCTCCAGGTGAAAGCTCTGTTATCTCCTCCTGCACAGCCAGGGCAGGCAGCAAGGATCAGCCTTTCCCACTGGGAATTACAGCTGACAGGACAGAACTGAGCTTTAAATTACCAGCTCCTACCCAGGGCAGCTGCTCGCTAGCGTTCCTTGGATTGAGAGAGTTTAAGCCCAGACAGGACCATTAAATCCTTCTCACCTGCCCTGTCACAGAGGCTTGGACTGCAGCAATTCCCCCCAGGCTGAGCCCAGACCTGGGCAAACCCCAATCCCTGTGCTTGGCTTTGGAAGTGAGGGATACCTGGAGCTGCCACCATCCGCTGATGAATGGGTTTGTGGTTTTCCTTCTCCAGCCCTCGTGAGCCACAGGTCATCAATCAGATAATCCTGGAATATCCTGAGCTGGAAGGGACCCACAGGGATCATGGATCCAGCCCCTGTCCCTGCCCAGACCCCCAACACTCCCCCCTGTGCATCCCTGGCAGCGCTGTCCAAACGCTCCTGGAGCTCTGGCAGCCTCGGGGCCGGGACCATTCCCTGGGGAGCCTGGGCAGTGCCCAGCACCCTCTGGGGAAGAACCTTTCCCGATCTCCAGCTGTTCCCTGGTCCTGTCCCTGTCCCAGGGAGCAGAGATGGAGCTGCCCTCGGGAGGAGCTGCACCACACACATCTATGAGGATATAAATACAGATTACATAGAGACAATGCACGGGTCAGAGGTGCCCAAACCCCCTGGGGAGGGACAGGCTGGCAGGAGGCCAGGAATGCTGCAGGAGGAGCAGGACTCGGGGGCTGCAGCAGAGCCCCAGGGATGGAGCAGCACATCCCATCTCCCAGTGATCCACAGACTGGGAGCAGCCTGAGCTCAGGAATAAAGGAGGGGTCTCTGATCCGTGCGTTTGGCACCAAGGCTGTGCAGTTTGGCCCCTCTGACCCCGCCCCTCTGGCCATCAGCAAAGTAGCGGCCAAGCAGAGCCGGCCAAGCATCCTTCAGCCTCCTCTTCCTCTGGGCAGCGCCGGGGTGAGGCACTCCCCCGCTCCCAGTTCCTCCCACCCTGTTTGGGGTTCAGGGCTGGGGCTGCTGCCTGCAGCAGGTGCTCTGGGGTGTCTGTCCATTCCCACGGGACTGGGTGTCCAGGGGCACGGTTTGGGATCACAGGGGCCCAGGTGACCTCAGGTCAAAGCTGAATCCTCCAGCCACTCCTTGCAGGGATCTGGCACTGATTCCAACCTCTCCCCTGCGGGGACATGTGTTGTTCGGTTTTGGACGGTCGGGACAGATGGAGACGAGAGATCTCTGAAGTCAGGTCTTGGAGCATGAAGTTTATTGTAGAAAGGCGTGGGTGTAGGGGACCTGCTGGGAGCTGCCAGACGCAGCCTGAAGCAGGTCAGAGAAGTAAGAGAGCAGGCAAGAAAGCTGGAGAAGAGGCAGAAAAGGATAGAAAAAACGTGGCAAAAAGTGCCCGTGGTTCCCGTGTACAATCCAATAAATCATCTTCTGTGCTGAATATTCTAATTCTCATTAACCAATGTGGTATAAGCTACAAATCTTATAACATTTACATACAGCCTATAAGAATCATTGTATTACCATACGATGTTATATTTTAAACTCTAAAATCTACTTTCTGGACCCTCTGACAAGTTGGGAGGGTCTGCTCTGACCCTTGGACCTGTCTGCAAGCAGAAGGCATTGTTTCATCAAAGGGGGGATCACCTTCAGTCGGCCATGCCATTGTGTTTCAGCTGTTCAGTAACTGGGGTTTGTTAACTCAAAGCTTGTTCTCATTTCAATCTCGCCTGTAGTTTCTATATTCTCAGCATCTTTTGCCAGGCAATCATATTTATAAGACTTTCCTATTTCATCTTCCCCAACACTCCCCCTTTTCCAGGCGCTCATTTCTCATTTTCAGGGAGCCAGGGCTGCTGGGCAGGGCAATGAAACCCTCTGAGCTCCCTGCCCGGGAACAGAGACAGCTCCAGGGACCGGGGCAGCAGAAACAAACCCTCCCTGGTTCCCAGCCCGGCCCGAGCAGATGGACCCTGTACATTGCCCAGAGGACAGTGCATGGACACAGAGCCCTTTCACGGCCATAATTCAGTCACTGGGCCCTTGTAAGGTAATGAATGGGGTGAAGGACGGCGCTCTCCATAACATATTTCATTATTCCTGCCTGCTGTACAGCTCGGAATTCCCGTTGAAGGGTTTATGGGACGGCGATTCCAGCGGCAAAGGAAGCGAGGGCGGAGCTGTGAGACAGCCCCGGGCGCCAGGGCAGCCGCAGTGCCACAGGATCTTCAGGTTGGAAAAGACCCCCCAGACATCAAATCCAACCTGTGACCGATCCCCACCAATCCCCCAGACCAGAGCACGGAGAGCCAGGTCCAGCTGCACCAGCAGCTTTTCTAAACCTTTGGTTTTTTCCCTCTTCTGGGCCCTCCATGTTTTCTCAATAGCATCTTATTCATATTTTCTTTTCTGTTCACTTCCCTCCTTCCAGCTCCCCTCACCCTGCAGAGATTATGGAATTATTCCAGAGCTGCTGATGCAGGTGAGAACAGTTTAAAACCCATCAATCTCTCCCTCTAAAGAGGTTTTCTTTCTCTCCTCCTCACTTTTTCCTTCTTGCAATTTAATTTTCTTTTATTCTTTCTCTGCTCAAAGGATCATGGAGTGGATTGGGCTGGAAGGGACTTCCAAAGTTCACCTGGTCCAGCCACCCTGCCACAGGCAGCGACAATTCCAGCCTCTGCATGGCAGAGGCAAGAGGTTCCTGTCAGCCTTGTCACAAGGCTTGAAAAAATGGTGCTGAATTCTTTCACCTGGTGACTTCTGAGGAGTTTTGTGTTTGGAAGGAAGCAGATGCCCAGACTCGCTGCCACTCATGGGCTGGACCTGATAGAAGAGGTCAGGATCTTTTAAAAATCATCTTTTCCATCTGAAAATGAGAATTCATTGACTCAGAAGTGCCAGAGAGCATAAATTATTTCAGCACAGTTGTTTTTTAATGGAAAAAGATGCTGCAGAGTCTGAAATTACCATTCTGACCCTGTAACCCCCCGGATTTCTTTTTGATGATGCTTGGAAGGTGAGATAAGGGCAGAGCTGCCTTGACCTAACCCTGGAGCCGGGGTGGGAGCTGTTCCTCACCTGCCAGGCTCTCCAGGGGAGCCCTCCAGGCCCTGCCAGGCTCTCCAGATGTGCCCTTTGCACCAGAGCAGCTTTTGGTCACACAGCAAACCAGGGAGCAGCAGCAGGAAATTCTCCTGCTTTGGATTCCCTCACATCCCAGCCCAGGAGGGCAAAGGGTGAGAAAAGAGGATTTGTACAGAGCTCAAGGGAATGTTCTCTGGGAAGGTTGGGATGTGTGGAATGGTGGCAGCTGGAAGCACAGTGCCCACACTGCCCAAAGCCAGGGGAGCTGCTGGCACAGGACTCTGTGTGCCACTGTCATCAGTGAGGGACACACCCAGCACTAGGCAGGACTTGGGATCAGAAATCCATGCTCTAAAACTGATGGTGTGGAAATGGAAATCACAGAAATCATGGAATTGCTTGGGTGGGAAGGTCAAAGCCCACCCATTCCCACCCCTGCCATGGCAGGGACACCTCCCACTGTCCCAGGCTGCTCCAAGCCCCAGTGTCCAACCTGGCCTTGGGCACTGCCAGGGATCCAGGGGCAGCCACAGCTGCTCTGGGAATTCCAGCCCAGCCCCTCCCCTCCCTCCCAGCCAGGAATTCCCAATTCCCAATCTCCCATCCATCCCTGCCCTCTGGCAGGGGGAAGCCATTCCCTGTGTCCTGTCCCTCCAGCCCTTGTCCCCAGTCCCTCTCCAGCTCTCCTGGAGTCCCTTTAGGCTCTGGAAGCTGTTCCTGCTCCTCTCAGCAGCCGCACATCCAGGGACACTTGCCCAGGGCTGCTCCTGAACTCAGGGGGTCACGTAGGACCCCCGGAACCTTGCTCCAGGCACCACAGGGGAACACAGTGCCCGGCATTCCAGGCATTCCCGGCCTCATCCCGCATCCCTCCCCAGCCGCACTGCCACCCTCCCAGCCCCGCAGCTGCAGCACAGGTCACTGCCCCTCTCTGTTGTTTTTCCGCACCAGCAGTTGGGCAGAGCTGGGAAAAGGAGCTGGGAAGAAGAATCCTGTTTCCCAGCGCCTCCGTTTGGATCAGAGCCCTCCCTGCCTGCCCGCTCCCGCCCAGCGCCGTCCGCTCCCGGGACAAGCGGTTCCCATTCGCTCCCCGGCGCTTGGCATCCTCCGCGTTCCTCGCAATGAAAGGGCTGCGTTTGGCACCGCATTTTCCATCGGCTCACGTCAAAATCGGGACGCAGCCGGGAGCCAGGGAGGAATTAACCGTAGAAAAAGGGGTTTTAATCTGCGGGGGTTGAGCACAAAGCGGGGGCAGGACACCCTGGAATCCTCTTACAAAGGGACGACAGCCTTTGCTCAGCTCTCCCAAGCCCTCCGTGGTAAAGCCGGGAAGCAGCGCGGGGAGAGGGATGAATGGCTGTTGTTTCGTACAAACGGGTGATCAGGAAGGAAATCACTCAGGCCCTGGTAGCTAAATTTAATTTAAGGATACAAATCTGCACTTAATGATGCGCTGGCAAATCCATTGCGTGGTTAAATAAGAGATCCGCTGTCAAGGAGGGAACCACTCCCGACCCAAGCAATGGGTGGAAAAGGAGATTTATCCTTGGGTGGTTACTCCGCTGTGCCTGGCACAGGGCACGGAGCCCTGCGGGAGGGACTCGCTGGTCCTGGCAGGGCACAGACACGGCGACGGCGGGCACGGCAACGGTGACAGGGTGAGGTTTTGCCTTCCTGACTCTGAGTTGCTGAGCTGCAGCAGCAGGAGCCTGCCCTGGGCCCGGCACCAGGGCAGCGTTGTGTTTGCCCTGGCAGTGCCCCTCTCCAGCGTTCCAGCCCTTGCTGAGCTGCAGGAGCTGTGCCAGCGCAGCAACACCAGAGCTCAGCCCAGCGCATTCTGGCCCAGCACAGCCCGACCCAGGCCACCAGCACGGACTCTCCAGACCATGGAGAACACAAAGGGCCACCAGTATGGAGTCTCCAGACCAGGTAGAAGCCAAACCGGGTGCTATTACTGTCACTGAAAACTGTGGGGAAAACAAAACCCCTCCAACAACAGCTTTAGTGTTAGAGAACCAAGGCATTGCTTTATTCTGGCCAGGCTGTGCAACAGAAATCATCTCACCCACACACAGCCCGGGTGTGCAGAGAAAACCATTCCATCACACATGGCTTTTACAGCATTACCCCCAAACTTCATACAGCCAAAACCCCACAGAGATACATTGGTTGATGTTCATTGGCTCTGAGTCAGGTATTTGTTAGTATTTGGTTTTCTATTGGACCCTGGTTTCTTCACCTCTGATGTTAATCAGGTGCTCACTCCTTGATTTCCTCATCAGCCTTTTCTGGGCCAGGTGTCCCCAGCCATGCCAGGGGTCAGCTCCGGAGTTATGGTCGTTGATGTTTGCTGGAGGTCGTTGGTGTTCCCTTGGTGGCCTTTGTCTCTCTGGGTATCTTTTGGGTCATCCCAGCCTGGTGAGATGACAAACCCATCTCCACAGAGTGATCCTACATCTCCTGTAAAAAGCTTTAAGAATTCCTTTCCCCAAGGCAAAGGCAAACCAAACCTGACTAGAGAAATAAAATAAAAAAATCTAAACTTGGTCTATTTTCCAGCATTCCCCCTGCCTTTGGTTTCCCATCCATGCTGTTCCACGACAGGAGCTCCCTGCAGTCCCAGCCAGGAGCACCCTGGGCACATTCCAGGCGTTGTCCAGGAGAACCTGGTGGAGCTGCTCCCCTGCAAACTGTGCCAGTGCTGTGATCACAGCACCCACGGGCTGCACTTCAAAGGCAGAGCAGGAGCTGTGCCCGCACCATGCTTCTGAAGCCAAAGGACGAAATGCAATATCAAGGGAGTGGTTAAGTGAGCCAGCTTTGATCTAGGACATGAAAAGAGCAGAAAAAGCTTTTCTCCCCGTCCCCCCCATTTGATAAAGGTTAAATTTCAGCTATCAGGAAACCTGATCTGTGAATTTTCCCATTCCAGTGTCTCCACAAAGGCCAGGCTGGATGGAGCTTGGAGGAGGAACCTGGGATAGTGAAGGATGTCCCCTGCAATAACCCCTCCCCAGTCCCAGCTGAATATTCCTCCAGCCAGGCATGCTCCTGATAACCCATGACACAAGTTATTAGAAGAGTGAAGTTATCAGCTCTTGGGTTTCCTCAGTAAAATCCTCAGCCTAAAATCACATCATGTTCCCAGCTGAATATTCCAAAGGAGTTCTCACCTTCCTGCAGACTCACCTTTGCTACCAAACTCCTGCTCTCCTCAGGAAATGTGGTGCCAGCTGGGCAGGTTTGGTTCCCTGGTGTCAGCACATGGACAGGCCCCTCTCACTGCTCATGGAAACACCCCCTGCTTTTTGTGCCAAATATTCACTTTTTTCCCCTCAAGTTCATCACCACAGCTAAGGGCATGCCCAGTCCCCTGCAGCAGCTTCACGTGGCCAACCGAAGCAAGAGCAGCTCTTCAGACACACCCCATCCCAGGGATTTCCCATGACATCCAAAATAAACCCTCCTGGCACAGCTGGAAACCCCTCATCTGTCACTGGGAGTCCCACCTGGCTCCTCCCTCCAGTCACCGACTCCCACCTGAGAGTCCCACCTGGCTCCACCCTCCTCCAGCTGAGAGCACCCGGTGGGTTATGAATGGGAAAACAGAATTCCATTAGAAATGGGAAAAAAGAATTCCACTATAAATGGGAAAACAGAATTCCATTAGAAATGGGAAAAAAGAATTCCACTATAAATGGGAAAACAGAATTCCATTATGAGACAAAAGAATTCCACTATAAATGGGAGAAAAGGAACAACTCCTTCCCGTGCTTGTGGGTTTGGAGTGCCCTGGAGTTTCCAGTGAGCTGGAAATCCACTCTTTATCCCATCCCAGGGTGGAGGATGTCACAGCCCCCTCGGGATGGGACAGGAGCAGCTCCGGGCTCTGCCGTGGATCTTCACCTGATCCCAGAACACCCTCACAGCTGCCATGGATTGGGACATTCCCGACAGCAAGTGGAGCCGGGGGAGCAAACCTTGGTGTCTGAAGGCTCTGCCCCAACCCCAACACCATTTTGAGAAGCACAAAGTCCCATCAGAGGGTGGCATTTCAGAGTCTCATCGTGCCCAGGTGTAATTCCCCCCTCGCTGCTGTTGGTGCTTCCCTGTGGCATCCCCTGGGATGATTGTGGGTTTTTTGGGATCAAGATTGTGCTGTGGGACCTGGTCTGTCTGCTGCAGTGCCCTTTCCTGCCAGGCTCTGTGTGCAGGTGTGCAAAGACTGAAGCGTTTTCCTTTCTTTCCACCATTTCCTTCCACAGGGATCACAGCGTGACCCCAGGGACATGGGGACTGTGATTCCAGGGAAGGCTCGGCTGGGGAGGAGCAGAAAGACCCCAAAATTCCATCAGGAAGGAGGAACAGCAATGTGTAAATTATCCCTTCCCAAAGGAGCTGCACATCAAAAGCTACAGAAAAGCCAGGATGTGTTTTTCTAACCAGGACCACGAGGTTGCTGTCAATGATCCAGATTTATCCCACAACACTAATTGAACCAAATAATGATCTGAATGTGCCATGAGAACCCAGGAACACAGGAAAAAGCTGCTCCAAAGGATTCTCTGGCACAGGACACCTGAGACCCTCGGAGGAGCGGGGCCTGGAGTGGCTGTGCTTCCATGAAATATTAACAAATGCAGCAGCACAAGCGAGGGAACAGCAAGTGACACCAGAGTGGGGATGATTACAAGTGCTCTGGCAGCCAGGATTAGAATTCAAAGTGATCCTGATAAATTGGAAAATGGTTGGAAATCAAAGAGACAAAATTCAATAGAGACAAGTGCACATACAAATGAGAGGAAAACAAATATTCAGATCCAGGAGCAGGGCTGGGGAAAGCAGCCGTGGTGACAGCTGCAAACAAACTGAACAGGAGTTAATAATGTCATCCTGTCACCCGGAGCTGCCGGGACGTGTCAGGTGTGCAGAGGAGAGCTCCTGCTCCGGCAGTGCAGGGGAACAGCCCGAGGGGCAGCGCTGGGGGCCGGGAAGGGGCTGGGAGGGCAGAACCTGGGGGTGGCCGGGGGGCACAGGGTCCCGGGTTAACCCCGAAATCCGAGCTTGGATGGGGAGAGCTGTAACTCTCCGGAGAGCTGTGGAGGAACCTAATTAGGGAGTGAATGGAGCTGCTCTCCTCTGGGAATTTCGAGATGGATGTGACGCGGTCCGGTGCCTGTGACCAGGGTCCGGTTAGAGCCAGTGCTGCCCCGGCCAGGGACAGGGACAGGGACACTGCCACCGCTCCCTGCCCGTGCTCCATTCCCGGACAGCGCCAGGGACAGGGACAGGGACACTGCCACCGCTCCCTGCCCGTGCTCCATTCCCGGACAGCGCCAGGGACAGGGGCACTGCCACCGCTCCCTGCCCGTGCGGCATTCCCGGACAGCGCCAGGGACAGGGACACTGCCACCGCTCCCTGCCCGTGCTCCATTCCCGGCCAGGGACAGGGACAGGGACACTGCCACCGCTCCCTGCCCGTGCTCCATTCCCGGCCAGGGACAGGGACACTGCCACCGCTCCCTGCCCGCGCTCCATTCCCGGCCAGGGACAGGGACAGGGACACTGCCACCGCTCCCTGCCCGTGCTCCATTCCCGGCCAGGGACAGGGACAGGGACACTGCCACCGCTCCCTGCCCGTGCTCCATTCCCGGCCAGGGACAGGGACACTGCCACCGCTCCCTGCCCGTGCTCCATTCCCGGCCAGGGACAGGGACAGGGACACTGCCACCGCTCCCTGCCCGTGCTCCATTCCCGGCCAGCACTCCTGTGTCCAGGCGGACAGAGGAAATCCACAGGAACCCTACAACCAGCAAGGGTCCCAAAATTATCCCTCACCAATTTGTTTCTCCTGCAAAACTATTTTTTTGTGGCTCCCAGCACTCTCTCCCAGTCCCCTGGATGCCAAATCAGTGCTCCTTAAGGGCTGGGGAAGGTTCATCCCACCAGCAAAATCCAACTAAAAGCAAAAGGGATCTCCACCCTCCGTGGACACATGTGCAGTTTTCTTTCTGCATGACCTCAGTGGGTTTCTTTTACTTTAGTTTTAATTTTGATGATAGAACCACTGAATGGTTTGGGTTGGAAGGACCTCAAAGCTCATCCAGTTCCAGCTCCCAGCTCCACAGGTTATGGGATTGAGGACAATGGGGTTTAGGGCCCCGAGCTGCTCGTGGCACCTCAAAGCCATGACCTTTGAGAGAGCAGCCACGGGTGAGATCAATTCTGAACTTCAAAATCAATGGGCTCAGAGAAGGTTCCTGAACAGAACAGAAAAGATGTGAATGAGGAGAGTGCACAGTGAGCGAATTTAGGAATTAGAGAGTAGCTAATCCAGTGGAATTCCCACCTATCTCTGTGTCTAATCATGGGAGATACCAGAGCAGGGCTGCCCAGAGCAGCTGTGGCTGCCCCTGGATCCCTGGCAGTGCCCAAGGCCAGGTTGGACACTGGGGCTTGGAGCAGCCTGGGACAGTGGGAGGTGTCCCTGCCATGGCAGGGGTGGGAATGGGTGGGTTTAAGGTCCCTTCCCACCCAATCCAGCCTGTGATTCCATGATCACTGTTTTCATCACAACCTGGAAATCCAATCTTTTATCCCAAAGTTCAGGATAACACAAATTCCACCTGTCCCAGGTAACCTGTGGGGGAACATTTGGAGTTTGTCATTCACAGTGATCACCCAGAGCGCTTTTGCCTTAAACTCAGGTTTAACTGCAGCGGAGCTGGGCCTGAGGCAGGATAAACACCAGCTGGATTTCCTGCATTCATTCCAGCACATCCACAAAAGATCCCTTCCCTCACCTTTGCAAACAGGGGACAATGGCAGCTTGTGATGTGCATTCAAACCCCAGCAACGCTTTCCTCTGCCATCAGGATTAGGCTGGGAAGCTCCGTGTTCCCAAAGGGAAGATTAAAGTGCAGCTTTAATAGCCTGATTTGTTCTTCAGCAGAGTGCTCTGCTGCGGCTTGGAACAAAATATTCCCAGCAGAAAACGTCCAGGAGAGCAGCTGGAAGAGCTCCTTTGCTGTTTCCCTGCTGTGGGAGGGAGAAAGCCGCATTTTGTGTTTTGTGGATGAGTTTTCTGGGACACCGGAGGGGTTGGAATGTGTGGGTGGGTGACCTGTGACACAGGGAATGGGAAGAGACTTCTGGGAGGAGCTGCAGTCAGGGGAGGTACCAGGGAAGGCTGAGGTGGCATTTTAGGGACCTGCCCTCCTCAGAAGCATCATTGGCTTTGCCAACCACCTGGGAGAGCAGCAGGGGCGGGACTGAGGCCAGGCGTGATCAGAAATAATAATAATAATGATAATAATAACAATAATAATAATGATAATAATAATAGTAGTAGTAGTAATAGTAGTAATATTAAAAGCCAGCTAGGCTTAGGCAGCTGCAGGGACCCAGAGCAGCCCTGCAGCTGCTGGGAAGTGCCGGAGAAGATGCTCTGGAGCCTCCTGGCTCTGCCTGCTGGGAGAAGCGAATGACTTTTTCTGGAAAGGTGTGACTGAATCCAGGAATTGGGAAAGGAGCAGCCACAGGTGCCGCTGGATCGGCTCAGAGCACAGCCCCACACAAATCACAGCTCTGAGCTCTCTGCAGCCTTCAGTCCATGACCCATGGCTGGTAAATTCAGGCTGAACTCGAGTGGATAAAGTGTGACTGGAGAGGGGGATCCATCTCACCAGTCCTTCCTGGTATCCCTGATTGCCCCAACAAGTTCCAGTACTTCACCTAAAGGGGCTCCAGGAGAGCTGGAGAGGGACTGGGGACAAGGGCTGGAGGGACAGGACACAGGGAATGGCTTCCACTGCCAGAGGGCAGGGATGGATGGGAGATTGGGAATTGGGAATTGCTGGCTGGGAGGGTGGGGAGGGGCTGGGCTGGAATTCCCTGAGAAGCTGTGACTGGAATCCCTGGCAGTGTCCAAGGCCAGGTTGGACATTGGGGCTGGGATCAGCCTGGGACAGTGGGAGGTGTCCCTGCCATGGCAGGGGTGGGAATGGGTGGGATTTAAGGCCCCTCCCAACCCAAACCATTCCATGGTTCTGTGATTTTATGATCCCTTTCCGACTCTCCTCTCTGGATGACATTCCCGTCAGATTCCCTTTAACCCACTGGGAAATCCTCCCACTCCTGCAGGACACTTCTCTCCCAGTGTCCGTGGGTTTTGCCAGGAGCAGCATTCCCAGCCCTGGGCAGCCCCACGGAGCTGCTCCCATCCCTGTCCTGTCCCCAGCCACACCCCGGCTGGAACGCCAGGTGGGATCAGGCCCAGCAGAGGGGTCTCTCTGGGTCTGATGTCACACCAGCCTCGGGAAGGGTCGGTGAGGAGCTGGACCTTCAGCCAGGAGCCACCCCCGAGGGCTGAACCCCTCCCGTCCGTGTTCACCTCCTCCCGTGGGATCCAGCGCTCCCTGTTTGCTTTCCTGGGAGATGAATCACACGACCTTTTGCTGCCTCAGCTGCTGCACTCCTCACCAAGCCCAAAACCAACACCTCGGTTTGCTGTGAAAATCCCCGGAGAATGCAGGCAGGACACACAAAATTCCTCCCAGGCTGCACCCACAGAGTCTGACTGGCAAATCCTGTGCCAACAGGTCCCGTTTTCCAGAGAACCTACAGCTATCCCACTTTAAAACACAATGAGCTCTTGGGAATGCACTGCCTTGCCTCTGATCCTTTAACAAAATGAGGTTTTTCTGTATTCTTCCTCAATTCTTTCTAAATTTTCATTAAGAGTTGCTTTCCCTGGGAAGGACCCCTTCCACTTTTAATCTTAATTAGCAGAGAACCCAAACTCCTGCCAAGCCTTGTGCTGCTCCATCACAGAGCTGGAAATGGGTTGGGAATATTTGTGCCACACCAGAGCCATGGATTTTTAATTTTTTTTTACTGCTACAATAATGGTGGAAAGTACCAGAAAATGGGGATTCCAGGAGCAGAAAATGAGGATTCCAGGAGCAGGAAATGGGGATTGGACACCTGGCAGAAGCCAGCCCCGAAGTGGAGCTGCCGATGGCTGATGCAGAGCTCAGCCCCTCTGCAGATATCGAACGTTTTCGGGCTCTTTTCAGGAGCTCTTCCCATTAAAGGCAGACATAAAGGGATGGCAGGCAGAGCTTGCAGCGCGATTCAAAAGGCAGCAGCTCAGTACACGGAGAGTGATTAAAGGGCCAATTAGCATACAAGCGATGTATCTCCTGGCCAGCAAAAAGCAGCCCTGCTCAAAGTGAGCTTTATTGACTCAGCTTTTTCCCAGCTGATTTATTTGGGAGAGAAAATAAGGCACAGCTTTTTTTTTTTCCCGAGCAGATTTACCCTTTTTTATCATGTCTGCCTTACTGAGCATTTCTCTCTGGCTTTGTCCTCTCCAAGCACGAAGTTACAATAACCAGGAACACGCTTTTGTCAGGATAAAAATCCCCCATGTGCCCAGGCAGGAATTGCAGAGGAATCGAAGGCAGCCTGGGCTTTGCCCTGGCTCCTCCTGGGCTGGCCTGGAGAGCAGAGCTGGGTGTGAAAATGCTGTGGAGGAAGAGCAGGTGCCCTGGAAAGGCACCGATGTGAGCAGAGAGAGAGAGAGTGAGGAGTGTTTCCATATCATAAATCCCAGAATCCCAGAATGGTTTGGGTTGGAAGGGACTTTAAATCCCACCCAGTGCCAGCCCTGCCATGGCAGGGACACCTCCCACTGTCCCAGGCTGCTCCCAGCCCCAATGTCCAGCCTGGCCTTGGGCACTGCCAGGGATCCAGGGGCAGCCACAGCTTCTCTGGGCACCCTGTGCCAGTGTATTCCTTTGTCCATCTTTATTTTTGTGCGTTTATCTCCACTGGCCTGAAAATCCAGAGGAAATCACCTCCCATTCTCCCTGTTCTTGTATATTTCTAAAGAAAAAAAAATAAAATTTCTCTTTAAACCTCACATTGTTGAACTGCTGGGTGTTCTCTCACCTCCAGACCTTGCCTGGGACACCGAGCTCATAAAATGTCACCTGCATTGGTCAGAAAAACAACAGCCTAAAAATAGCTCTCAAGCACAGGAAGAAAACAAACGAGGGAGTGCAAACATCTGAGAAAATCAGTTAATCAGAAAGATTATAAACCCAGGGCAATAAAACTATTATTTCCCTAAAACATATCATTAGCTCTAATACTCTGCTGCCCGATTTTATTGAAATTGAGGACGTGACAGGTTTAAAGAATTAGAGACTTTTCTGCTTTGAAGTTAGAGAAAACATGCAGGAGAAGGAGCTGGGCAGGAATTCAGAGAGGGCTCCTTTCCCTCGCCCACCTTCCCAGGGCAGGGTGGTCCTGGCAGCCCCTCCCACAGGGATAACCTTTGGGTAGGGAAGGAAACCTCCTCATGGGACATCTGATAAACCAGGAACAATCAGCTTTTCTGCATTTGAGCCACATAAATAAATTATTGGTTACAGATGGCAGAGAACTGCAGCTCTGTGCCCTCGGTGCCCCCATGACTGCCCAGGGGTTCCTGGCAGGGAACTCCCTCCCTGCAGGGAAATCCGTGTTTCTTACCACGGCAGAGCCAAGTGCAGGCCGGGTGTCCCCGCTGGGATGCCCGGAGTTGCTCTGCCAGGGCTGATCCCGTGTGTGATCCCATGAAATCCCCACGGAGGCAGGCGATGCCCAGCCCTGTTCCCGCACCCCAGGGCAGCCTGGGCACCCTGGCCCTGATCCTTCCTGCAGGATCCACCCCAGAATGTGCTCATCCTGCCACAGAACCTCTCCTGCTTTCCCTGAGGGTGACCAAGCACCAGCACGACCCAACCGTGTCCCATCAGCCCCACAGCTCTGTAAGCAAGGTCAGAGGGAACCCGAAAGGAAATCAGTGCCTGAGAGGAAACAAAGGCACCTTCCACATGCTCCAAACCCAGCAGGACAGGGATTAAAATGCTGAAATGTCCCAAAGCTTGGCTGAGGCTGCTCTGCTGCCCAGCACCCCCAGGTCCTGGTGCCCTGAGCCCAGAGCCCTGCCCAGGCACAGGCAGCACCCTCCTCTCGTGAGCTGCACCCCAAAGGGAGCCCGGGAGCCTCCAGCCCAGGAGAGCTCAGAGAGCAAGGGGTTGTGGGGCAGCTTCCACCTGCAATGAGAGCCAGAGCTGCTCCAGGAACGGGGCATTCCCATGGAATTAAAATGGATTGGCCTCTGACTGTCTTGTCAAGATGGATCTCATCAAGGCTGGATCGTATAAATATTCTAATTAGTGCTCTCCTGCCCCTCTCCTTACAGTCAGGGAGAAAGTTCTGCTTTTCTCAGGAAATTATTCATGATGTTTATTCATGATCCTGCTTTTCTCGGGGAGTTGGACACATCAGGGTGAATTCCAAGCACAGGCATGTGCCGGACAGGAGGGGTGGGAAGAGCTGCAGGGAGGGGTGGGACAGAAGCAGGAGTAGAATTGGTTTGCCAGGACCTTCCCTCCTGTCCTGGGACACCGGGATGCAGCCGGGGGGAGTTCTCAGGCTCAGAGCAGCGATGGCATCGAATCCTGGAATGGTTTGGGTGGGGAGGACTTCAAATGCCACCCAGTGCCACCCCTGCCATGGCAGGGACACCTCCCACTGTGCCAGGCTGCTCCAAGCCCCAGTGTCCAACCTGGCCTTGGGCACTGCCAGGGATCCAGGGGCAGCCACAGCTTCTCTGGGAATTCCAGCCCAGCCCCTCCCCACCCTCCCAGCCAGCAATTCCCAATTCCCAATCCCCCATCCATCCCTGCCCTCTGGCAGTGGAAGCCATTCCCTGTGTCCTGTCCCTCCAGCCCTTGTCCCCAGTCCCTCTCCAGCTCTCCTGGAGCCCCTTCAGGCCCTGCAAGGGGCTCTGAGCTCTCCCTGGAGCCTTCTCCTCTCCAGGGGAACATTCCCAGCTCTCCCAGCCTGGCTCCAGACCTTGGAACACCTCCATGGTCTCCTCTGGAGGTCTCTCCTTTGAAGCCAGTTTTATACAGGAATTCAGGGTTAAAGACACTTGACCTTTTTAGTTCATCCAAGGGAAAAGTAGGAGCCAATTTCTCTGTGTTCTTTAGAGCCATCATGGGCAGGCGATTCTGATACTTTAATTTAGCAAAAAAAGTCATAATGAGAAGCAAAGGTTTTTAAGGTGAAACTAAACAAACCTGGAGTAGGAATAAAGTTAATTAAGCAGGGAAGGCACTAACCTAATGTGGAACAGCTTCTCTATCATTTGAAGACTTAATTAAACGATTGTCCTTGAAGAAGTGTCCTACTGGGAGCTTGCGGCTGTCCTGGGAGGGAGCAGGGACCAAGGACAGCTCTCCCACAGTGCTGCCCACGTTTGGCAGGGCCCTGCACTGGGATTGGGATTGGGAATGGGGCTCAGCTTCCCCAAAACAAAGCTCCCTGTGCTTCTTTCTGGGTGACAAGGACAAGTCCAGACTAAGATTTTCCAGATGTTCAGAGACTGATCTGCAACTCCAGCCTGGAGCAAAGGAGGCTCAGGGGGCCCTTGTGGCTCTGCACAAGTCCCTGACAGGAGGGGGCAGCCGGGGGGGTCGGGCTCTGCTCCCAGGGCACAGGGACAGGAGGAGAGGGAACGGCCTCAGGCTGGGCCAGGGGAGGCTCAGGGTGGACATCAGCAGGAATTTCCCCATGGAAAGGGTGCTCAGGCCTTGGCAGGGGCTGCCCAGGGAGGTTTGGAGTGCCCATCCCTGGAGGTGTCTGAGGAATTCCTGGAGGTGGCACTCAGAGCTCTGGGCTGGGACAAGGTGGGCATTGAGCACAGCTGGGACTCGATGGTCCTGGAGGGTTTTTATGATGTGAAATCAGTGATTCTGAGATTCCAGGTCCTTGCACCAAAGCCCCTTTTAAAACCGGGTGTTGCCCATCCAAACCCTTGTCCTGGCATTCCTGCATGGAGCTGCATCCAGATTAATTTTAGCAACCCCTGGGCCCTGGGCTGCTCCGTGCCCTGGTGAAGGTCAGGGCATCCACCTTATCCAGATTCCAGCTTTTCCTGGGCTCTGGGCAGCAGGGAGATGACAGGGAGGCAGCAGGATATTCCCTGCAGGCATCTCCTCCATCCTCAGCACAGGCAGAACTGCATCCCACACTCATTTTGCCACGATCTAAAAACTGCCAGGTACACAGAACTCTCCCACAGCCAGTGGTCACCCAGGCTTCCCAAAATAGCCCAAATGTGGAACAGCGAGAGCTCCCAAAAGCAGAAATGTTGCAGGAATGTACCTGAGAACAGAATCACCTGACAGGCTTTCTCTTACACAGGAGCCCTTCCAGACACGATGTGCATTATGTGGAAGAAAAGGAAGAACAAGGAGCCATAAATCAGCCAGGGAAAGCCCCCCTTGTCAGCAGTGGAGGGTGCTCCCTCCTGCCAGCCCTCCTTCGTGCCCTCAGGGCTCCTGAGCATTCCCTCAGCCATCCAGGAGCGGTTAAGGCCCCTCTATAACGAGAAAAACAATTCTAGGACAGGGTGCCCAGAGCAGCTGTGGCTGCCCCTGGATCCCTGGCAGTGCCCAAGGCCAGGTTGGACATTGGGGCTTGGAGCAGCCTGGGACAGTGGGAGGTGTCCCTGCCATGGCAGGGGTGGCACTGGGTGGGATTTAAGGTCCCTTCCCACCCAAACCCGTCTGGGGTTCTGGGATTCACACTCCACCAGGAGCTTTGTTTGCTTCCTGCTCAAAACCAGCCTCCCCCCCCTGCTCTCCCTCCTCTATTATTCCAAGGCTGTTTTTCCCTCAGTCCTGCCCGTGCTGCGTCACCAGGACAGCTCAGCTCTTGCTCACAGCCTCTCCCAGGATGCTCTGACTGTTCCTTCTCCATCCCTCGCCCCTTCCCCAGCCTCCCTTCCAGCCCCCGGTGGACTGTGCCGGGTTTTGGGGATGTTTTCTGCGTCCCTCACCAGCCGGGATTTGTGCAGGCGCCTCAGCACAGCCCAACTCCCTCCTCATTACTGCGGCTCCGGCGCTCTCAGATCCTGAAGGAGCTGCACTGGGGCTGGCAAGAATCAAAAAATGCCACGGAAGAAACTCTCGGGAGGACGCTGAGAAAACTTCAGCCCAAACAGGGCTCTGATCAAAGCAGGAAAATTTGAAAGTATTTGACATCCAGGAACTCCCCTTTTATGCTGCTGGCAGGTGAGAGCTGCCTGCTCAGGCTGAAGAATGCCTTTGCAAAACACGTTTTCCAGCATTTATAGCTACTCACTCCGGAAAGAGTTCCGTGAAGAAGCCCCTCCTCGGCAAACAGAACCCGCAGAAGTAGGGCACAGAGAGGAGGAGTGGCTGGAGGTGCCCCCCAGGGTCACAGCCCATATTCCTGACTTTATTTATAGATGTCCCAAATAGCAAACGGGATTGGGCTCCGTTTGTTCTTCCCGGCAGCGGGGGAGGCGCGGGCAGGGGAGGAGCAGGGAAGTTCGGCTCTCCCGGGTGCCGGGATCACACACAGCGCTAATTAATCTCAGATTCGGCTGTGGAAATGACTTCCCACTCGGCTTGTAGGGTTCCTCCAGGAGCTGTTCCGAGCCCTGTTCCCTGTCCCAGCTCCACGGTCCAGTGGTGATCAGTGTCACTGGGCCACCAGCACAGCCTTGAACCCAGCTCACTTTGGGGCCTGACTCAAGCCAAAATTATCCCTATTCCATATCTGGTTTTGTGGCTGTGCTGTGCAATGACTCAAGCTAAGGCTTTGTTGGGAAAAATTTCCTCTAAAATAAAAGTTTGTCAATAAAAAGCTCTTTCTCAGCGGCCTCCCACAGCGCCCGCCTCCGAGAGATCCATCAGGAAACGCTGCCTTTGTGGGCTTGCCAAAGGGCTTTCCTCTAATAAAAAGTGAACTTATTGACAAGCTTTCCTGGCTGTTCTTTCCCAAGCTTTTGTAAAGATATAATTGTCAAGATGATATAGATTTATTTGGCGTCCTGGCTAGGCCTGAGAAATTACAGCTGTACCTTCCTGTCAAACTCACGCCTTCAGCCGAATTGCGCTGAAATTGTGCACCAGTGCTCCCATGGAAAACTGCAGGGGACAGCACTTCCAGGGCCTTGGCACTAAGAGGGAAAAGAAAGAAAGAAAGAAAGAAAGAAAGAAAGAAAGAAAGAAAGAAAGAAAGAAAGAAAGAAAGAAAGAAAGAAAGAAAGAAAGAAAGAAAGAAAGAAAGAAAGAAAGAAAGAAAGAAAGAAAGGAAAATACAATGTTATATTTAAAGTCAGAAAGGAGAAAAGAAAAACCCCTCTTTTCCTTGGATGGCCAGGCCTCATTAATCAGCCTCTGGTGGGAAAACCCTGGGAGCAGACTGCCCAAAAAAACTGTGGATATCCCATCCCTCGAAGGGTCCAGGTTGGACACTGGGGCTGGGAGCAGCCTGGGACAGTGGGAGGTGTCCCTGCCATGGCAGGGGTGGCACTGGGTGGGATTTGAGGTCCCTCCTATTCCAAACCATTCTGGGATTTATGGGCTCTGTGAGGTTTGGATCTTTTGGATTATTTTTCTTTGTCCATGCCCAAGGAATGGGGTTACTCAGGCTATAAACGTGCACGTTGTAAAGGACATGAATATTCAAAAAGAACAAGTCCTAAACCTCCTTCTCTGCCTAAAGCCAGAGCTTGGATCCCCCTGGGTCAGAAGTCCCACAGTGAGCAGGGTGTCAAATGAGGCCCAAAACATCTCCTTCCTTTCCACATCCATCCACGTTCTTGTTAGTGAAATATGCCTGGAATCCTCATCTCCACCCAGAAATATCCTTATTTCTAATTCTTTTTGGTGCCAACTCATTCCAGCTGCCCCTGCAGCCCTGGGACCACTGTGAGCCCTCCAGACCTGGTGGGTCCTGTGAATATTTAATCCTGGAGAAAAGAGTGACTGAGCCAACCCCTGCCAGGTTTTAGACTGTGGAATTCTGCCACGGAGTTTCAGCCTTGGCACCTGATCCAGCAAAATCCCAAGGACCTGTGTGCTGGATGGAATCAGCATATTCCAGCTGAGGAATCCTCCCCCACTCACAAATCCAACCAAAGAGGTGAAGTTGGGCTGAAACCCCCCCAGATCCCAGATCCCATCCTGCAGCCGCATCCCTGTCACTGTCAGGATTTGCACATGAAAGCCCAATTGGTTTGGGATTACCCTGGGAACCTTGCCAAGAGCTGCCCCTGCACACGGCAGAGAACTTTTGTCTGCTCCGCTTCTGCCTGAACTTGAGCAGCCTGGAGTTCAGACACTTGCAGTGATTCCAGAAAAATTAAGTGGGGAAGAAGTAACTCTGTCCTTTACCTCCCTTGCTCTTCAGACGATTTTCCTTTCATTTTTTAAAGCACTACCCAAGGCTGTTCTCTGCAAACTTGATCATTCTGTGCAAAACCTACTTAAAATTCTCTGCTGTTCCTGAGGAATGGTGCAACACATGGGAGCCTGGGAATTTTAAGTATCCTTGGTGTTTGTTGTTACCAGGAGTGTGCAGCAATTCCAGTCCCTGCAGCAGGGAAGTCTCGGCTGCTCCTTTTGCCCAGACCTGCTCCGTTCCTTGCTCCGCTATTGGAAGTTCCAGCATGTGGATTGTGACCTTGCTGGCTGCTCCAGAGAGGCCTAGGCCACTGCTGGAATGCTCCACACACTATTCAAAATAACTGTGGCTTTAATAAAGTTTTGTGGATCCAGATGCAGCTTGGTTGGGAAGTCCATGAACCACCTCACTCGGGGTGGGGGACGAAGGTGAAGTGGGCAAGATAAATCACAATATTAGAATTATATCAATTCAGGTTGTTGACGTGACTATCTCCTCGAGAGATGTTTAGTGAGACAGGCTTTAGATATTTTTTATTATTATTATTTTATTTATTTTATATAAGACTTGTCCCTTATAGATATTTTTATTATTATTTTAGATAATTTTTATTTTTTAGAATTTTTTAATTATTATTTTATTTATTTTATATAAGACTTGTCCCTTATAGATATTTTTATTATTATTTTAGATAATTTTTATTTTTTAGAATTTTTTAATTATTATTTTATTTATTTTATATAAGACCTGTCCCTTAGAGACAAACTGGAGAGATCCAGACAGGATGGGGAAGGTGCTCCCTCACTCTGGCACTGGTGAGGCCCCTTGTGGGCACTGCTCCTGTTTTTTCTGTGATTCCATGGATCCTCCAACTACACATCCCTGAGCCCCAAGTTTCCCAAATGACCCTTCCCAAGCGAGGGGGATAAATCAGACACAGGCTGTGAAATGAACACCAATTTCTTACAGACTGATCCTCATCTCAAGCAGTAAAACAGCAAAAGGGTTTTCCCTCTCTGCATAAAAGAACATTTAAAATACATTAAATACAGATTTTTCAGAAAACAGGAATAGTTGGGATATTGGGAAGGAGTTCTTCCCCGTGAGGGAGGTGAGGCCCTGGCACAGGGTGCCCAGAGAAGCTGTGGCTGCCCCAGGATCCCTGGCAGTGCCCAAGGCCAGGCTGGACACTGGGGCTGGGAGCAGCCTGGGACAGTGGGAGGTGTCCCTGCCATGGCAGGGTGGGATGGGATAGGATTTGAGGTCCCGTCCCATCCCAGCCATTCCGGGACTCTGGGATATTGCCCAGCATTCCCTATAGCAGGGCACTGCGTTTCTGGAAAGCTCTGGAGAATTTTACTGAGGATTAGTGGAGTGAAACTCTGAGCCAAGAAACTTCTCCAGCCTCCTAATTGAAGTATTCCCATTAATCTGAGCCACGTGGATGTGGAATCTCCCACCCTGTGTCACTGCCGGCTGCAGCCGGGGCTGTCCCAGGCTGAGCGATGTCCCTGCAGCAGGGAATGGGCTGAGATGGGGCATTTATCAGCTGAAATTAATCCTTTCTAGGTGAAAACGCCTCTGCCTCCCAATTAGGCTGCTGTGAGGGATGGCAGCAAAGGAAAATTGCTCACCTTAATTAGTCCCTGAGCGGAGCTGTGGCAGAGCCGTCTGTCACCGGCTGCCGGGGCACAGCCGTGGGCACGACCCGGGGATCCGCAGGGAACTCCTGCTCCTGTCCCTCCCGAGGGCATCCCCGGGGCTCGGGCTCTCCCTGGGCGCTGGGAGCATCCCACTGGGCAGAGGGAGCCACCAGCCCATCCTCCCCTCGCTCAGGATCCCAAACCAGAGACGGGAACCGAGGAACAAATGTGAGGTGGGTTCTGTAGGAGCCGTCCCACTTCTGCTGCTCCTCGGGCAGCACAGGCCTCAAAGTCACCGTTCCTCGGAGGGAAAAAGCTTCGAGGAAAGCTTCAATGGAAAAACCCTTTCCCATTCTGTTACCACCACACCTTACAGGTGTTACAGGGTTTGAATCAGGCTTTCAGCACCTCACATTATCTAAAGCACAGAGTAAGCCCTGTTTAACAGCCCAGCCTAAAGACTGAGTCCAGCTGACTGCTAAATTACCCCTTTCCTTCACATCCAGACCCCCATCCCTCCCTCTCCAGCACTCCCAAACACTTTCAGTGCTGTCTCAGATTCTGTGGGATTTAAAAAAGCAACTGCAAGTCCTGCTGGCCAGAGATAAACCCAGGTACTCCTTTTCAACTCAAACTGCAGTAAGTGCATCGTCAGATCGATGCCCATGGATCTCTCAAAACCCAAGGAATGGCATTTTAGCCCCACTGTTCTGGAGACGATTAAAAGGCAGGTGCAGCACCCTTGTCTTTGTGGCTCCCCAGACTGTCTCATGCCCCAATTCCAATTAGCCTGAGCTCATTAAACAGGAAGCAAGTTTGTTGTCACCTTGCCTCAAACAGCTCGAACATTCCTAATTGGGAAAAAGCCTCCAGTAGCTTCCACTTCATTTTTAGACCAAAATGAAACCATTCCTCACTGCTGCCTCCCTAATTCCCGTGTCAGCTGTGCAAGGGGAGCTCGTTGCTCACTCCCAGCTGGGTGGGAGCCCCTTCAAGGTGCAGTTCAATCCCCTGAGTAACAAATGTGCCAAAAGGCTCCCTGCAGCCCCTGCCCTGCCCACTGCTTCCATGGGATAAAGCAAGCACTCGGAAAATGCCCCTCTGTGGCAGAGCAGTGCCCCAGGGTGGTTCTGCAGTGCCTTGGAGAGGGCTGGGAGCTGCAGCTGGGAATCTCTGCATGGCCAGGAACAATGCTCTGCACCCAACACTGTCCATGTTCTCCGCTGAGGTGCAGCTCTCAGGGCTCTCCCAGTTCCTCCCACGAAAGGTGTTGTGGGCAGCAGCTCTGGGCTGGCTGGGCCTGAGGAAAGTTCTCAATCTCAGGAGCTGCTGCAGCCTCACCAACACCTCATTAGCAGGAGGCTGATCAATCACCATCTGATCAATCCAGTTATCAGCAGCGATTTGAGAAACCCCTCAGGAGGTGTTTGCACTCCCAGAGGGCCCCAGGGAGGAGGGAGGGTCAGGCAGGGGAGGCGGGGGAGGATCAGTCTCTCCATCCTTCCCTGGTAGGGAGCTCTGGGACATCGCCTGAACCTCAGATCCAGCTTTAAAATTTGGAGAGACTCGAGGAATCAGCCCAAATACAGCTGGATAATGACAGAGTGGAGAAATTGTATTTTGCTTCCCTACAGCTGCTTTCCAAACCCAGCTGCTTTGAATTTCAGGTAGGAAAAGGCTCGTTTTCAAATAAAAATGTGACCTTTTCTTGTGAATAATTCCAGGCGGAAATCCCTGTGCCCCAGCCAGAGCCAGAGCAGGGGATCAGAGACCCTGCAATTGAGTTGTTTTTACCTGGAGTGAGTGGCTGATGCATTGCTGCTGATGTCATGTGTCAGAAACCCTCCAGAACTGTAACAATATGACTTAAATTCACTATAATTTAAACCCTTTCCACTCTTGGTCCCTGTATTTGAGGCAGGGGCTGCAGGCAGCAATAGAAATATCCCTGGAGCCAGCAGGGACACGGAGCCCACCCTGCTCAGAGGACGCGGAGAACAAACTTGACCAGGAGCTCTCCCATCCTCACCCAAAGAGAGGCAATCATCCCATCTCCTCCCCCACAATGTGGTGAAATTAATAAGGACGGAATTCCATTGCTGAATCCCGGCCATAACGGCCCGAACCACACGCGGGAGGCAATTACAGAACTGTGCACTCCGCGATTCCCGTTCGGCTCGGCCCCGGGTGACCCGTCTCCAATTAGCGGCAGCGGGAGGAGGAGGAGGCAGCGGGGGTGCTGTGAGCCCGGGGCTCGCTGCCCGCACAGCTTCCCGAGGGGCTCCCCCGCTCTCCTCCCTCCTTCCCTGCTTGACTGGAACGCGGCCCCAGCCCAGCCCCAGCCCGGCAGCCCCGCTCCGGGGGTGGGGAGGGTCCGGCCGCTTCCAGAGCCTGGCCCAGCACAGGGGGGCTGCTGCCCACCAGGAAGGGGTGAGGGGACGGGGGTGACCCCCCTGGGCCCCACAGGTGCTCACTGTGCCCACCTGGGGCTGTCCCTGCTGCCCTTATCAGTTGGAAGTTCGTCACTCGGAGGGTGGGCAGGGAGGGCACAGGGTGCCCAGAGCAGCTGTGGCTGCCCCTGGATCCCTGGCAGTGCCCAAGACCAGGTTGGACATTGGGGCTGGGAGCAGCCTGGGACAGTGGGAGGTGTCCCTGCCATGGCAGGGCTGGCACTGGGTGGGATTTCAGGTCCCTTCCCACCCAACCCATTCTGTTCTCTGAATCTGAGGTCCTTGCTCAGCCCTGGGGCTGCTGGGGATGCCACCTTTCCCTGGGACAGTCAGGGCACTCCTGGGACTCCAGACCCAGGGCCTGGCACTGTCCCAGCTGAGAGGCCCTGGTGCTGGCAGGGGAGCCCTGGCCCCGCGCTCCGGGGTCCCCTCAGCCCCGGGGACACCGTGGGTGTCACTGAGCGAGAGCCGCAGCAAAGTCCTGGATGCTGCAGCTGCTCTGCTCTCCCTGAACCCCTCCTGGCTCCTGCCCCCACCTTGGGCACGCCTGCCCCTAAAAGTTCCCGGTGCCCTCCCATCCCACAGCGAGGACCTGTCCTCCCTGGCTCACCGCCCTCACCCACAGGGCCATGGGACAGCCTGGTTTGGAAGGAGCCCACCAGGAGCACTGAACTCCAACTCCTGCACAGGAACACCCCAAACTCAGCCTCCCAAACCCCTCTCCAGCTGCCTCCAGGGGTTTCAGACTCGGCAAGAGCCCCCAGGCTGACCCAGGGGTGATTCCCAGAGCTGGGTCCATTTGGGGAGCACTCCCACACCAGGAGAGGAGGGCAGAGCCTGACCCTACCATCCTGGGGGTCCTCTGGGCCATGAGGAGACATCACAGACCAAGGAGAAGGGAAGGCCCATTCTCCCCACCACGGACAGACACACGGAGAAATTCCCCAGCTTTCCAAGCCCCCAGGTCCCAGCTATTGCTGGAGCTGCAGGACAAACATTTCTCCCTGCAGAAGGTCAATGTCTGGGCCCAGCACAGGCTCCCAGCTGCTCACACTGATAAGGGTTTGAGGGCAGAGCAGCAGGAGCTGCAGCCAGCTAATTAAACCATTTTAGCTGCAGGCTTTGATGGCTCTGCCTCTCCCCTGCCTGACAAAACTTCCATCAGCCAGAAGCCAGCCCAGGCCAGCTGCACCCCGAATCGTGATCCTGGGGGCTGTAACCCTCTGAAATACTTAGATCCTGAGTTGATAAAAGCCAATGTTTCCTTCATTCCTTGCCAGGTTTTGGGGTGGATCATAAAGTGGAATATTTCACACCAGCCCAGCTGCCTTTGCCTCCACAACTTGGGTATTTCATGTCAGTGGTGCATGGACAGCAGTTACCACAAGTGAATTTGCCTTTTCCCCTGCCCTGTGTGCTGCTTCCAGCTGAAGTCAGACAAAGCATTTCCAGCTCAGCACAGGAAATGTGCTCAGCAAAGATAAAAATACTCCAGTTCTCCTGTTATGCACTTGGTGTTGTCCCAGCCATGGCTCCATTCCCACAGCAACAGAGGAGGAGTTTGCACCAGGCTCGGGTGTTCCCCAGAGGTTCTGGAAGACCTCAGGTGAAAACAGAACCCCAGAATTGTTGGGGTTGGAAAGGACCTTAAATTCCATCCCATTCTCACCCCTGCCATGGCAGGGACACCTCCCACTGTCCCAGGCTGCTCC
>VZTJ01002646.1:24174-34863 GCA_013397795.1 Orthonyx spaldingii | reverse complement strand
CCCCCCCCAGGGACACCAGGGCACAAACCCGGCCTTGCTCCCACTCCCCTTAATTATTAATAAAGTTTCATTCTCTAAAACTTCCACAAAGGTTCTACCCATTCTCAGCCTTGTCTGAGGATTTCTCGCTGCACACACTAAGTATAACCTGTCCCAGAGACGTGGAAGCCACGCAGAACTCTGGCAGCACATTTCAGCTTTCAGAGCCTGGTGCGGATGCGGGCTGTGCTCACTGTGGTGGCTCTGCTCTCTCACACGATCTCTTTAAAATCCAGAAGGGGTCCCACTTTAATTTACAGACATTTAATGACAATATTACTTTGGAAATGAGAGTTAACTTCTGGATGGTGTGAATTCCTTCATCTGATGAGGGGAAGTGTGCCTGCAATGACAATCATTTAATAGAGCCATGTGGGTAAATATCCAAGAATTTGTAACACGTTATTGATGCTGTGCTCACAAAACAATTATCTTTTTATTTTATATCTCATCTGAATTTTCAGTGCACTTCACCTGCATGGCTTGGTGCAACAGTGAACCAAAGCATTTGCAGTTTTGCCATTCCTCATTTAACTGAGGAGCTTTATTCCAGTTCTGAGCACCACAAAAAGGGGGGGCAGAGCACTCAGAGGGGCTGAGCCCAGCCCTGACCTCAGGTCACAGCTTTGGTAATAATTCCCTGGTGGAATTCCCAGAGCAGAGATTCCTGGGCTGCCCACACAAAGATATCCATCCATGTCCATCCCGAGGATCAGTTCTGGGATATTTCCATGTTCAGCCCACACACCTCCCCTGTCACTCCAGTCACATCTGTCCTTCCTTCCCTCATCGCACTCAGTGTGATGCAGCTTCCCAGGTCTCCATCCCTCAAAATATGAGATTTTTGGCTGCTCCAGAGGTACTTTTCCATCAGGCTGTTTAAATATCCATATTTTGCACGTAAGTGTCTCTTCTGGTCTGATCCATATCCATCTGACCCGGCCCCAGTTTTATTTCTGGTTTTATCCAAGTAAATCCCAGCTCTTTCCCTCCAGCCCAGACAGCCCAGGAGCAGTCAGAACCAAGGCATCACCCAAACCCGAGGGATTCACCTTCAAATGTTTTCCCACCCTTCCAGAGAGCAGAAATTTAAGGAATTCCCATCCAACCATAAGCATGGAGAACTCTCCCTGAGCTTACAGAATCCAGGGAATGCACACTTGGATTCAGGACCTGCCCATCCACAGCTTCATTTCCAGACAGCAAAGGTGTGCAAGGGTCAATCAATTCTTCATGGGATTCCAGAGTGGTTTGAGTTGGAAGGGACTTCACAGCTCCTCCAGTTCCACCCCCTGCCATGGACAGGAACACCTTCCTCTATCCCAGACTGTTCAGCCTTTTTTCCTTAACTCCTCCTCCCTGGTTTCACAGCTGCCCTCTGGCCAAACTCCTCCTGCCGGACTGGGACACCTCGGGGCTCCTCCCACATCCCACTCCTTTGGCCCAGTCCTTGGGAAAGATGGGAAGTGCAGGAGCAGCCCCTACAGAGCTTCCACTTCCCCCAAATATTTGCTGTTCCAGGGAAAATCCCTGTGCCCGGAGACAACGGAGAATAAAATATATTTAAATGAAATCCAAAGGTTTGAGCGAGTTTATTTTTAGCAAAGCCAGCTGGGGTTTGAAATTTTGCTTCCAAGGGAAATCCTGCAAAAAGCAAGGCATGAGCAGAGGAATAGAAATCAGAAAGGAAAGTTTTACTTTAGAATATTCCTGCAAGAAAAATAATTTGAGGGGAAAAAGTGGAGGATATCAAAACACCAGGAACGGTTCCAATTTCCATGTTGCTTCCACTTATACACCCAAAGCATATTTAATAATGAAATGTTCCCGTGTAATGAAATCAAACAGCCCATTGGAACAGAATAAATGGCCTGGATGAAGACACGACATGGAAAAGTTTTTAAAAGATAATGTTAGGCATTCCCCTTGCAACCCCCAAAGTCTAGCTGCTGGTTTTATGGATAACCCCCCTGCTCCCGCTGTCAGCTCCCGAGGCTGCAGAGCTGTGACAGCAGCGAGCTCAAAGCATTCACTGAACAAAAGCAAAGCACTAACAGAAATATTTTCTTTCCAGAACCTTCAGATCTATAGAATTGCCCAGAGATTTTCAGGGTTTGGACATTCCTGGCCTGGCACAGGTAAAGCCCAGCACAAATCAGGAGAAATGCAATGTGTGTAACCAAAGGCTCTCTCAGCCAAGGAGATTATTTTTATTTTATTCTTGAGCAATCAAATCCAAACACCTGTGATCATTACCACTTCTCCTTTGTTTCTTGGGCTTAATTTTCCTTTCTTTGGAAGAGAATTATTTCCAAGGCATCCAAATTGCTGCTGTAACCCAGGTAGGCTCTGCCAGGAGAGGAGCTCCAGGGGCCCTTCCTGCTCCATTTGCATCCCCCCAGAGCAGCCAGGAGTCTGTTCAGGGCCGCCCACTCCTTCAGGGAGGGGAAGGAAAAACCTTCAGGCTGGCAATACTCGTTTGAAAGCCTTCTTCAAGAGCCAGTGACCTAAATAGAGCTAAATTTCCTGGATTTATCCCGACGCTGCTGCTCCCCAGAGATGTGAGAGCAGAGATTCCGTCCTGCTGTCCTTGGGATAACGGGAGGGACCTCTGGATGGGAGTTCACAGATGGGGACTGAAGAGATGCACAGAGACAAAACTATCTTTTAGGAGTCTTTAAAAGATTAATTACTGCTCTTCCATTAGCCAATACATCTGAAAAGCATTTTGGGAACGCTAAGGGGACTTTTCCTGCTGCTGTTCCAAACGCTGTGGGAAGGGACAGCCCCAATCCCACAGCACTGCTCTCTCTGCCCTGCCCTGCCCCCGGGAGCAGGGCTGGAACCGCTCCTGGAACCAGCTGGAGCCCGGGCCCTCCTCATTTTCTTTTTTTGGAAGGAAAAGGAGCCAGGGGAAATCCAGGCTGCAGCTGTGAGAGCTCCCGGAGGTGCAGCTGCCGGGATGAGCTCCGACGGCCGCGGCCGGAGCCGCCCGGCTGAGCGGGGCTGATCCTGCGACTCCTGCCACAGCTCCTTCGGTGACATCCATCGCATTCCTTCCCGACACATCAGCTCCTTCCTCAGCACTTGGGCTGCGTCTGCATCGCCTCCCGCCGGGACAGCTCCCCGGGACGGCCGGGACGGCAATTAACGGGTTAATGAACGTGCAAAATCACGGAGATTTAATTGCTGGAAACGCAGGAAACCATAACAGCACCAGTAGGCAACTGCAAACCACCAGCCACCCAAAAAGGGATAAAAACAACCAAACTTCTCTCTTTTATCCCCCAGCTCACATGGAGAAATCTGCAGGTTTTAATTGTGGGATAACACAGGGGCTGCTTCCTCTGAGCTCCATGTCCTGCATCCTGAGCTTTATTAGGAGGGAATTCTCCAGGTAAAATGAGGCAAGAGCCCCTTGCAGGGCCTAAAGGGGCTCCAGGAGAGCTGGAGAGGGACTGGGGACAAGGGCTGGAGGGACAGGACACAGGGAATGGCTTCCCACTGCCAGAGGGCAGGGATGGATGGGAGATTGGGAATTGCTGGCTGGGAGGGTGGGGAGGGGCTGGGCTGGAATTCCCAGAGCAGCTGTGGCTGCCCCTGGATCCCTGGCAGTGTCCAAGGCCAGGCTGGACACTGGGGCTGGGAGCAGCCTGGGACAGTGGGAGGTGTCCCTGCCATGGCAGGGGTGGCACTGGGTGGGATTTGAGGTCCCTTCCAACCCAAACCATTCCAGGTTTCCCTGTCAGATCCCACTGCAGAGCCAGGCTGTGCCCAGCCCTCCTGCCGGGTATTTCCCTGGAATGGTGCTGCCCTCCTTCACCAGACAAGTGCAGAAGAAGCCGAGGGAAAAGGCTGCACCAATTTCCCAGCTGTGACCACAGAGCAGCCAGGGCTGGGAAGGAGCAGCCCCAGCCCCAACACTCCCGACCCAGCTCCGACTCCTCCCCAGGAAAGCAGGGACAGCTCGGCAGGACAGGACACTTCTCCTGCCTTTCCTTCTCCCTGCGATGCCCAGTGCCAATAAAACATTTTATCTGCTCCCTCCTGTGATTTCCACCAGGGAAACTCCACGGTGGGAATCAGCTCAGCCAAAAGAGCCGCAGCTATTTCGTCCATCCCTCCCTCAATTACCGACCTAATTAACAGCAGTGCCATTCACCAGGCGGCCCAGTTGAGCCAGTGATCCCTAAAACCCCCTAAAACCTCCGAACAAAACACAGATTTACATCCTAAGAGGGCTTTTCTTTATCCTTCAGGGCGCTGAAGGCCTGGACATCTCTTCTGTCATGAAAGGGCTCAAAGAACAGCATCAGAGTCAATCCATCTCTCCTGAAAATCAGGATATGCAAATCCTGGAAAAACCTCTGGCTGCTGCAGCCCTTCCCCATCCGGTGTTCCCTGACCATTTTCTGCATTTTCTCCTGGAGAATCCCCTGCAAGCCAAGGGTTAACGGATATTCACATCTATTTAAGCTCTAGTGTCAGAGGAGAAGGAAATTCAGGATATATGAAAGGGATTGAGGATAACTCTGTTGTTCCTGCATTATTTACTGCCCCGTGGTGTGTCAGGCAGCAGAGACGGCATCCAAAGCTCTGGGAGGAAACAAAAGGAAAAGTCTCCCTGTTGATGGCAATTCCAGAAATAATTGGCACCTTCTCCCAGATCCTGACTGCTCCTAATGGAGGTAAATGGTGCTGGAACAAGGCTGGGAAATAGGGATTTAAAGATGAGGCTTTTGCAACCTGTGTTTGCTTTTACAGAGCAGTCGCCTGCTCTGCCATATTCCTGATGTAAAATCCCAGCCTGGGTTGAAATTCTCCACATGGAACTGCCCTCTGTGAGGTTCTTTAGGAAGAAATTGGGTTTTCCTTACCCACACGTTTATAAGTTTTCAATGAAGCCCCTTGGAATACAAGAATTTGCTGACAGAGGGTTTTAAATGGAATTACATGGAATCACTGGGGTTGGAAAAGATCTCCAAGGTCAACCAGTCCACGCTCTGCCCGATCCCCACCTTGTCCCCAGCCCCAAGCACCGAGTGCCACTTTCAGTCTTTCCTTGGACACTTCCAGGGATGGGGACTTCACTGAAGGCTCTTGAAATTCCAAGAGGAAACTGCTCCCATGATTTGCATGGCATTTTGAGCATCCTTAGTCACTGGGAGCAGTGATTCCCAAAAACCTGAGGTCCCAGAGGCTCTGAGAAGGCTCCAGGTGTCCCTGCATTGGAACGGGGAGGTGGAAAAGGCTGGGAGTGCCACAAGTGGAGTGGCTCCTGCACGGCACCAGGACTGGCAGCAAAGCACCAGCGAGAACGAGTTAAAGCTTTCCTGCCGCCGCGGGAAATAAATCGTAAAGGAAATGCTCCCACATCTGGTTCTGCCTCACCCGAGGGACTCGCGGCAGGTGAGGACGGCAGGGAGGAGTGAGGGGCTGCTCCTGCCTCTGCCACCACCACATCCCGGTGCCTTGGGAGTTTGTGCCTCTGCTCGTGCGTGACCCAGAGCAAGGACACCCAGCCCGGGCCCTGCGGCTCAGACTCCGGGGACAGAGCTGTGCCTGTCCCCGCAGCAGCGCTGGCACCCCGCGCACGCTCCCTGCCCTGCGAGGAGCCAGCCCCAGCTCTGCCGTCTCCCGTCGGGGCTGTGCCCAGGGACCGAGCTCCAGCCCATTGAACCCGCACCACGCCCGCAGGAGACTGCAGCAGGGCTGGCCAGCGGCTCTGAGCTCTCTGCTGCTCGAACTCCTCAGTTAGGAACTGGCTGCTGCTTAAAACGCTCAATATGTTATCGAGGCTCAGTGGGTTCTAGAAAATCCCAAAATATGGGAGCCCAGGGAAGTGCTGAAGGTCTGCAACTGTTCCCAGCGAACAGCGAAATCCTGAATTTAACAATCATTCCCCAGCACTCACCCAGCAGCTGCAAAACACAAACTAAATGTAGAACCAGCTGCAGTCTCACCCAGTAAATCACAGAGCATTTATTGGTGTGCTCCGTTTACCAGTGGATGTGGCACCTGGGGACTCGGGGCAGGGCTGGGGATGGTTGGACTCTGCAGCCTGAGGGGACCCTCAAGCCACACCCTGGAAATGTCCCCAGGGACCACCCAGGGCAGGGTGGGACCCTCAGCTCAAAGCACTCCACAAAGCTCAGCTTTGGGCAGCTCATCCCTCTGCAGCCCCAGCAGAGCTCCCGGGAGGACCAGAGCCAGGTTTAATTTGTTGGAGGTCATCAAGGCTTTGAGAATGAAGCTACAAATCCCTTTAAAAGTAGAATTAAAACCAATTGAGCCTCACCTCGCTGATAAACTCCGACCCAAGCAAGAGCTGGAGTTAATTATTCTTTTAAAGGCAGATTTTTCTGCACACACTTGGAATTATCTCTGCCATCCCCACACAAATCTCTGATAACGTTAATGAACTCCAGGATCTGGCTGTGGGATCTCCTGGCTGCATCTGAATGCTCGTGGTGGGGAAAACTCCTCAGCAGTGGTAAAGGAGGAGCCTCGTGGGTGTCTGAGTGCCACCACCAAAGTGTGGCAGCAGCTTCCAGGGAGAAGGTTAAAACTGATGCAGCCTGAAATGCAAAGCAGCCTTCACGTAACTGCTGAACTGTAAATTGGTGCAGTGGTTTAAGGTGAATTCTACAGAAATCTGGGGAATGGATGTTTCCCTAATGGGTGATTCCTAGAATTTTTAAGGTTGGAAAAGACCTCTGAGGTCACCAGGTCCAACTGTCAGCCCACCCCCACCACGGTCACCACTGCCCCGTGTCCTCAGGAGCCACACCCACAGTTTTTTGAACATTTCCAGGAATGGGAACTCCTTGTGCCAGGGCTGGACAATATTTTCCACAAAGAAATTCTTCCTAATATTCAATATCATTGAACCATGGGAATGGTTTGGGTTGGGAGGGACCTTGAATCCCACCCAGTGCCAGCCCTGCCATGGCAGGGACACCTCCCACTGTCCCAGGCTGCTCCCAGCCCCAGTGTCCAACCTGGCCTTGGGCACTGCCAGGGATCCAGGGGCAGCCACAGCTTCTCTGGGCATCCTGTGGACTAAAGTGGATAAAACTTTTGCTAAATCTATCTCTGAAGAGTTCTTACTTAAAGGTGGAGTTTTGGAAAGACCTGAGGTGATAAAAAAGCTTTCCACAAATTCCAGGAAGGAAAAAATTTTCACAGAGTTACTTTACAGCTTTCACTTGGCTTTTGGAGAGGTGAAACCTCAGTGAAATTTAAAGATTTCAACCTTTCTTTATCTTTTCACTCTTATTACTGAACTCCACCTTTTCCTCGAGCAAAAACCTGTGTTTTGTTCAGTTGCTGCCTGGTGTAAACCCCAATTCCTAAAATTCAGCAGCCACACCCCGGCCAGAGGTCAGGAACACCTCAGGACATCATCCTGCCAACTGCACCTTCTGCAAACAATCCCGTGCTCCAAAAACCTCTGCAGGGAACTCCTCGGGACTGTGCCACGAGTGCCACCACTCCAGGAATTCACCAGGAAAAATGATCCTGGCCTTTCCTGGTCTGCAACTCTTTCTCAGCCTCCCCTTGTTCCTGCTGGGTTTTTAATTCAGCTCTAACCTCATATTTTTTTATTGTTTTTTACGGTCTGGCTGCCCAAATGAGATGCAGCGTGCTCAGATTAACTGCACCAGGGCCGCCTAATGAGATGCAAATCCTGCCAGCACTCTGCTATTAATATCTCCCGGAGTATTTCCTGTGGGGCTGGGATTTGCTGGGGTCTGGAATTCCCAGTTGTTCCCATCAGCCTGCTGGGGTGAGCTCGGGTCAGACTGGACCACTTGGAGCAAGGTGGGAAACTTCTGTGCTTACAGCAGGTGTGGAATTAGGTGGGGATGTTCTCCTGAACAATTCCACACAGCTGGAATCCCTGAGGCTGGAAAAGCCCTCCCAGCCCATGGAGTCCCAGCTGTGCCCGATGCCCACCTTGTCCCCAGCCCAGAGCTCTGAGTGCCACCTCCAGGAATTCCTCGGGCACCTCCAGGGATGGGGATCCACCCTTCCAATGCCCGGCTGCACAAAATCTGCAAGGAAGTCACAACCTCTGTATTTTTCCTTATTTTCAGGAAAAAAGTTGCTTTTTCTCTGTTCAAATCTTCTGAATTTTTACGCAATAAAAAAAGGACTGATTAATTCCTAAATTATTCCACCAAGTCACTTACATAATCTATGCATGCAATATCTAGATCCTGTATTTCTGGTATTTTTAGGATAAACTTGTTATAAGAATTTGTTAAAACATGAAAATGTGTTGGAGCAAATATTGTATGACTCTTCCCAGAAAAATGGGGAAAATATCACTTTTTTTGCCTGATAAAACCACACTGAACGTCTGTAGCTGCCCATGAGCTATTCCTGAGGAACACCCAGGGAGGGACAAACCAGCCCTTGGGGACGTCTTGTCCCTGCCCATGGGCTCCATCCTCCTTCCAAAAACTGAGTTTATGGCCAGGGTTGGGTACAAGAAGGGAAATTGAATCCCACATTTCCCCCGTGGAGTGAAGAACCTGCCCCAAGCACAGCCCCTTCCCCAGAATGTACATTCACCACTTTTTGGGCCACAGCCCCATCAGTGCCTCCCCTGCAGGGCTGATTGAGCCCTGGAGCTGCCAGATGTTCCCTGCCCGGCTGTGCCTGGAATGCTGAGCCATCTGTTCCTCTGGGATGCGGGGAAACATCCAGAGGAATTCACCGGGAAGGGATTAAAAACAGGGAAAGAGCATCCGATAACCAGGGCAGGAGCCCCCAGCAGAGCTCCGAGCACCCTGCAGCAGCACAGAACCAGCAACTCCAGCTGGGGAGGGACAGCTCCTCTGCTCTCACTGGTCATTTGCCATGAACAACTTCGTGAGAAAAAAGAAGGGGGAAAACGCTTGGGAACGAAAGATTTCCCAAAATGCCTTCTTGTGTAGGATGAGACCTGGGAACATGGAAGTTTTCCCTCCCCCTCACCGTTAAATCCAACCCTTGGTCTGCAGTCAGCACACAGCCTCACACACCCGTCCCTATCCCAGGAGTGGGTTTAGGTTTGTTGGGGTTTGGGGTTTTTTTTTTTAATGCTGGGACCTGCCCATCTGAGGGTCGATCTTGTACCTGCATCCGGGAGGGAGCCCTGTCCCAGTGGAACCAAACCCAGGGGAGAGCACTGGGACAGCCCAGGGCTGCACAGGGTGTGACATTCCTGACAGGGATCTCCTCCCAAACTGCCACACCCAGCCAGGGTCCAGATCTGTGACCCTGGCGCCCACCCTGGTGCCAGCCTGTCCCCCTGGTGCCAGCTCTGCCCCCAGGGCCGCCCAGGGCTGGCAGGAGCTGCAGCTCCCGGCTCAGGAGCTCTCCCTGTGCTGCTCATCTGCAAAGCAAATGGGGGCTGCAGTCTCTCCGGTGTGAGCTGCTAAGAAAAGCCTGTGGGAGGTTTCAGAGCGGGGTGATCGCGGCTGGCTGTGCTGCCGGCAGACAGCTGGCCTGTCTCAGAGCAGGGCAGGCGTCTGAACCCGCGGAGTCACCGAAAGTGTGAAATGTTAAATCCACAGAAGACATCTGATCCTCCTCAGTGTTCCGTGACTGCGGGGATTCGGTTGCAGAACCTGTACAAAAAGCAGTTTTCATCTTCCCGAGTCTCTCTGGACATTGTCCATATAAACCATTGAGGCTGGAAAAGGCCTCTGAGCCCATGGAGCCCAAGCAGTTCCCAAACAGCCCCATGTCCTTCTCCTGCTGCCTCTGCACAACAAACACCTGGAACCTTCCACGGCCAGGCTGCAGGAGGAGCTAAGTGGAGCTGGACATCAGACAGAGGCAGAACCAAGCTGCACACTGCGCTCATCGCAGCCAAAACCAGGAACCGCTCTGCTCCCCGAGTGCAGCAAGGAGAGATTAAACACCTTCCAGTCCAATCCCAACCTGTTTTGGAGCTTTCTTTAAAACTAAAATCCATCTCTGCCCTTGGCAAAGTGCTAATAAACCCTGGCAATAATGCTCTAATAACAGCATTTAGCAAAGACCTGCCATGGCACATTCCAGGCTTCCATTCCTTTCCCAGCCTCATCTGCTCCAGATTTCAGCTGTTCCCTAATGAACTTGGAAATTAATGCAGAGGTCCAGTCCCTGCTTTGGCTGGGGCACTGCAGTAATTCCTTTGATTTAATGGCCACAGTTCCATGTGGTAAATGCCAGGGAAAGCTGCAAGGACAGCGATTTTCAGGCAGCTCCTGCAGCCTCTGAGGTGAGGAGTGGCTTCTTCTGTCCCGGCAGGATCTCAAACCGGCAGCACGAGGCCAAAGGGATGGAGGGGAGAGGAGCCAAACCAACAATTCCTCTCTGAGCTGCTGGTGTGGAGAAACACAAAAAGCCTTTGACCTTTGAGACCAGGAAATGGCCCCAAAGATCCTCCCAGCTCTGAGAGCGATCCCAGTGATGTGTCCTGCAGTCACCTGGGGTAACATCTCACCCCAAACCTCCTGGGCGTGATCTGAGTCAGAGCCTGAACTGGGAGGCTTCGCTTCCATCCCAGTAACTGCCCTCGGTGGGTGCTCTGGGGCTTTGCTCCATCCATCCATCCATCCATCCATCCATCCATCCATCCATCCATCCATCCATCCATCCATCCATCCATCC
>VZTJ01002646.1:0-12121 GCA_013397795.1 Orthonyx spaldingii | reverse complement strand
TGTGCTAAATGCAGACACGAGCCCCGGTTAAGAAGTCAGCTCTACATTTTAGGTGACTGTAAGAAGAAGTTCTGACAGTCTGCCCTTCAGCCCAGGTTTAAATGATAAATCACAGCTAAACCAGGGCAGGGTTTCCAAACCTGGCTCCAACCACTGAGGCAGCAGCAAAGCAGGGGCCTCTCGTGCAGTGCTGAAATATCCGTGTGTCCACCCGAATCCTTCTCTGCATCAATTTCTGCAGCCGGAGCCAAGCGGATGCTGCATCCCCAGCACGGAGAGCAAAGCTGGGCTCTTAATTGCATTCATTGGTTCACTCCCATTTACAACCATTTCCCGTTTTTGGAAACTCCCCAGGATTCCTCCTTGCCTTTATGGCTCGCAGCGGCTGGAGGAGGCCCAAGGGGCCCTCGCACACCCCTCATTCAGAAGTGACAGATGCCTTCACCGTGTCTTCTCCCTGCTGGAATGAGAATTAATCCACTGAAAAGTGATGTAACAAAGTGCTCAGCATAATTGATTTCCCCAGCAGAGTTATCCTTTCAGTGCAAATTCACAGGAGGCTGCCATAAACAATCCTGGAGAGGTTTCAAACACGCTCTGGCAGTGGCTCCTTAGATCTCCTGCACACTCTGAAGGCTCCGTTAAACTCATCCCAGTAATGTTGTCAGGAAATACAAACAGCAAACAGCACCTGGGGAGGACTGGGGGGTCCCTGGCAAGGGTGGCACCGTCCTGCCCCTCACGTTGGGTATCAGGGACAATTTCTTCACTGAAAGTTTCATGGAATATCCTGAGCTGAAGGGACCCACAGGGATCATGGATCCAGCCCCTGTCCCTGCCCAGACCCCCAACACTCCCCCCTGTGCATCCCTGGAGCGCTGTCCAAACGCTCCTGGAGCTCTGGCAGCCTCGGGGCCGGGACCATTCCCTGGGGAGCCTGGGCAGTGCCCAGCACCCTCTGGGGAAGAGCCTTTCCTGATCTCCAGCCTGACCCTGCCTGGCACAACTTTGTGCCATTAAGGTTGTCCAGCCCTGGCAGTGGTGGAGTCACCATCCTGGGGGTGTCCAAAGAACGAGAGGAGGTGGCACCTGGGGACACTTTACAGGGCACGATGGGGTCGGTCACAGGCTGGGCTGGATGACCTTGGAGGTCTTTTCCAACCCTGAGGATTCTGTGATTCAGAGCAGGGAGAGGAACACGGGCCAACATCCCAGTGGGATGTGCTCGCTCCACGGGGAAGCTCCTGCCCCTCCAGCGCTCCTGAATTTCCAGGACAGAATTCCCTGCCGTGGCTCCGGGAGACGCCACACCGGGGCAGCCCATCGCATTCCCGGCCCATCCCGGGATCTCCGTCTGGCAGGAGCCGGGAGAAGGACGAGTCTGTGCCGCTGCTGTGCCTTCGGGCAGGACGCCAGCGCTCCCCGCTCGCCGCGCCGCGCGTCCCTGCGCCGGGAAAAACAACATATGGCACCGGGTGCTAAATGTCAGCAACCAGATGATCCATGGAAAGAGCAGGAAACGGGAACACAGCTCCTCCAAGCACCTCGGCGGGGGCTGCAGGAGCCTCCAGGAGCTGCTGCCTGCGCTGAGCTGTCTCATTTTGGGGACAAAAAGCTCAGGCTGAGGACAGGGAGCACCCGGATGCCACCAGTGGGGGAAGTCCAAGGGTTTCCCAGGAGCAGGGCAGGATCTGGCTACAGAAACATGGAATAATTTAGCTTGGAAATGACCCTTAATATCGAGTCCAGTCGTTCCCTCAGCTCTGCCAAGGCCACCACTGCCCCATGTCCCCAAATGCCACATCCACAGGGCTGTGAAATCCCCCCTGGGATGGGGGCTCCACCCCTGCCCTGGGCCGGGGCTGGACAACCTTAATGGCACAAAGCTGTGCCAGGCAGGGTCAGGCTGGAGATCAGGGAAAGGTTCTTCCCCTCTTGGGGGAAGAAATCAGTTTTGGGGAAGAAACCATTCCCCGAACCCAGCCCGAACCTCCCCTGCCGTGCCCCGGCAGAAAGCACCGAGCTCCTCCCCTCCCACCGCGGCGCAGGGCAGCACCTCCCTCCTCTCCCCTGCCAGAGCCTCGGAGCTGCAAATGCGCTTTAATGCTTTTATATCCACCTCATCCGCATCCCGGGATCCCCCTGGTGTCTTTTTAGCTCTTTCCAAAGGCAGCTTTACCTGGAATTGCAGCGAGCTCACAGCCTGCATGGCAGGAAAGCTGCCTCCGCCTCCCTCCAGGGAGGGCTTCGGCTTTTCCGTGGAAAATGTGGCCAGATGAGCCATAGATCACAGTCCTTAAGCACACGGAGTTTTTAGCTGCACCTGGGGATGCACTCGAGCATCTCTTCGTGCTGCTGGAATGTTTCAATCGGGTTTTCTCTGCACTCGCAGAGGCACCAGGGAACGGCCTTTTCCCAGCTCAGGCAGGAGAGGCTGGAGATGCTTCCCTGGCAGAGGTTCTGTGCGAGAGGGCTCTGTGGCAGCACCAGCCCCGGGCTTGGCAGCAGCCACCGAAGCCAGAGCAGCATTTAAAAGGCAGGGAAGGAGGGGGAGACAAAGGCAGGGAGCCTCAGGTCACCGCACAAAGCCGTGGTACCCCGGGGACTGAGGGTGGCATCGGGCCTTGGCACCGCCCGTGCACAGCAGGAGAGCCCCAGGGGATGCCCAGGGCAGCTTTTCCACCTGGGATTCAACAGCAAACCCGAGCTCTGCTCCCAGACACGCCCCGCGGGCTGAGCGCCCTGTGCCCACCCGAGGAGAGCAGGGGGCCCTGGGCACAGCCCAGACCATCGGTGTCCCCTCCCTGTCCCCACCCAGCCATCACCAAGGTCACTCAGGAGATCCAGCCGTGCCCTGCTGCCCCGCAGTCACATCACCTGAGCTCTGCTCCTGACTTTACCATGACAAGAGGAAGGATGGATTAGTCTCCTGGAGGCTGAATCAGATCCTCTTCCCTCCAGAAGAAATATCAGCCCCGAGGGATGATTTATAATTCTAAATACACTGATATTATCCTGCCCAAAGCAATATCCTACAGAGAAAGAGGACAAGTGATGGCAATCGTTTGTTCATGTGTCACTGGGCATTAGAAACAAGGCAGCATTAAAAATAAATCCAATTCATTTGCTCTGGGCTTATCTTTGAAAAATATGTTCATTGAGCCGTGATTTGAGTGTGTCTGAGATCAGCCAGGGAACCCAGCGAGGCTGGAGCCTGTAACAAAACAGAGAGTAAAACTCCAAATTACCAGCTGCCAACAAAGCAGGGGCTGGAGTTGTACATTCCATGTGCTCACCCTGACACGCAGCAGGAAAATTATCCAGGGAAAACAATTCTGCACATCAAGGACATATATTGCCAACAGCAACCACGACCTGGGCACGGGGACAGCGGGGCCAGGCAGAGGGGTGGGCTGGGGCACGGAGCACAGACCCAGCCCCTCCACAGGGCACCACAACCCTGCTTTGAGGGATGGAAAACAAACTGACCAAATTCTCATGGAATCACAGAGTCATGGAATTATTTGGAATGGTTGGGTTGTTAAACCCTGTCCCATTCCACCCTCTTTCCATGGGCAGGGACACCTCCCACTGTCCCAGGCTGCTCCAAGCCCCAATGTCCAGCCTGGCCTTGGACACATCCAGGGATCCAGGGACAGCCACAGTGTTGGAAAGAATTCCCTATAAACCACCCTTTCATTTCACATGGTTAATCTATTATTGCATAAATTTATTATTTCTTTTCTTGCAAACAAACCTCAAACTTAGAGCAAAGTCAACCTTCTAAAGCACTTCTACCCTACTGATTGTGCCGTGCCATCATCAGCTTCAATGACACAGGGTGGGGGGAATGTGGGGAAAAATAATAAATAACATTTTCTGTGGATTTGAGGATTGCTTTTAAATAGAAAAAAAAAAAAAAAACCACAAAAAAACCCCCAAAAAAACCCCAACTTCTTTCTGTGTTTTATTCCCACCTAACCTTCTATAGGTATCAGCAGATAAGCCCGGCACCAGGAAGGCTGTGTCAGGTCACCTGGTGGCTCTCACAGCCCCATTTTGCTGTAAGAAAGGTCTGAAACCAGACAAAATCCCCCAGAAATGAGATGTGCCCTGCAGCTCCCTGTCAGCCTGGCCCTGCTCTGCGTCAGGGGGTGTTGATGGCACACAGAGCTCTCCTGGCCAGGGCTCCCCAGAGGAACCAGGGCTGTGGAGGGGAGCAGTGAAGCCCCCCCGGATCAATCACAGCCCCTCTGCAGCAGCCCTGCAGAGCCAGCGAGCAGCAGCTCTGATCCAGCTGCAGCAGCTCCCAGACAGGAGAGGGGAAGTGGGACAGGAGCAAATCCAGCTCTCCAAGCACAGCACAAAAGCACCAGGAAGCCGAGCCTGAGAAGCTCCCTGGCTAATGAGGTTCCATTGATTAATCCCATTAAATATTTCATTAGGGCGGTAATGGGAAATTAGCAGGTTCTTACAGCGACTCCACCTTCAGCAGAGCACAGCCAAAAGGGCAGCTCCCCCCAGAGCCAGGCTGTGATGAGATTTATCCCATTTATTTATGGGATACTGGCTGGGATGCCGACCAGGAGAGCTGGAATAAATGGAAGCAGGAGAACAATTAATTATTTTCTGATTCACTCCTTTCCTGAAGAAATACTATTCATGTCACCAAAAAAAGCAGACAAGGAAAGGAAACATGGAATTTGGCGGCAGAGCTCTGGATTCCTTAACTCCTGGGAGGATACTGAGGGAAAGGCAAAGCAGAGGAGATGGGCAAGAGGCAGAGCTTCCACACTGGATTTTGGAGGGATTGTGGAAGTGTAAAATGTGGCAAACTGCTGATGTGGCAGAGTGAGGCCCCCACACCACCAATCTGCACATTTTTACTTGGAGCAATAATATGGGTACATTTTTTCCTAACACACAGTTTATTGGAATTAAGCCTGTTGCAGATTCCTTGTTCCCGGTGTGCACCGAATGTTAATCAAAATGGGAACCGACATGAACATAAAATGGAATAAATTGATTTAAAGTTGAATTGCCCATTATTCAATAATAATTCTCAGCATCACACAAAATCCCAGAATCCCTGAGGCTGGAAAAGCCCTCCCAGCCCATGGAGTCCAAGCTGTGCCCGATGCCCACCTTGCCCTCAGTCCGAGTGCCACCTCCAGGAATTCCTTGGGCACCTCCAGGGATGGGGACTCCCAACCTCTCTGGGCAGCCCCTGCCAGTGCTTAATTCCACCCTTAAAGTTTAGAGAGATGAAAAGGCCAGGGCAAAAGGGAATTTCAGTGACTTTGGCTTCCATCTGGAAAGGTCAGAGTGAGCTGCCCTTTGGGAAAGGTCAGTGCAGGCCCAGGAGCTGCCCAAGGACTCGGTGCCAGCAGCCAGGCAGCTTCGGAGGCTGGGACCAGAGGGATTTGTGATCCCTTGATTTCTCCAGCACCACCCGTCGGAGAATTGGCCCTGATGGAAAATAACAATGGCTTTAAACTGAAGGAGGGCACGGATAGATGGGATATTGGGAATTGGGAATTCCTGGTTGGGAGAGTGGGGAGGGGCTGGGCTGGAATTCCCAGAGCAGCTGTGGCTGCCCCTGGATCCCTGGCAGTGCCCAAGGCCAGGTTGGACACTGGGGCTGGGAGCAGCCTGGGACAGTGGGAGGTGTCCCTGCCATGGCAGGGGTGGCACTGGGTGGGATTTAAGGTCCCTTCCACCCAAACCATTCCATAATTCCATGAACCTGCTGAAATAAAGAACTTTTCCCTCAGCAAGCTCCATGGGGGCCATGAGGAGCCATGGGGGCACCGCAGGCTGGGCAGAGAGGAGCAAAACGCTGCTCAGGGAGATGGGCCAGACCCTGCAGGAGAACCCTCCCTGTCCAGCCGCCGCAGCCCGGGCTCGCCGCTGCACACAGCGCCCGGCACTGCCCGGCAGCAGCTGAGCTGGGGCAGGGCTGCAGTGCCGGGGGGGCACGGAGCTCAGCACGGCAGGAACGGGGCCCAGGGGCAGGCGGGGGTTGAGCAGGGGCTGTCACCACACAGGCACCTCAGCACGCCCCGGGGCTGGCAGCACAGGGGCCCCTCTGTCCATGCAGCCAGGGAATGAAACCCCTCCCTCTGAAACAGCCAGGGAATGAAACCCCTCCCTCCTGTGCAGCCAGGGAATTAAAGCATCTCCACCCAAAACAGCCAGGGAATTAAAGCATCTCCACCCAAAACAGCCAGGGAAACAAAGCCCCTCCCTCTGAGCTCCCCCTGACTTTGCCAAGCTCCATCCCCACCCCTTGGGTCTCTGTCTCCCGTCGTGTCTCTGCTGTGGCTCCAGCAGCCCCACCCCGCCCAAAGGGGTTTTATCCCGGTCCCATCCCTGCTCTCCACAGCATCCCGAAAGTTCTGTGTGCCGAGGCCACAGCCCTGCTGGGACACCCTAAAGGATGCCACGGGCACACTGCCAGGGCAGCGTGAAATCGGAGCCCTCGTGTGTCTGGCTGGCTGCTCAACTGACCAGCAAAGGTCAATTGGAGATAAGAGGTGCCAATAATGCACAGCTCTCGTCTGGTACTTATTATTTCATAGAGGGAGCTCAAATTGCTTTGCAAAGTTGACCAAGCATTATTTCTTAACCTCTCCGTGTGCTAGAGAGCCCATTTTCCTCCTGCGAGTTCCTGGAGATGATTTGAGCCCGGTGATTAAGGGAGCTGTCTCGTGAAGAAAGCTTTCCAATACCACTGAGGCCTGGAGAATCAGACAGGAGTTTGTCCTGTAAGAGGCAAAGCAATGAAAATCATCATTGTTCCATTAGAGGTGGCAGAAAGCAGAGCTTTGGACACTCCTGGAGGCCCAGAGCCAGACCTGGTGCAGGAGGGAGAGCTCAGGGTGTGACCCTGCTGTGCCAGGCCCTGCTGGGAGCACTGAGGGCAGGCACAGCCGTAAGGAAAATGAGAAAGTTGGGCCCAAAGTGACTCTCCTGGGCTTTTCCAAGTGCAAGGACACAAACCCAGCAGATTTTTGGACAGCTGGGTCTCAGTAACTCGCTCTGATCGTCCCTGACTATCAGAAAGTTCTTGCTCAGGCCCCAGCAGGGTGGCACCGCTGTGAGCCAGGAAATGCCTGTGTCCCTGCAGCGTTCCTGGACACGGGAGAGGAGCTCAACTGGCAGCAGGAGGAGGGGGAACACACAGAAATGTTCCTGTCACCACTCTGCTGGGGGAGGAGACGGCAGCCAGGAGCAGGGACAGGCGTTCAGGGCTGCAGAAGGTGCATTGGGAGCACCCGAGGGCACAGAAGGGAGGATAAGGACAGAGGTCACTGATCGTGGCTTGAATTTCCACCTCCATCCCTGCAGCGAGCCACATCCATGTGCATTCCAGTGCCTGGGGACAGGCAGGAGCTGTCCTGCTGCCACCCCTGCCCAGCACAGCCTTCACCCGGGGCGGGCACAGCGTGCCCTTGTGCTGCCCTCGCCCCAGCACCCCGGGTGGCACCGCAGCGTCACCTGTCACATCCCCTGGCCTGTCACACCTCATCAACCACATCAGCCAAACCCAGACTGATGCCCTGTGTGTGTGCTGTCCCTCACACCGTCAGCAGCGCTGCTGCCACGTCCCTGGGTCACAGCTGCCTCTGCCAGCAGCGCACAGAGCTGCCAGGGCTGCGCTGGGGCTGCTGCCCATGGCCTGGGTGGGCTGGGGCTGGTACCCATGGGCAGGGCAGGGACACCTCCCACTGTCCCAGGCTGCTCCCAGCCCCAGTGTCCAACCTGGCCTTGGGCACTGCCAGGGATCCAGGGGCAGCCACAGCTGCTCTGGGAATTCTGTGCCAGGGCCTGCCCACCCTCCCAGCCAGGAATTCCCAATTCCCAATCTTCCATCCATCCCTGCCCTCTGGCAGTGGGAAGCCATTCCCTGTGTCCTGTCCCTCCATCCCTTGTCCCCAGTCCCTCTCCAGCTCTCCTGGAGCCCCTTTAGGCCCTGGAAGAGGCTCCTTCAGAGGAGGTACTGATGAAATAGAGGTGCAAACACCCCGAGCTCAGCAGGATGAGCCATGAAAGCTCAAAAGGAAATTATTCCAAGGCAAGCCAGGAAAGCTCTGTGTGTGCACGAGTCGGTGCCAGGAGCAATTGCAGCACCTTTGCAAAGCAGTTCTGATAACACAGACACAGCTCAGCTCTGCAGACGTGCAGGGTTTTCACCTGACGCCCTGAATAGGAGAATAATTTGTCAGAGAAATTAGATTTTGCGATGCAGGAATGCAGACAGCCATTAGAATATGCTTAAATGCAAAACAATCACTTTGAAGATTTAAATAAAGCTGACATTGCTGAGCAAAATACGTTTTACACAGGCCTTTACTACACTCGGAGTAGCCTGCAACTGCTTTGTTTCCCATCCTGTTATACAAACAACAGGCGGAGTTATTTCCCTTGGAAAATGTTCCTAAGGTATAATTTCTGGAGCTGCCCTTGCCCAGCCCAATCAAAGCACCAGATTAAAGCAGAAAATACAGAAACTCAAGTTCCCAGAGTATCATAAAGAGGCCAGGATGTGAACAGAGCCCTTCTCTCAGCACCGCTTGTTCCTGCTCCAGAGTTTTTGTGCTCAAGGGTTCTCCAGCCACATCAATCTGCAGCTTTCCCTTAAAATCAATCCCCTCTTGAGGTCTGAGCACAGAGAGCTCCTTCCCAGGGCGTTCAGGCTTCAGGCAGCAGCTCTGAACAGGAGGCACTGCCAGCACCAGACTGGAGGAGCTGCAGCGAGTTCCTGCCCTAGGGCAGGGCAGAACTGGGGTCCCCAGGGGCTGGGGGACCCCTGTCCCATGGGAGGGCAGGGGACACTCCTGGGCTCCCCACATGGGCAGGTGGAACCCAGAAACAAGTTACAAACAGGAATTCCAGCTTTGTGTCCTCCAGCCATGAAATTCAGAATGGGGGATTTAATTGCTGAAGGAATGATTTTCTGGAACAGCTTCCCAGCAGGAAGAGGCAGCAAAGCCCCAATGATGCTGCGTGGGGCAGGCACAGACAGCTCCCAGCACGGGGAATGGGGTCCATTTTCATGGAATCCTGGCATGGTTTGGGTGGGAAGGAACATCAGAGCTCATCCAGCGCCACCCCTGCCACGGCAGGGACACCTCCCACTGTCCCAGGCTGCTCCCAGCCCCAGTGTCCAACCTGGCCTTGGGCACTGCCAGGGATCCAGGGGCAGCCACAGCTTCTCTGGGCACCCTGTGCCAGGGCCTGCCCACCCTCCCAGGGAACAAATCCTTCTCAATCTCCCATCCATCCCTGCCCTCTGGCAGTGGGAAGGCATTCCCTGTGTCCTGTCCCTCCAGCCCTTGTCCCCAGTCCCTCTCTGGTTTCCAAGTCCAATCCAAGGGTTCCAGGAGATGCAATTTCAACATGTGAACAACCCCAGCCCTAATTAATGCTGATTAATTCAGAATGCACGTGGACCTGCCAGACCCCCACTGGCAGTGAACTGCTCCAGGAGAGGAGTCCCTGGGACATTCCCAAGCTGTCCTGAGGCCACGCTCTCCTCCAGCAGGAAAAGCTGCAGTGAATTTGCCTCAGCACCAGTTCTGTGCTGCAGAAGCTTTGGGTTTCACTGCCATGAAAATCCTCCAGCAACCGAGAAAAAACCGAGAAAAAACCCCAACCACATCAGCTGCTGGAAAGGCTTTGGCGTTCCTTATTTTCTGTCAACCTCCTTTATCCGGAATAATCCTTAGAGGGCTCCAGAGTCAGCCACAGAACAGGAATATATTCATAAATCATCAATTCATCAGCTGAGAGGGGAGGGAAAAATAAATCCATGTATTTGTGAACGTTGTTTAGATCAGGCTGAGCAGGGGCTGGGGATGTCAGCACTGCCAGCCTGGCTGTCACCTCCTGCCAGGACACAGAGCCACAGACACGGCCTGTGCTGGCTGAGCTTCAGCTGGACAGACCCAGCCTATCCCGATTATCCTGTTCCTGAATAAAGGGTGGGAGCACAACGCCTGGGAGGCAAGGAAAGGCTGGGAGAGCTGGGAATGTTCCCCTGGAGAAGGGAAGGATCCAGGGAGACTCCAGAGCCCCTTGCAGGGCCTAAAGGGGCTCCAGGAGAGCTGGAGAGGGACTGGGGACAAGGGCTGGAGGGACAGGACACAGGGAATGGCTTCCCACTGCCAGAGGGCAGGGATGGATGGGAGATTGGGAACTGGGAATTCCTGGCTGGGAGGGTGGGCAGGCCCTGGCACAGGGTGCCCAGAGCAGCTGTGGCTGCCCCTGGATCCCTGGCAGTGCCCAAGGCCAGGTTGGACACTGGGGCTGGGAGCAGCCTGGGACAGTGGGAGGTGTCTCTGCCCTGCCCATGGGTACCAGCCCCAGCCCACCCAGGCCATGGGCAGCAGCCCCAGCGCAGCCCTGGCAGCTCTGTGCGCTGCTGGCAGAGGCAGCTGTGACCCAGGGACGTGGCAGCAGCGCTGCTGACGGTGTGAGGGACAGCACATACACAGGGCATCAGTCTGGGTTTGGCTGATGTGGTTGATGAGGTGTGACAGGCCAGGGGATGTGACAGGTGACGCTGCGGTGCCACCCGGGGTGCTGGGGCGAGGGCAGCACAAGGGCACGCTGTGCCCGCCCCGGGTGAAGGCTGTGCTGGGCAGGGGTGGCAGCAGGACAGCTCCTGCCTGTCCCCAGGCACTGGAATGCACATGGATGTGGCTCGCTGTGGGAATGGGGATCAGGGGGGGCTGGGGACCAGCAGCAGGCACCCAAAGGCGCCTCAGTGCTGCAGCCAAGCCCAGGACGTTCCCTGGGTTCAGCTGTCAAAAAAGGCCAAATGCACAGAGATGCAGACCCAGGCTGTGAAATGGGGGAATCACAGGTTTGAATGGGATTTTACAGGGATAATAACCACGGTGATTGCATTTCCATGAGTGCTGCAGGCTTGTAGGGGAAGACGGAAACAACATTTATGGGTGTCTGGGACTATTTCCAGCTCAGTCCCTGTTTATCACAGAACACAGAACGGTTTGGGTTAGAACCCAAAAGACCCTAAAAACCATCCAATGTCAACCACATTGGAACATGCCAAGGACAGGCACACCTTTCCCTAGAGCAGGTTGCTCAGAGCTGCATTTATGTGATCCTACAATTCTCTGGGTAACCCTGCAATAATTCCCTGGGTGACCCTGCAATTCCCGGTGCTTCTTTGCCGTGCCCCCACTCCAGCCTTGCCTCTTCAGAAGACAGGAGCTCCCTGCCTCCTGCTTTATTCCCACTGTGAAATTCCAGGAGTTTAGGTAATCTCTGGGAAAAGCCCCCTCCCCCTGCTCTCCCTCGTGCAGAGGAGTTGGAGCAGATGCCTCCTCAAGGATCCTCCAGGAGCAGCTGCCACACTCCGAGACGTCACCAGGGGAGAATTTGTCTTTAGCAAGACGCACTCCAGACGCTCTCTCCTCTTTCCGGGCATTGAGGAGGGCGGCAGGAGAGGGATTTGGAGGAATCCTTCCCGTTCCAGAGCCACATATTTGTTTTACTTTCTGCAGAGAGGAGTAAGATCTGCGCTCCCAAACAAGCCTGCCAAAAGCTCATTACAGTAATTACACTGCTCTTGACAGAGACTGGAGCCGGCTGCTCCCAAGAAAGCCGAGTTCCATACATTTTGCAGCAGTAATCTGCTAAGAGGTTTATTCCTCATCCCAGATAATGATTCCTAGAGCTGAGCATTAGCTGGGGTAGCCATGGCAATTCCAGAGCCCTCCCAAAGCTTCACATCCAACCCATCCCAGCTCCAGGCCTGGCCACACCGGGAAGAGGCTCCATGGGTTCAGCCCTTGCTCAGCATCTCCCCGGTGAGCTCCGAGCTGAGCCCAGCAATCCTGCAGTTCCTCCAGGTTAAATATCCCCCTTTCCTCACAGCAGGAGGGGACACGGCCCTTCCTTCCCTGCCACAGCCCTTGGGAGGGTGGGAGGCACCTCCTGACTCCCCCAGGGCACCTGAGAGGGAACAGCCACGTTTGGAAGGAAATTGGAAAACTTGCTCCAGCTGAAGTGAGACTCCACCTGCAGAGCTGGGTCGGATCTGGGGCTACCAGAGGAAGGGTGGGGATGTGTTGGAGCAGGTCCAGAGGAG